>OY744555.1:15099613-15152113 GCA_963556195.1 Sepiola atlantica
CTTTGATCTTAGCCAAAAGGCCGAGATGTTGAAATGTTTATTTACTCCTCTGCAGGAGTTAGGCACAAGGCCAGTTTTATCTTACTCCCACAAATAAGATGTGACCACAGCTTGGGTCGAGTAAGTGGGGTTAAAAGCCAGCGCTCGAGAGGTGAGCACTCTGGCCATTTAAAAATTGCCTGGGCAGCCCCGTCGGCATTCCCCGGTAGGGGCGCCTCAAGCAGTAAGCAATAAACTTACTCCTCCCCAAAGAGGGGAGGCGAAGCCTGGGAGGGTGGACCTCCTAGAACTGCACAGGACAAACCCACAGACAGGTGGAATCAAGCCCCGAAGGACAAGACGACATCCGTCTATAGGGGTGCAGTATCCATCGGGACAGATACTACACTTACTTCCTAGCGTGTGCCAGGTAAAGTGCCGGGCTGAAGTATCGTTCTGTGCAGTTTCAGAAGGTCCAACCTCCCAGGCTTTACCTTCTTCATTTGAGAAGTGGTTAGCTAATTGTTAATTGCCAGAGAATGCGGACGGGGCTGCTCAGGCAGCTTTTGTGGCTAGACATTACATATTTTTAGAGCAGAGTCTATATATATATATATATATATATATATATATATATATACTAATGATAATAGAATTAACGATAAGCGAAATATCGTAGTGATCTATCTCGATAAAATAAAGCTCAATACGTTGAGTAGAGCAATCAATATTAAAGAAAGAAAGATGAAGATAAAGAATTGTACATAAATTAATACAAATTTTATTACATCGAAAGTTCAGATGCAAGGAGTTACATTAATCCTTAAACCATGGTTTTTCAAAGATAAAACTCTTCTCGTCAGAGGATAAATCTGGTATATTACCAGATTACCATATTACCAGATTTATCCTCTGACGAGAAGAGTTTTATCTTTGAAAAACCATGGTTTAAGGATTAATGTAACTCCTTGCATCTGAACTTTCGATGTAATAAAATTTGTATTAATTTATGTACAATTCTTTATCTTCATCTTTCTTTCTTTAATATATATACATTATATATATATATATATATATATATATATATATATATATATATATATATAGAGAGAGAGAGAGAGAGAGAGAGAGAGAGATCTAGATATAACTGGTCAATGAACAGCCTTAATATGGATCAGCTATTTTGATTAGCCGTTGCAATCAGAGGAACAAAACACACAAAATTAAACATCGGGAGGGATTGTCTACCGATTAAGATTATCGTAATTAAGTCGTCACAATCAACGGATTTAACATCCAAAATGAAAAAACAGTTTCTCATTTCTGTTCAATAATTTCAACAAGCAGACTTTTAAGTCATCTATTTGATTATATATACAACTAAAAAAAAATATACAACTAAAAATATATACTACTAAAAAAATATATATACTACTAAAAAAATATATATACTACTAAAAAATATATACTGATAAAAAAATATATACTGATAAAAAAAATATACTACTAAAAAAATATATATACTAATAAAAAATATATACTAAAAAATATATATACTACTAAAAATATATACTGATAAAAAAATATACACTGATAAAAAAAATATATATACTACTAAAAAAATATATACTGATAAAAAAATATATACTAAAAAAATATATATACTACTAAAAATATATACTGATAAAAAAATATACACTGATAAAAAAATATATATACTACTAAAAAAATATATACTGATAAAAAAATATATACTAAAAAAATATATATACTACTAAAAATATATACTGATAAAAAAATATACACTGATAAAAAAATATATATACTACTAAAAAAATATATACTGATAAAAAAATATATATACTAAAAAAATATATATACTACTAAAAATATATACTGATAAAAAAATATACACTGATAAAAAAATATATATACTACTAAAAAAATATATACTAAAAAAATATATATACTACTAAAAATATATACTGATAAAAAAATATACACTGATAAAAAAATATATATACTACTAAAAAAATATATACTGATAAAAAAATATATACTGATAAAAAAATATACAACTAAAAAATATATATACTAATAAAAAATATATACTGATAAAAAAAATATATACTGATAAAAAAAATATATACTAATAAAAAAATATATACTGATAAAAAAAATATACTACTAAAAAAAATATATACTGATAAAAAAATATATACTGATAAAAAAATATATACTAATAAAAAAATATATATATACTACTAAAAAAAAATATACTAAAAAAAAAAAAAAATGGAACAAGAGAAGGTTGAATTCTGAAGTATCGGAAGCCACTTTTGATCAGGGATGGAAGTTCTCAGTTTTTTTGTAATTCTGAAAAAAGCGGAATTCCACTTTTTTTTCTTTTCTTTAAATAAAAAAGTCCAAATCGCTAGAACTTTTAGTCCTTATTTTCCCCCCCCCCCATTCGTATTAATTTTATTTCTCTTTTTGTTTTTGTCTCTCGCTTTATTTTTCTCATTCTTTCCCTATTTTTTATCTCTTTGTCCCATTTTGCCTCGTTTCGCCTCCCTTTTTTTTTTTTCTTCTCTTTGAAAAATTTTAATTCTGTCATAGTTCAACCGATTCATAGGAAAGGGAGGTAGAAGACTTTTGTTTCATCAATAAATATCTCTTTTAAAACACATGTCGATACTTTCAGTGTGAAGAAAAAAAAAGTATCGTAAATTAACACCCTCCGCTACCCTCCCCCGACCCAATGAGATTGTATTTTTTTTTTTTTTAAAGTTATTATGAGTGGCCCCGAAATTGGTGGGGAGCCGTTCCCCCCTCCCCCCATTTCAGACCCCCCCCCTCATTAGCCACTCACATCCCTGTTAGATGCAAAAGGAACTGTTTTCAGTTCAAGAGCGCAGACTTCAATGCGAGCCGTATCGCCATTCACCACAGATTGAAGAGTTCTGGTAAAGTGTCGCAGGTTGGGAAACGTGTTTCCGCACGATCTTTCTGCCGACAATCACAAACAAAATATCGACCACTGTGCATCAACGCGTTCTCCTGAACTGCAAACGCTGTTTTCGTTTTTTTTTTTTTTAAATAGTCATTACTGGATATGAAGACTGGATATTTTTTTATGATAATATTAATCGAAAATGTCAGCAGGTCAGTCGTGGCGAACAGCCAGCTCAGAACGGCAGGATTGGCCCGAGACGTGAAAGATTCTTCTGTATGGTGGGATGTGCATGGAATAATTTATCGCAAGTTGCTAGACAGTTGTTCGATTATCACTTAGCAGCTTGCGATAAATTTAAAGTCATCTAACTCCCCTACCCCCTTCATGAATCGTCTGAAGTCTTAGGCACAATCAACATTTTCAGTTTTCAGAGAGAAATAATTTATCACAACCTGCAATAACTGTCAAACTAAGACGTTTGAAAATAGTTTTGCAGCAATCTAACAAAAGAATAATTCATCATGAGTGTGTGTGTGTATGTGTATGGGTGTGTGTGTGTATGTGTATGGGTGTGTGTGTGTATGTTGTGTGTGTGTATGTGTGTGTGTGTATGTGTGTATGTGTATGGGTGTGTATGTGTATGGGTGTGTTTGTGTATGGGTGTGTTTGTGCATGTGCGTGTTTGTGTATGTGTGTGTGTGTTTGTGTATGTGTGTGTGTGTTTGTGTATGTGTGTGTTTGTGTATGTGTGTGTATGTGCATGTGTGTGTATGTGTATATGTATAGGTGTGTTTGTGTATGTGTGTGTATGGGTGTGTGTGTGTTTGTGTGTGTGTGTGTGTGTATGGGTGTGTGTGTGTTTGTGTATGTGTGTGTCTTTGTGTGTGTGTGTGTGTGTTTGCGTGTATGTGTGTATGTGTGTTTTTGTGTATGTGTGTTTTTGTGTATGTGTGTGTTTGTGTATGCGTGTGTCACTGAAGTTAAGCAATGTTCAGCCTGGCCCGTACTAAATGAGTGACCATTTTGGAAAGAGGAGTAGAAATTGGACCTTGGGTTTACTTTCGGCAGCCTCGTAACTATCGCTTCCCTTATTTTGTCCTTTACTCCTCACATTCCATGAGCGATGTTTCTGACAGAGGGGGAAGAATTGCTGTTTTCTGGGTCGGAATCTATCCATCTAAAGCTAATCGTTGGCTAGTTTTTTTTTTACCTTGAAGTAGAACAGACACGCTTGAATAAAATCAGATCCCGATGAAAAGAATTCGACCCCATACGGGTCCCCCATACGGGTCCCCCATACGAGTGTAGCTACAGCCAGAATCATTCGTTTTTTTCATTGCCGATCACGTATGCAATAAACAAACAGCACTAACTGTTCGGGATCGATGCGAGGCATCACCTCGTAGACATATTTCCAGAAAAGTTGAAAAAGGTATGAACATTCACTTTTTATTCAGCGCTGTTGCAACAGTCAAGCATGTCTGCTAGGCTTGAGCTAAAAATGATGTAACTCTCGCTTCCCTTATTTTGTCCTTTAGTCCTCACATTCCATGAGCGATGTTTCTGATAAAGGGGGAAGAATTGCTGTTTTCTGGGTCGGAATCTATCCATCTAACACTTATCGTTGGCTAGTTTTTTTTTTTTTTAACCTTGAAGTAGTATTTTTTTTTAGCTCCTTACATCAAGTGGCTTCATGCCTTGTCTGGAGCGATTTCCATAAAAAAAAAACAAAAAAACTAGCGCTAAAGAAATGGCTCAAGATACAACATTAAGCACCATAATCCACCAATTGACAGCGGAAACCCGACGAATCGCTCGCCGAGTCGAGAAATTTACCAGAAAGATCGCAAAGAAAGAAAACTCTGTGGTCTTCAATGACACATGTATAATAAACGACTTGCTGCCGAAATATACATATATATATATATATATATTAAACAATTTATATATATATATATATATATTTATTTATTATACAAAGGAAATTGTTTAATATATATATATATATATATATATATATATATATATTAAACAATTTATATATATATATATATATATATATATTTATTATACAAAGGAAATTGTTTAATATATATATATATATATATATATATATATATATTTATTATACAAAGGAAATTGTTTAATATATATATATATATATATATATATATATATATATATTTATTATACAAAGGAAATTGTTTAATATATATATATATATATATATATATATATATATATATTAAACAATTTATATATATATATATATATTTATTATACAAAGGAAATTGTTTAATATATATATATATATATATATATATTAAACAATTTATATATATATATATATATATATATATATATATATATATATATATTTATTATACAAAGGAAATTGTTTAATATATATATATATATATATATATATATATATATATATATATTAAACAATTTATATATATATATATATATATTTATTATACAAAGGAAATTGTTTAATATATATATATATATATATATATATATATATATATATATATATATATATATATTTATTATACAAAGGAAATTTTTTAATATATATATATATATATATATATATATATATATGTATGTGTATATATACACACAAAATTAAATTTTAATGCGTTTGGTGAAAGTTGTTAGCTGTGATTTTTTTTTTCTACTTCTCAGCTGTTAACTATAATGTAAGATTACCAAGACTTAAAAAAACCCCCAAAAAAAACCCAAAAACGTATTTATGCAATTGAAAAAGACAAAAAAAAAAGAAAAGCGAAATAAAAATGAAGTTAAAAGACTTTCGGGCGATGCCAGGTAGGGATAAAAACCAGTGAAATGATAAAGAGAATAGCAAGGCCAAGAAAGAGCAGTGTTAAAAGCCGAGATATTTACTATGTAGAGAGAACAAAGTTAATTTCTTATTTCGACACCGTAAATTCTTGGAGAAATCAGAAAGGAAATGCAGAGAGTAGAGGAACGATTGTGCAAGCCATTTTTTTTTTTAGCCGTGAATGTCCCATAAGTCTGGGTAAAAAACCCTTACCCTAATCCATGTAGCTTAGGCGTCACTCTTATCACTATAATGATGCCTGGTGGACCTAGATGGGGAGTAACGATATGGGTAAATGATACTCGGAGCAGGGGTTCCAAAATAATTATTCTCCTCCCCATCAGTATTCTCGCTGTCGGGTTAGTATCTGAAATTGGTGGGAAGATAAGAGAAAAAGATAAAAATCAGGCTTATCACATGTCCACGTCTCGTCAAACTGAATTAGACCTAAGAGCCTTAATCTGAGTAGAAAAAGAAGATGGAAAATATTGGTCATTCTAACTATCTCTTTATTTTTTATTTTTTTTTTTTTTATTTATTTATTTATTTTTTTAATTTTTATTTTTTATTTTTTTTTATTTATTTTTTTTTTTATTTATTTTTTTTATTTTTATTTATTTTTTTTATTTATTTATTTTTTTTTATTTTTTTTTACTTTACGGTGGTAAATTGTCATATCAAGGAAGATAACTTATCTATTTTTAATTTTTTTTTTTTTTTTTTACAATTGATTTAAATGAAGATTTTTTTTTAGGCGATGTGTGGTTTTACGACCTTGCAACTCGGACTTAGGTTTAGTGTTAAAAAAATATAAATTGGGTTAACTTCCCTAAAAAGCTAGAATAGCTCAGAAATGGAGGATCATTTTACGTTAAATTTATATACGAAACTGATCCCCATTCTAAAATAATTGTTTCTTTTTGTTCTTTTTTTTTTTTTTCTTTCTGCCAAGTTTTTCAGGGTGTTCACATGTAATCGCCTAAAAAAAAGAAAAGTAGAATCTCAATTTTTTTTTTTGGGGGGGGGGGATTCAGCTGGGGATGTTAATCTACAAATTTACCCAGTATTTAACGTAAAATTAATTGATACATATTTTTTATGCAGTATTTACCCTATTCTTTTTCAGATTTATTTATTTATTTATTTTTTTTTTTTTTACATAAAAAAAAAAAAAAGTTTTTTTTTTCAATTTTTCATTAAAAAAATTTATTGGTTAATTCCTATTTTAGTCATGGATATTTCGAATGGAATGGGTTTAGGGTTAGAGTTCTGCATTCTAAAATAAGTTATCTCCCTTGATATGACAATTTGCCACCCTAAAGTAAAAAAAAGAAAAAAAAAAAAAAAAAAAAAAAAAAGGGCCAAATCACGCATGCATGTTTCTCACCTAAACATAACTTTGATATGTACACTTTCGATTATTATTTTTATTTACTATTTCTAAAATATTTATTTAAATCACAAAAAAAAATAAAGGAAAACTACAATTTAAACATTTTTTTTTTTTAAATAAGATTTAAAAAAATTCGTTTTAAACATGACAAAACTTTTTCTTCAAAGACGGAAGAGAGTAGTTGGGATTGTTTCAGTTCTCTCATGTGACGTCACAGCTACACGTGATCACATCAAGTTTTGGACCCTCATTAATATATAGCACCATAAAAGTTTACAAATTATATATAGAAAAGCATCTTTAAGGGAGAAGTATTTATTTTATTTAAAAAAAATAAAATAAAAAATAAATAAATAAAAACAAAAAAACAAAAAACTAAAAAACAAAAAAAATTTTTTTAAACTAAAAAAAAAAACTAAAAATTTTACTAGAAATAACTCTGTATGGACAAATACAGAGTTATGTCCAACTTTTTTTTTTTTGAAATGGTGGTCATTTAAAAATAATTCTGACCCGGACAAAGTATTTTCTGGAAGGAATTAAATCGAATTACATTTTATTCTTAACAACATGTTACAACGATCCACAAGAAAAACTGACGCACCAGAATCAAATGTTGATTTCGTAGGAAAAAAAGCTACCGATGAAACAGGAATTATAGAGAGACCGACTTTACTTTATATATTCAATTTAATGAAACAATACTTATTTTAAACAAATTCAGGTTGACAAGATGAGCAGTAAATCAATTGACAAATTTTCACCATGAATCCATGTGAATAGAAAATTTAGAATTCATGTTCAGCTGAGTAATGCTCAGAATGAGGTTTTAAGAATTTTAATTTTTTTTACAGGTTTATTAAATAGAGTTGAGTTTCTTTCGGCCACTTCTCACCTGAAGTAGCGAGTCGGGTCTAGCTGTTCTAAAACTTGATTAGAGTCAGAGTTTTTTTTTTATGTCTACGAATACGAGTCAAAATTTGCAAACATTACCCGTCTTGCAAAGTTGGTTCGGTTTGGCTGTTTAACAACAAAATCGACTCTAATTAGCGTACTAGTTGTACCCACCCGGCGTTGCCCGGGAGTGTATGTATCAAGGATTTAATTTAATCTAGATAAAAAAAAAAATGCGACAAATTCTTTTCCTCATCTTTTATGGGAATCTGTGTTTACGCTTACTTTTTGTAAAGACAAAGCTACTTTCCTTCAATAACTACAAGAGGATGACAATAGAACAGATACTACACTCCACCTCTTTCCTTCAATAACTACAAGAAACCTTTTCAACCACCGATTGTTATGGCAAATAGCACCCTACCTGAGAGTTCATCATTCAAACTCCTCGGCCTTAACATTCACAGGTAACATGAATTGGAATAAATACATTGAAGACATTGTCAAGGCTGCTGCAAAGAAGGTGGGCTCTCTCTACCGTGCCAGTAAACTTCTCACACCTGACATTATCCTATATCTCTACAAAGCCACCATCCGCCCATGCATGGAGTATTGTTGTCACATCTGGGCTGGTGTATCGTCCGCTAGTCTCTTCCTCTTAGACAAGGTCCAAAAAAGAGTTGCTAACTTGATAGGTCCTTCACTATCCACCAAGCTCCAGCCCCTGCCCCATCGCCGCAATGTTGTTTCCTTGTGCCTGTTTTACAAGTACTTCAATGGATTGTGCTCAGATGAACTTGCTGCTCTGGTGCCCCCTCGACGTAAATTCATTAGACCAACCCGACAATCTGCTAAATCCCATCCATTCACTGTGGAGGTCCCCAGATGCCGAAGAGCTTTCTACTCCAAAAGCTTCTTTCCTCGTGATACTGGACTCTGGAACTCCCTCTCTGCTCACCTGACGTTACTGACATGCAGAAATTTAAAACTAATATAAACAGACATCTCGCTGCACAGCTCCCAACTTAGGTCGACTCCCCCCAAAAAACTCTCACCCTTTCTTCTCAGTAGCCCCTTACGTCTACAGTGGCGGCCTGCCTTGTTTGGGGTGAACTATGATAACAAAAAAAATTTAAAAAATCTTCTAAAAGGTCCTTAATAAGTGTCAAAATAACCCATTGCTGTTGTACCCACCCGGCGTTGCCCGGGAGTGTATTTATCAAGGATTTAATTTAATCTTCTAGATATGATAAAAAAAAACAAAAAAACGCGACAGATTTTTTTCCTCGTCTTTTATGGGAATCTGTGTTTACGTTCACTTTTTGTATCTTCGAAAAGGTCCTTAATAAGTGTCAAAATAAACCCATTGCTGGAGGCTGAGAATAATGTGTTTTGCTTGCTTCCTTTGGACCCTGATCTTTATAGGTCATAGTTCAAATGCAGCAAACGAAGAGCAGCTTTTTTTCCGATTGACCTTTGGATATTTTCTGGCCGTGTTTTTTTTTTTTTTCTTTCTCTTGCTTCGAATGTGTTTACATCCCCCCCCCCTTCCCCATCTCCCTATTTTGTCTTTTAGTTTCAAGAAAAACAATATTTTCACTCTTTGCGTCTTGCTCCCGTCGAGGTGGTTATGTTTTACCCAGCGTCTATCTGTCTGTCTGTCTTTTAGCAATTTCATGTGATCAATTACTTAAGACTTCTACTCGGTAATGGATGACGGAACGAGAACAAGCTACACCCCCGTGGATTAAATAAGGGGTTCCGTTCGGAATTCCGTACAAATTCCAGAGTTTAACAAGACGCACCTGAAGAATGGTCGGAGGTTACATCAGCCGAAACGAAAAAATAACAATATCCACGATGAGAACAGTAGTCCGAATAAATACAAATCAAAAAGTTGTTTTGCCGGATTTTCTATGTTAAACCTAAATAGCAATAGAGCTGACAAAAATAATACAAATTTTGGGGTCTGCGGCAGTTTTTCATCAGTTTTTAAATTTGCATTCACTTTCGTACTGATATCGATCCTGACCCAGTTCGGCTGTCCTACGCAAATGCCCGAAAGTTGACGAGCCGATTTGTACCAGACGATAATTTTGAATCGGTGCTGCGTCCTATGATAATAATTTTTTGCTTGTTTTTTTTTTTTTTTTTGTTAGGGTTAGGGTTAAAAATATTTATTTGATAACAGTAATTTCGCTCTGTTTTGCTTGTTTTATTTGTTTTGTTGTTTAAAAAATGTCTTGCAACTATAACTAAAAATTATAGGACGCAGCAACGTATCAAAATAATAAAAAAAAATTTATTTGATAACAATAATTTCGCTATGTTTTGCTTGTTTTTTTTGTTGTTGTTTCTTTTAGAAAATTTCTTTAAAATATAACTTACAATCACAGGACGCAGCACCGTATGAAAATTGTCGTCTGGTACAAATCGACTCGTCAACTCTCAGGCGTTTGCGTAGGACAGCCGAACGCTTCTGAGTCGAACCTCACGAAAACTGGTTCAGGATCGATATAAGTACCAAACTTTTTGTAAATACAGGCTGCAAATTATGATTCAAGAAATAAAATTAGATTGAAATTAAAATAGGCAATTGGAGTTACTGCCCATTTTCAGCTTATCTCTCCCCTTTTGATACATCGATATGAGGTTTATGTTTACAATAACTTTGCGGCAGGTTTAAAGGCCAAATTAAATGACTAAATGTAGGAAAACAAGCCGCGCGTGCGTGGCCCCCCTCTGTATGTGACTCGATGTGGCGAGTGTAAAATGCAATAAATTTGGGCAATTTGGGGCACTTTTGACCCCCTTTGAGCCCCTGGGGGCGCGAACCAGAATATTTCTGAGGTCAAGGAGGCTCATTTTATATCCAGAACAATTGCCTCTACATTTTGGCCAAGTTTCAGAAAAATTGAATGGGAGAAAAGGGTTATTTTTTGCCATTTTGGGGTCTTTTGATCCCCTGAGGGCACAAACCAGATTTTTTCCAAGGTCAGCGATACTTATTTTCTATTAGGAACAATTGCCTCCACATTTTGGCCAAATTTCAGAGAAATTGAATGGATGGATGAAAAGTTATGGGGCAAAAAATGTCATTTTTTGCCATTTCAAGGCCTTTTGACCCCCTGGGGGGGGGGGGGCTAACCAGATTGTTTTTCAAAAATCGGAGAATGTCGCTTTCTAACCTGACGAAAGTTACAACTTCATGCAAAATTTCAGAGAAATTCAATGGATGGTTGCGGAGAAAAATCCGGACGGACGGGCCTCAAAACATAAGTCCCCCGATTTTATAAACAATTAATGTTCGTGTTATTTATTTGTAATTTTTCATATGTTTGCTATATATATGCAATAGTTTTATCAATACTAACAGTAATTAAATTGATTAATTAATTAAAATAAAAAAAAAAGAATGGCTAAATTACTAAAACCTTCCTTAAAATATTTATTAATTTTCAAGGGAAGTAATTAAAATTAAACGAACATCGTTAACTAGAAAGAAAGACATACCAACAAAAGCTAAGCCAGAAGGCTTCAGAACAGGAATAAAATTGCGATTTATTGGTCCCCCGATTTATAAAATCGGGGGACCAATAAATCAATATAAATCTGTTTTATCCTAATTTGTTTGTTGTTTTTACGCAAAGAAAAGTGAAATTGTATTGTAGAATTAAAAGTTAAAAAAAATAAATCCAGGTTTCCTAATGCATCCTTTATATAAAAAAAAACATAAATGAATTTGCTCGGACTCGGACTCGGACTCGGACTCGGACTCCACAGCGTTGATATGTAAATCTCATTATTTACCTTCTTGCTGGGAGGTTAAACACAAAGTCAAGTGTGGTTTTGAGAAGATAGGCCTTTTGGCTAGGAAGAAAGTGTAGTATCTGTTCCGATGGATACTGCACCCTATAGACCGGTGTCGTCTTGTCTTTCGGGGCTTGATTCTGTGGGTTTGTCCTGTGCAGTTCTAGGAGGTCCACCCTCCCAGGCCTTGCCTCCCCGCTTTGGGGAGGAGTAAGTTTATTGCTTACTGCCTGAGGCGCCCCTACGGGGAATGCCGACGGGGCTGCCCAGGCAATTTTTAATGGCCAGAGTGCTCACCTTCTGGGGCGCTGGCTTTTCAAGTCCAACTTTCCCGACCCGACCGTGGGTCAGATCTTACCTTGTGGGACTAAGATAAAAATGGCCTTGTGCCTAACCTCCTGGGGAGGTAAATAAATTTTGAGAAGATAATAACAATCTAGCCGATAAAAAAATGCCCGAGCAACCCTGTCGACATTCCCCAGTAGGAGCGTCTCAATAAAGAGAGAGAGGGTAAAGCCTGGGAGAGTGGACCTCCTAGGACTAAACAGAACGATACCTCAGTGTGACATTGTACGTGATTTAATGACTCATAGAGTGGGTAAACGTTAAGTCTTTCTAATGAGATCCAAAAATGAAAAACATAATTATACCCTTGATTTCAAAAAAAAAAAAAAAAAAGATTAGGTGAATAATTCATGACGATTTTGCCTTTGTTTATCTACCTGAAAAGAGATTCCTCTTAACAGATTTTCGGGAATCCTCTTAATTAGAATTTGAATCCCGACTAAAAGGATCTTTATAATTGATCGAGTCAATGAGTCACGGTTTTAATTAAAAGGTTATGTACTAAACAGAGGTGGGCAGTTGAGGTTGGGAACCAGCAATTCTCGCAGGTTAGGGTTGCAGGAATTCAAAGTTAAAGATATGGTTATGTTTTGACATTTTTGAGATGAGGATTGACAATTTGCATTTAAAAAATTTTTTTTTATGGAAAAATCGCTCCAGACAAGGCATGAAGCCACTTGATGTAAGGAGCTAACAAGAACGGAATATGATTATCACAAAGACAGGAGATGCCTATTGGCCGTAGTCTTGAAAAGACCAAGGTTATAGGTAGGAGGAAAACAGTCAGCAGGAAGAGAGTTCCACAAGCCTGCGGTTCTTGGAAAGAAGCTAGTTGAATAGGAAGCTGTATTGTGATGAGGTATCAAAACAGCGAATTGATGGAGACCACTAGACCAACGAGTCAAACGAGCTGGAACAAAAGAAGCAGGAAATAGATCAAACAATTCTGAAAAACACATGCCATAATAGTATTTATGGAAAAGACTGAGACTAGCAACGTAATTATTCTGTTATTCTAGTTAAGAGTAGGACAAACACTATAGATCAAGGATGACCAATGACAGATTACGTTAGACTTGAAGACGACCATGTTGCAGTCGATTGGGAAGAAGACTTGTGGTATCTTTTTCCACAAATGGGATATTCTAGGCAAGAAACTTTGTTCATGGAAGTTCTTTGCTGTGGTTGTAGTTAGACGAGTTCTTGCTGTGAATGTTTTACAAAGTGGGGTGGGGGGCAGGAATTGGAGCTCAGTCGAGCGCCTACGATGAACATAAAGATACAGCAGAAAGAGACTAGTAACATCTTTTTTGTGAGAAAGAAGCTGTAGGGACGAGGAGAAACTCCCCCACTAGGTAATATAAGATAATATCAGGTTGGAAAGAAAGTAATGTCGTATTTTTTACTTCATCACTTTGCAGCCTCCCAAGTATTTTTTACTTCATCACTCTGCAGCCTCCCAAGTATTTTTTACTTCATCACTCTGCAGCCTCCCAAGTATTTTTTACTTCATCACTCTGCAGCCTCCCAAGTATTTTATACTTCATCACTCTGCAGCCTCCCAAGTATTTTTTACTTCATCACTCTGCAGCCTCCCAAGTATTTTTTACTTCATCACTCTGCAGCCTCCCAAGTATTTTTTACTTCATCACTCTGCAGCCTCCCAAGTATTTTTTACTTCATCACTCTGCAGCCTCCCAAGTATTTTTTACTTCATCACTCTGCAGCCTCCCAAGTATTTTTTACTTCATCACTCTGCAGCCTCCCAAGTATTTTTTACTTCATCACTCTGCAGCCTCCCAAGTATTTTTTACTTCATCACTCTGCAGCCTCCCAAGTATTTTTTACTTCATCACTCTGCAGCCTCCCAAGTATTTTTTACTTCATCACTCTGCAGCCTCCCAAGTATTTTTTACTTCATCACTCTGCAGCCTCCCAAGTATTTTTTACTTCATCACTCTGCAGTCTCCTAATTTGTACACAGTTCTACTCACGACCTGTCAAGCCAGCAGGGCCTCCAATTAAACTCCCTGTTCAGATGTATAGACTTTTTTTAATTTGGGGGTCAAAAAAGATTTACATGAATTTAAAAAAATTTAAATCTAATTCTCATATTTTATCAAATGCTGAAGAAATAACCGGCACGGCTGAGGTAATTTCTCAATAGATTTGGGTTTCGACTAGTATTGGGACGATGAATCGGAATCGGGAATCGTAAAAATTGGATTTTTAGGGGTATCGAAATCGGTATCTATAAAAATTGGATTTTTAGGGGTATCGGAATCGGTATCCGTAAAAATTGGATTTTTAGGGGTATCGGAATCGGTATCCATAAAAATTGGATTTTTAGGGGTATCGGAATCGGTATCAATAAAATTTGGATTTTTAGGGGTATCGGAATCGGTATCCATAAAAATTGGATTTTTAGGGGTATCGAAATCGGTATCTATAAAAATTGGATTTTTAGGGGTATCGGAATCGGTATCCGTAAAAATTGGATTTTTAGGGGTATCGAAATCGGTATCCATAAAAATTGGATTTTTAGGGGTATCGGAATCGGTATCCATAAAAATTGGATTTTTAGGGGTATCGGAATCGGTATCCATAAAAATTGGATTTTTAGGGGTATCGGAATCGGTATCCATAAAAATTGGATTTTTAGGGGTATCGGAATCGGTATCCATAAAAATTGGATTTTTAGGGGTATCGGAATCGGTATCCATAAAAATTGGATTTTTAGGGGTATCCATAAAAATTGGATTTTTAGGGGTATCGGAATCGGTATCCATAAAAATTGGATTTTTAGGGGTATCGGAATCGGTATCCATAAAAATTTGATTTTTAGGGGTATCGGAATCGGTATCCATAAAAATTGGATTTTTAGGGGTATCGAAATCGGTATCCATAAAAATTGGATTTTTAGGGGTATCGAAATCGGTATCCATAAAAATTGGATTTTTAGGGGTATCGAAATTGGTATCCATAAAAATTGGATTTTTAGGGGTATCGGAATCAGTATCGGAAAATTAAAAAAAAAAAATTATTTTTTTGTTCAAAACTTAATTTTCCATTTATTTTTGCAACTTTGTTATCTAAAGAATGTATCAATTCACGTCTGAATTAAAATACCAGGTTGGAAAGAAAGTAATGTGGTATTTTTTACTTCGTCACTTTGCAGTCTCCTAATTTGTACACAGTTCTAGATTTTTTTTGGTGAATTGGTGTCTTAATATCTTGCTTTGCCTTTCAGATATAGTAATTAGTTGGAATATTTAAAGTTTAACGGCCTCAGCCGTCAAAAAATGGATATTAGTGAGGAGCATCCGAGACATTGAATGCTTTATGAATTAAAAAAAGGAAACTCAGCTGCAGAAGCTACAAGGAATATTGGAACTGTCTATGGGATTAATGTTCTGAATGATCGAAAATGTCAACGGTGGTTTGCAAACTTTTATTCCGGAGACTTTAACCTGTCAGATCGGCGACGTTTGGGAAGGTTAAAATCAATTGATAAAGACACCATTAAAAACGCTGTGGAGGCCAATCCAAAGTTGACCAGCAGAGAATTAGCTCAACAATTCAATACAACCCATACCACAATTATTTCATGCCTTACGAGTAAGTAAAAGTTTCAAAACTTGGACTCTGGGTTCCCCATGATTTGACTGACGCTCAACGAAATCAAAGATTGACTGTTTGCACATCTTTGCTTTCAAGGAATCATCGAGAACCATTTTTGCAAAGAATTGTGACTGGAGATGAAAAATGGGTTCTTTACAAGAATACTTAACGCAAAAGACAATGGTTAGACCGAAACTAAAGTCCACAACCTTTTCCAAAACAAGGACTACACCCAAAGAAGGTTATGCTCTCTTTATGGTGGGACATGAGAGGAGTGATTCATTATGAGTTACTAGAGCCTAATCAAACAATCACAGCAGTAAAATATTGTTCCCAGCTATGATCTAAGAATTGATATATAAAAAAAAAAACGTCCAGCATTACTCAATAGGAAGGGTGTAGTGCTTCAGCATGATAACGCGAAACCTCACACAGCAAAACTCACTCAGGAAAAGATCATGAGTTTCAATTGGGAAGTTTTGCCTCATCCGCCTTATTCACATGACATTTCTCCATCCGACTACCATTTTTTCCGGTCGTTGCAGCATCACTTAAACAATAAAATTCATGAAAATTACGACCAACTCAAAAATTACCTAAATTTGTTTTTTTCTAAAAAAAATCAAAATTTTTTTGAAGCTAGTTGATCATTGGACAGAAGTCTTAGAAAATGAGGGAAATTATTGTAAAAGTTAAAAATGCCCTAATGTGAATGTTTCAGATGAAATAAATGTGTTGGACAAAAACGGCATAATTTTCTTTCTAACCTGATAATCACGATTTTCGCCGTAAAAGTATGAGTCATTCCCATTTTTTGGTTCTTCCCTTGATTTTTAAATTCTAAACAAATTCTTTTTTAAATTCTAAAATTCTTTTTATAATAAAAAATATGCATACATTTCTACGTAAAACATAAGACACAATTGTTGTTTATTTAGAAAAAAAAAACAACATATTTATAAAAATTCTTCACTCTTGGCCGCCATTACAATTTTTATTTATTTTTTTGAAAACAAATTCTTTAAGAATTGATACATTTTGACTAACATAATAAAAAAAAAACATCGAAAATAATTGCTGTTTTTTTTTTCTTCTTTTCTTTTTGTTTTATAGAGCTGTTTTTGTCCAACCCTCCATTTTTAAGTATGCTATTTTAAAAGAAACATTTTCTATACAAAGTTTTTTTTTTCTAATTTTTTTTTTTAACCGAATGACTAATAATCTGTTTTCTATTACAGCAAACAAAATTGTTATTTTACTTTGAAAAAAAAAAATAAATAAATAAATGAATAAATCATAATTAAAAAACTTTTACAAACTGATACAAAAAAAACCTTCTTATATGGATTTAAGAAGGGGGGGGGGTGACACATCCTTAAGAAAACGTTTTTTGAATTGTATTATAGAATTTTGAAAAAACAAGAAACGTTATTTTTTATTATATATATTTATTAAATGAATATATATATATATATATATATATATATATATATATATATATACTTTGAAAAGTCACACAAATTGAAGCGCTGGGTGGGTGGCAATAATAACGAAGATATTTTTTTTATAAAATATTTTTTCTAAATATTTTATAAAAAAAATATCTTCGTTATTATTGCCACCCACCCAGCGCTTCAAATTGTGCGACTTTTCAAAGTATCCTTTCCACGCCGACCACGTGACACACAGCCATATCAACACTTTTCTCTCTTCGTCATAACACCTAGACGGATTTTCAACTTGGCCACGAGAATGTCTCAACCAAGAGGAAAAAAGAAAAAAAAGAAAAAGAAATATTCTTCTGAAGATGGTAGATTTACCGAAAGTACTCAAGTTCATAAAAAAAAAAAAAAATGTTTTTAAGATGAATAAATAATTTATTTTTAAAAACAAATAATCTGCGTTGTGCAAAGTTTTCTAAATATTTTCTAAAAAAAATATCTTCGTTATTATATATATATATATATATATATATATATATATATATATATATATATATATATTTCAAAGCTTAATTTTATTACCTGCAGTAATGTCATTGCGGTAATGGTCCTCTGAGAAGATTTTCTGTGAAAACTCATGAGTTAAGGACGCAGTATCACTCCTTGTTTTTGAACTTTAATAAAATCTGATTAATTTCTCATTTTATTATGTCATTCAATTAATATTATTGCTCTATACACTATATTGAGCTTTGTTTTTATCCTGATAGTCTACTGGTTAAAGATATTATGTATATCTTTAAGTATTATCTTACTCTCTCTCTTTCTATATATATATATATATATATATATATATATATATATTTAAGAATAAGGAATGAGGTAAAATACCTTCAAAGCATGTTTAAGATGCGATATTAATTTTAAAAGAAATCGTAACAGATTTTTTTTTTTTTATATAAACTTTCATTTTTAGTTAATAGTAATTACAAATATTTCGCCAAGTAAAATTGGCTTTATCAATGTATCTGGAAATCCTGATCTTATGGGATTGTCCCGTCCTTGCTGGTGTAAACGGACGTGCGAGTTGGATGTTGTTTTTTTTTTTACTTTCAAATATGAAGACGCGCATGCTCGCGAGATAGTTATCAAAGAAAGTTCATTTTTTTTTTATAAGCATCTAATTGAAATTTAAGAATGAGGTAAAAGATACATTGATGAAGCCAATTTTACTTGGCGAAATATTTGTAATTACTATGAAAAATGAAAGTTTATAAAAAAAAAAATCTGTTACGATTTTTCTTTTAAAATTAATATCGCATCTTAAACATGCTTTGAAGGTATTTTACCTCATTCCTTATTCTTAAATTTCAATTAGATGCTTACAAAAAAAAAAAATGAACTTTATTTGATATGTATATATATATATATATATATAATTAATCTTGCATTGATAAAGGCTTCTAGTTTCAATTTTAATAATACTAGATCTAATATTAAAAAGCGATCCCCTCCCTTCTCTTTCTCTCTCTCCCTTTCCCACGCTTTCTCGCTCTCCCTCGGCAGAAACAAAAGCAAAACCCTTCATTAACCCCAACCCTAACTCCCAAGTCTGAGGAGACAATAAGAAAAAAGCTAAGACAATAAATCCCATCCATTCACTGTGGAGGTCCCCAGATGCCGAAGAGCTTTCTACTCCAAAAGCTTCTTTCTTCGTGCTGCTGGACCCTGGAACTCCCTCCCTGCTCCCTGTTTTGCTTACGGTACCGACATGCAGAAATTTAAAACTAATGTAAACAGACATCTCGCTGCACAGCTCCCAATTTAGGTTGATCAACCCCAAACCATCTCCCTTTTTTCTCAGTAGCTCCTTACGTCTACAGTGGCGGCCTGCCTTGTTTGGGGGTGAACTATGTTTAAAAAAAAAAAAAAAAAAAAAAAAAAAACTATTTGAAATTTGTTCAATTGCATAAAACGTTCTAAAACTTAAAATAGTCTGTAAAAGTTGGCAACTGATTCCATTTCTCGTCCTTCAGTGATTTATATAAGCAACGTAAAAAGATCAATGAAGGTTATCAATTTTAGACCTAAAAAAAGAAAAAAATTTTTTTACTTCATTTAAAAAAAAAAAAATTTTTTTTACTTCATTTAAAAAAAGAAAAAACATTTTTTTACTTCATTTTAAAAAAAAGAAAAAAGAAAAAAAGTAATCTTGATTTTTATATTTTCATATTTTGATTGTCCGATTATCGTTGCTTTGAGTATAAAATTACCTTTCATCATATTCGGTTTAACGGCTGTTTTGCATACTGGCATGTGTTGGACAACTTCTA
Organism: Sepiola atlantica; assembly: GCA_963556195.1. Taxonomy (NCBI): domain Eukaryota; kingdom Metazoa; phylum Mollusca; class Cephalopoda; order Sepiida; family Sepiolidae; genus Sepiola; species Sepiola atlantica. Next base: position 15,119,238 of record OY744555.1, read on the forward strand.
GAAATTGACTTCCAAACTTACCTATCTCTGGCCAGGTCTTCATTTATCCCTCCTCTTCTCAAGTAATCACTTCCCCCATGTTTTCCTTGGCCTGCTTCTGTGTACTGACCATGCTACCTCAACTGTTCTACATCTACTAACCCAAGCATTCTCATCCATTCTTTCATCATCATATTCGGTTAACGTCTGTTTTACATACTGGCATGTGTTGGATGGCTTCTAGAAATTGACTTCCAAACTAAACTATCCCTGACCAGGTCTTTATTTATCCCTCTTTCTCTCAAGTCTATCCTTATCACTTCCTCCTATGTTTTACTTGACCATCCCCTGTGAACTGACCATGCTACCTCAACTGTTCTACATCTACTAACCCAAGCATCTACTAACCCATTCTTTCATCATCATATTCGGTTAACGTCTGTTTTACATACTGGCATGTGTTGGACGGCTTATAGAAATTGACTTCCAAACTAACCTATCTCTGGCCAGGTCTTTATTTATCCCTCTTTCTCTCAAGTCCATCCTTATCACTTCCTCCCAAGTTTTCCTTGGCCTTCTTCTGTTTACTGACCATGCTACCTCAACTGTTCTACATCTACTAACCCAAGCATTCTCATCCATTCTTTCATCATCATATTCGGTTTAACGTCTGTTTTACATACTGGCATGTGTTGGACGGCTTCTAGAAATTGACTTTCAAGTAGCCAGATTTGTATATATCCCTCTTTTTCTCAAATCCATCCTTATCATTTCTTCCCACGTTTTCCTTGACCTTCCCCTGCCAACTGACCCTATCTCAACTTTTCCAAGCACTCTCATCCACTCTTTGAATGTGACCAAACCAACAAAGTCTCCTGTTCTGCATACATCTCATACTATACTGTCCACATTTAATCTTCCTCTGGAGCTCATCAAATCTAAGCCTGTCTTTAAGACGCACATTACACATTTATCGTATCATACGCATATCATTTCTATCCATGCAACGCATATCCTCAAACCTGATATTTTTGTACTCTCGAATAAAGAAAAAGGTTACAAAAAACCTACAGAACTTACACCAATTTGACCGAAATATTAGATGGACTATTCGGAAAATTGAAAAAAAAAAAAAAGAAAGAAAGCCTTATCAAGTGAAAACACTGTTATTTAATAATGTTTGCCTAAATATATATATAACCAACATTTCCGGCCCCGGCTTTTGGCAAAAAAAAAACACACTCCAACGAGTGGTAGTATTTATTTTATTCTGAGGATGAGGGATACCCTCGAAAATTAAAAAAAAAAAAAATAATAATGAAAAGGACACACTCCAACCCAACACCACGGTCACGATACACTGGTAAATAAAAAAAAAAGATTTTTTGAAAATTATTGACTTTTCAATATTGTCACTTTGTTTTGTTTTTACGATTCCACGTGTCGTATGTGTCACTTTAACAACGCATTGTTATCGCCTTCAAAAAAAATAATATTATTCTTACACTATACACAATGCTCCAAGCGAACTACAACATTCTTCTCATATATAATTATTTAATAATAAATATTTAATTATATCTACATATGTATACGTTTCATCCTTGTGGAATCATCAGTGTAGACATGACTGTTACAACCGGTCGCACGATTCGAACCCTGGAACAAGAGTAACCTTTAACTCAAATTCCGAACACTCCAACCAATGAAGCCAATTACAATCGTTACACGACGTGATGAGAAATAAATTCTATTGATGTGAAGCAGGCGGACAACCACAGTCAGCCATCCTAACAGTGTTCAACAGAAAGAAACTTGCATTCATATATATATATATATATATAACATAAAATATAATAACACGAAATCACATAATTGTCGATGCAATAATTTATTTCAACCGTTCGGTTTTTTCAAGCATCACTCAGACAATTACATTTTTGAGACTGATAGAAAATTGAATTTCCCTACTATCAGTCTCAAAAATGTAATTGTCTGAGTGATGCTTGAAAAAACCGAACGGTTGAAATAAATTATTGCATCGACAATTATGTGATTTCGTGTTATTATATTTTATGTTATTGTTGCTCTGTTTACTACATTGAGCTCTCATACCCGGATTTCCTCCTGGAATTATTCCATTATAACACAAATATATATATATATATATATATGAAGCAATCCAACAAAAGATATAAGCGTCAACTAATATCTTATAATTAGTAAAACATCCGGATAAAAACTGAAGCTCAATATATTGGATAGAGCATTAATATTATAGTATAAAATGAAGTAATAAAATAAGGTGTCAATTAAATTTTATAAGAAACTTTGATTTGACTTGGGTTGCACATGTCGGGATTTTGGAACTTTGATTGGACTTTCTGTATTATTTGATTTATTTATCATTAACATTGAATATTGACACATTTCGCGACTGGACAACTTTGCCGGCCCCTTCAATTTCACGTATATGGACTGCTGTTTGTAACTTGGAGTAATGTCTTTCCCCGATTATGCTTCTCAATTTGTATGACCTGGATGGACTGTATGGATTCAACAAAAAGTATGTTTTTGGGTTGATATGTTTGATGTTATGTATTTTTGTGTATTTGTGTATAGAATTTTATATATTTTCAAAGCGTAATTTTATTACCTGTAGTAGTATAACTGCGGTAATCGTCCTCTGAAGAGAAGAATTATCTTTGAAAACTCATGAGCTAAGGACTTAAGGATACTTTGCTTGAACTTTGAATTCTAATAAAATTTGATTGACACCTTATTTTATTACTTCATTTCATACTATAATATATATATATATATATATATGATGGACTCTCCCGTCGATATATCGACGTATGAGTGCCCAACCAGGGGCTGCTCATGCATGAAATTGAAATTGCAAGGGTTGCGCAATCCCTAACAACCACTCTCCTGAGTCGGCATTGCTTGATTCCAATGGCAGGTATAATACAAGACGACTGGAAACAATGCCGAGATAAGCAGAGAGCACATACAGCACCTGGTATTCCCAAATGGTCACCCATTAAGTACTGGCCAGGCTCAACACCGCTTATATATATATATATATATATATATAGTAATCCAGGTAGGGTAAAAATCCACAGGGTAGATATCCAAAGGCAATCAAACCGGGCTTATAAAAAAGTGCTCAATAAGAATATAGAGCTGTATTATGAATGTTTTTTTATTCAAACATGTACAAAGTCTGCTACACTGGCATGTCGATGTTATCGATCTACAGCTGTCAAGAGCTGAGGTCTCATAAGGCAGAGGGTTTTTTTTGTGATCCAACCCTTTTGGTGAAGTCCAGGAAGAATCTTCTTCAAAAAAAACCCTCTGCCTGATGAGACCTCAGCTCTTGACAGCTGTAGATCGATAACATCGACATGCCAGTGTAGCAGATTGTGTACATGTTTGAATAAAAAATCATTCATATATATATATATATATATACACACATACATACAGAGACACACACACTTTGGTAAGATCAGTGGGAAGAAACCCAGCAAAGCGCTCGATTATTAAAAATTCAAATTCAAAATAAGAGCGTAATATTTATTTATATATTATATTGTAGAAGGTCAGCACAACATCGGTTGGCAGGTGAAGCTAAGGCAGTAGTTCTTGATATATCCAAAGCTTTTGATAAGGTCTGGTATGAAGGTCTTCTCATTAAAATTAATTTGTATGATATCATTTATTGCCTTGAAAACAGACGGTACCATGTTGTGCTGACCTTCTGTAATTATATATATATATATATATATATATATATATAATTAATTAATTATTGAAGACAATCGCACAAATTTTTTTTGGGAGATACTAGCTTTGAACGAAAATAAAAATAAAAAAATAAAAAATTAAAAAAGTAAAAATCAAAATGGCTGATTAATTTGATCATACACATGTGAGTGTCTGCTCTGAAAGTTTTCGTTTGTTCTTTTGTTTATTTTCACCTTAAAATGAAACTGATGTATGATGTGGGTGTTTTTCAAGACACTCTAATCTAAGAACTCTTATTATTTGTGAACTTTTTCTGATGATTTTGTAGTGTTGCAGAGACGATATTGACATACAAATGTTGTTTGGCACAAAACAAATGAAACGGACCGTTAAATATATCTCACAGAAATTTGGAATTTTTGGAAATGTGAAAAAAATAAAAACAAAAATAAAAGTAATAAAACTAACCATGGTTATTGGAATATAATAAATATCTGTTCTATATATATATATATATATGTATATCGAGGCAGCATTTTTTCCTTAAGACACGTATTATTAAAAATAACCGACAATTTTTGTCTGGTTATTTTAGTATTGATCCCTTCAATTTTCCGGATTAAAATCTTAATCTCGGAAGAAAATTGGCTGATGAAACTGCCGTAATGTACATGTTGGTCCAGAGTACTTTCTGACCCGTCTTTACCTGTTTGTCATTATTCCACTGACGATGGACCCAGGCGGGTCAGAAAGGTACTCTGGACCAACATGTACATTACGGCAGTTTCATCAGCCAATTTTCTTCCGAGATTAAGATTTTAATCCGGAAAATTGAAGGGATCAATACTAAAATAACCAGACAAAAATTGTCGGTTATTTTTAATAATATATATATATATATATATATATATATATATATGTTTGACTAAACAGGAGTGCCAACTTCTGCTTATTCAGCTTTTGATCCGTTTTTTCTAGTCTTCGTACGACGGATTTGATGTGATAATCCAAGGAGTGTAAAAAAATCTCCATATTTTGTGCGAACGTTTTCGACAGACATCGGTCGTGGTCAGGTGGTTGCAAAATGAAATAAATTGGCGAATCTATCAACAGGGCGCTCTTTTAAATAATTTCAACAGCACTTCAATACACCTTCACCCCCCCCCCTCATAACGGGAATGGCTGATGTTTGGTTTATTAATGCGTATAAACAATGCTTCCATTATGGGGAGGTGAACACTGCAACTCCTGTTTAATCAAACATGTATAAGAAAGGGAATGCTGCCCAATTATACAAATATATATAGTCTCGGAAGTTTTTCAACCATTAAAACTATATGGGGAAAAAAGAACAAAAAAAAACAATTTAGTCGCAAGTCCTTCGGTGGAAAATTACTTTCCTTGTAAGTCAATTTACTTTTTACAGTCACTATATTAGTTTGCTTCCAAGAATTTACGCTAGTCTTAACATTATTTAAGGGATCATCAGTTGTGTACAGAGTATCTAATATGTATATACAGATCGAATTTTCCTAAACATTTCACCAGATAGACAGACCCCAATCATATCTTGTAGATGTTCCGAAGTCGGTCATCAGAGATAAACTGGTTTCATTGCAAGTTTAGAGACTTGCTCCACCAGCAACCCAACCATTTCTCAAGGGACAAAAAAAAAACAACCCAACCATTTCTAAAGGGACAAAAAAACAACCCAACCATTTCTAAAGGGACAAAATAAACAACCCAACCATTTCTAAAGGGACAAAAAAACAACCCAACCATTTCTAAAGGGACAAAAAAACAACCCAACCATTTCTAAAGTGACAAAAAACAACTCAACCATTTCTAAAGGGACAAAAAACAACCCAACCATTTCTAAAGGGACAAAAAGCAACCCAACCATTTTTCAAAGGACAAAAAGCAACCCAACAATTTCTGAAAGGACAAAAAGCAACCCAACCATTTCTCAAAAGACAAAAAACAACCCAACCATTTTTCAAAGGACAAAAAGCAACCCAACAATTTCTGAAAGGACAAAAAACAACCCAACCATTTCTCAAAGGACAAAAAACAACCCAACCATTTCTAAAGGGACAAAAAGATACCCAACCATTTTTCAAAGGACAAAAAGCAACCCAACAATTTCTGAAAGGACAAAAAACAACCCAACCATTTCTGAAAGGACAAAAAGCAACCCAACCATTTCTCAAGGGACAAAAAGCAACCCAACCATTTCTCAAGGGACAAAAAACAACCCAACCATTTCTCAAGGGACAAAAAGCAACCCAACCATTTTTCAAAGGACAAAAAGCAACCCAACTATTTCTCAAAGGACAAAAAACAACCCAACCATTTCTCAAAGGACAAAAAACAACCCTACCATTTCTCAAAAGACAAAAAGCAACCCAACCATTTCTCAAGGGACAAAAAGCAACCCAACCATTTCTCAAAGGACAAAAAACAACCCAACCATTTCTCAAAGGACAAAAAACAACCCTACCATTTCTCAAAAGACAAAAAACAACCCAACCATTTCTAAAGGGACAAAAAGCAACCCAACCATTTCTCAAGGGACAAAAAACAACCCAACCATTTCTCAAGGGACAAAAAGCAACCCAACCATTTTTCAAAGGACAAAAAGCAACCCAACTATTTCTCAAAGGACAAAAAACAACCCAACCATTTCTCAAAGGACAAAAAACAACCCTACCATTTCTCAAAAGACAAAAAGCAACCCAACCATTTCTCAAAGGACAAAAAACAACCCAACCATTTCTGAAAGGACAAAAAGCAACCAACCATTTCTCAAGGGACAAAAAGCAACCCAACCATTTCTCAAAGGACAAAAAGCAACCCAACCCAACCATTTCTCAAGGGACAAAAAACAAACAAACCATTTCTCAAGGGACAAAAAAAAAAAAAAAACAACAATTTCTCAAGGGACAAAAAACAACCCAACCATTTCTCAAAGGACAAAAAGCAACCCAACCATTTCTCAAAGGACAAAAAACAACCCAACCATTTCTATAAGGACAAAAAGCAACCCAACCATTTCTGAAAGGGCAAAAAGTAACCCAACCCAACCATTTCTCAAGGGACAAAAAACAAACAAACCATTTCTCAAGGGACAAAAAAAAAAAAAAAACAATTTCTCAAGGGACAAAAAACAACCCAACAATTTCTCAAAGGACAAAAAGCAACCCAACCATTTCTCAAGGAACAAAAAGCAACCCAACCATTTCTCAAGGGACAAAAAGCAACCCAACAATTTCTCAAAAGACAAAAAACAACATAACCATTTCTCAAGGGACAAAAAACAACCCAACCATTTCTCAAAGGACAAAATGCCTCCTTTTCCAATTTAACATTGAACTATGCACCACATAAACATTGCAAATTAAATGGCCTGATAGAAAAACCGACTATATGTAACATGGAATCTCAGCATCAGCTAATGAAAACCATTCTAGCAATCAGACGTGTATTTAAGATCTTTTCTGATTCCTTCTGAGCATAACAACTTGCTAAAACTTAATGCCAGCTTCCTTTTAACACATCAAAAATGTCCTTGAAAAATTTGTTTTTTTTTTTACCGTTATTTCTGGATAAAGGCAGGGGTTCGCAACCTGGGGTTCGCAAACCCCCAGGAGTTAACAACAAGATTTCTAGGGGTACTTAGATGACTGATGAAAGTGATATTTTAACTTCGGGAAGGCAAGGCTAAAGATGGAAATCTGAGCATGTTCGAACACCTTTATGAGGTACTTGCTGAAAGTAAAAATACTGGAGAACTAGATGTGGTGCAGCTTGTGCAATCACATCTTGCTTCTTTGCGGATGGAGTTGCAATCTTGAGTGAAATCGAATGAAATTTGATTGGAAACGCATGTGCACCTTCTTCCACGATCAAATTCTTCCAGATAGTATGCAAGCGGAATTCTTAGAGTTGGTAAACGATTCTGTTGCAAAAGATGCATTTGAAACTCTTTCCCTCCGCAAGTTTTGTTTTAAAATAAGTGAAGTTTACCCTGTTGCATCTGAAAGATGTTTCAACTCTAAGAGTTGTCATCAACATCATCAACAACATCAACATCAACAACAACAACAACAACAACATCAACCGGTTTATTTGTTGAATCAGGCCACAATTAATCCTCTGATGAGGGTGGGGGCTGATTGTCTAGTCTCGAAATCTAAGTCTTCCTCTCCACTCCTGTCTTTGGCAAGGCTTGATGGAATCCATACCCATGGCCTTCCTATCACGTTTGACTACGTCCTCCCAAGTCAACTTGGGTCTGCCAGTGGTGATGTTCTCTGCTGGCACATTCAACTTTCGGACTTTAGCAATCCAGCCATCGCTACGCTCAATGTGACCCAACCAACACAGTCTGTTCTTCCGCATGATGTCCGCAAGGCTTTTCAAGTCGACCTGTGAGAGCAGGGATTCAAAAGAAACGTACTGTTCAGGCTTCACCAAACAGATCCATCGTACCATTGCCCTGTCATTACGGTGCAGCTTCTTTAGTATGCCAGTTGTGGAGTCTGAAGGTATAAGGTCTGATTTCGACTCCTAGGATTTTAAAAATTCCAACTCGGACTTCTTATTTTAAAGTCTTCCAATATTCAAACTGTCTGTTGCTTCTTCGGGGCGTAAGTAATCCGACTCTGACCATTCTTACGAGTCTATACGGACTCCGACTCCTTCCAAAATCTCCGACTAAGACTATGCAAGCCTGATTTCAACATATATTTTTTAAATTTGAAAATCACGCAAAAAGCCGTTGAAACCCACTGATACAATGCAAATATTTTTTTTTTTCACTTTAGTCTTAAATTTTTCTGGTATAAAAACCTTTTCTCAGGGACATAAATGGGTGTTTCTGTCATATATTAGTAAAAGTTACCTTTTTTTTTTTGTTTAGTAACGTCCGTTGGGTTGTTTTGTTTTATGGCATATCAACCCTTTTCAGGTTATTTAATACCGAATCCGGTCATTTTGGTAAAAGTTTTTATGCTTCAAGTTCTTTATATCTTCAAGTATTTATTCATTGTGTTTGGTTTGGTTGTTTTGTTTTATGGCATATCAACCCTTTTCGACTTATTTTTATGCTTCAAGTTCTTTATATCTTCAAGTATGTATTCTTGGTGTTTGGTTGTTTTGTCGAGGAAAAATTTTGTTTTTGTTTTTGCAGAACATGATTGAGTTTTGCAAAGAGAAAGGAAAAAAAAACAATAACATCAATGTTTGGTGCATTTTTACACACCTGATAACACACTTGTTGTCGTGTACCTTTGATATAATGAAACGCTGTGTTTGAATACAATTCATCCGAACGCGAGCATGTGGCGTGCTAATACATATAATAGTTCAACTTTAAATAACGGATTGGGGTCATAAATGGTTGGTAACTTTTAATGCCGCAGAGACAAAGCTCCTTTCCTTCAATAACTACAAGAAACCTCTCCAACCACCGATTGTCATGGCAAATAACACCCTACTGAGAGTTCATCATGCACACTCCTTGGCCTTACCTTCACAGGTAACATGAAATGGAACAAATACATTGAAGACATTGCCAGGACTGCTGCAAAGAAGGTGGGCTCCCTCTATCGTGCTAGAAAATTCCTCACACCTGGCATTATCCTGTATCTCTACAAAGCCACCATCCGCCCATGCATGGAGTATTGTTGCCACATCTGGGTCGATGCATCATCCACTAGTCTCTCCCTCTTAGACAAGGTCGAAAAAAGAGTCGCCAACTTAATAGGTTCCCTCACTATCTACCAAGCTCCAGCCCGTGTCCCATCGCCGCAATGTTGCATCCTTGTGCTTGTTTTACAAATACTTCAATCGACTGAGCTCCGATAAACTAGCTGCTCTGGTGCCCCCTCGACGTAAATACACTAAACAAACCCGACAATCAGCTAAATCCCATCCATTCACTGTGGAGGTCCCCAGATGCCAGAGAGAGAGCCTTCTACTCCAATAGCTTCTGTCCTCGTGCTGCCGGCCTCTGGAACTCCTTCCCCGCTCCCTGTTTCCCTGACAGTACCGACATGCAGAGGTTTAAAACTAATGTAAACAGACATCTCGCTGTACGGCTCCCAACTTAGGACGACACCAAAAACCTACACCCTAATTCTCAGTAACCCTTTACGTCTACAGTGGCGGCCTGCCTTGTTTGGGGTGAAATATGTTTTTAAAAAAAAGAAAAAAAAAAAAAAACTTGCTCATTCTATTTTTTTAAATAATTATTTTAGTTTGTTTTTACTTTTCAAGTTTAAGCTTTCTTCTTTTAAAAAAAAAAAAAAAAAAAAAAAAAAAAAAAAGGAAAAAAAAGTTTCTTGATAAAATTTAAAATTAAATTTTAATCAAAAGTCTGAATTGGTCAAAGTTCAACCTCTCAGACTTCCCAGTTCCATTCGTTTGACCCTTTAAATCTCCCGGTAGCATTCTGCACCCTGCGAACAGTATCCTTCTTAAAAGTCAGACTTGTCTAATTGAATCTTATCTCGCACAAGACCTGCCGGGCCTCGAAGACTTGCCTGTTACATAACGCATATACTCTTCCAGGAAATAACTGTTTTTGTTTCGCTGCCTACACTCAACTGTGGGAAGAAGAAGAATGGTGCTGTTGTTGTTGTTGTGTTCGTCATCATCATCATCATCATCATCATCAGATAATGATGAAAGAATTGACTCACTTGACAAGAAAACAGTTGGCCTTAGAGACTGAATACAGAATCATTTTCAACAAATTTATCATCAAGTCTATTACTACTAAGTTTTATTGAGTTTATTACTAAGTTTTTTTAGGGTTAGAATTGGGGGAGGAGGTGAATAAAATATTTACAACTATTATTACTACTACGTTTTATGGAAACTTTCTTAGCAAAGTAATTAACAAAACACTTCCCGAGACTTGCTGACCTAAAATATTAGTCTTCTAAAAAAAAAATCATATATATATATATAGTCCATGATGAAATAAATAAATAAATGTATATATATATATGTATATATGAAATATTTTTATAAAATATATATTTTTAATTTTAAAACATTTGTAGACAAAGAAAATAACCAAGGGGAAAAAAGGGGGGTTATTATAATGGAATCATCTAACTATAAAATAGATGTTCTGTAAAATAGTAAATACTCACTTTGAAAGGAACAACACAGGTAAGGAGAAACTATATTTTAATACTTTAGAAAAACAAATCTGGAGGCAAAACTAAATCAAATATTTGTAAACTTTTTAAATTACAAAAATCATTATTAAATAGGGAGGTGGTGTCTGATCAACACTGCTGGGATGCCATGATAAAGAAATACTGTTTTGTTTTTAAAATCCCGAAACAGTTTTCATGGTAAACAACTGACGATCCCTTATATATAAAAACATATATAAAAATATATTTATATTAGAGTATATTCTTGGAAGTAAACTAAAATAGTGATTGCAGTAGATTGATTGACTTACTAGACTAAAATCTTTCAACAATTTTTTTTTTTTTTTTTTTTTTTTTTTCAGTTTTGAAGGTTAAAAGAACTTCCGAGACATATATATATATATATATATATATATATATATATATAATGGCGTATTAGTGGGTTCCCCACGTCTGAGTTTGCTCGTTTTCTTAGTTTTTTGTTTGTTTAACCACTGTATAGTGTAGGTTTTTTCAAGACACTTCAATCCAAGAACTTTTTACTCTTTGTGAATTTTTTTGATGATTTTGTAGTGTTGCAGAGACGATATTGACATAAAAACGTTGTTTGGCACAAGACAAATGAAACGGACCGTAAAAAATATATCTCACAGAAATGTTATGTTTTTCGGAAATGTGAAAAAATAAAAATAATAAAATAAAACCATGGTTATTGGAGTATAATATGAACCTGACATATATATATATATATATATATATATTAATTTTAAATAAATAATATTAAATTATTTTTTTAATTAATATTATTTAATAAATATTAAGTTATTTATTTTTTATTAATTATTTTTAAAAACTAAATATTAAATTATTTTTTTTTTGTTATTAAATTATTTTTAATTTTTTTTAAATTATTTTTTTAAATAAATAATATTAAGTTATTTTTAAATAAATTGAAAAAAATATTGTTTAAATTAAAATTTATATATATATATATATATATATATAAGTTATGAAGATATATTTATAGCAATTAAGCTACACAGAGGCTTCCACATTTCATCCCCATGGGGAATCGTCAGGCTAAAATGGGATGAAATGCGGAAGCCTCTGTGTAGCTTAATTGCCATAAATATATTTTCATAACTTACTACCTAGCTCTACTCACATATTGAGCACTGTTGAAGTAAATACTGAAAATTGATACATAAAAGATTATATCTCCTTATAACATTTTATGTGGATACATGAAATATAAATAATAATAATTATATATATATATGATTATTTTTATTTACACAGACATGTACAAAATCTGCGACACTGGCATGTCGATGTTATCGATCAACAGCTATTATAAACTGAGATCTCATCAGGCAGAGTTAGAATCTGATCTTAACCTTAGATCATATTTGGAAAGAATGAAATGGGGAAGAAAATAAAATAAATTTAAAATTTGGAAATTCACGTGGTTGGGACGGTTAAAAAATCAAAACCAAAAATAATATAAGGTTAACATATATACATTGCGATTTGTTGTTGTTGTTGATCAGCATTCGCTGCTTGCTGTGAATATCCGCCGACTTGACATTTACAAAGTTAAATTCTGCCTAACTTCCAAGCTAATTTCTGGTGGCCAACGGGTAAGTCTCTTGAGCACGAATCAGTAGCTTCTTGCACTGAAGATTGCGTAAGCATGAAACATCGATGTCTGTAGGTAATAAAGAATTAATATTTATTCATAATTACTATATATATATATATATATAATAATTATAAATAAATATTAATTATATATATATATATAATAATTATAAATAAATATTAATTATATATATATATATATAATAATTATAAATAAATATTACTTATATATATATATATATATATATAATAATTATAAATAAATAATTATTTATATATATATATATAATAATTATAAATAAATAATTATTTATATATATATATATAATAATTATAAATAAATAATTATTTATATATATATATATATAATAATTATAAATAAATAATTATTTATATATATATATATATAATAATTATAAATAAATAATTATTTATATATATATATATATAATAATTATAAATAAATAATTATTTATATATATATATATAATAATTATAAATAAATAATTATTTATATATATATATATAATAATTATAAATAAATAATTATTTATATATATATATATAATAATTATAAATAAATAATTATTTATATATATATATATATAATAATTATAAATAAATAATTATTTATATATATATATATAATAATTATAAATAAATAATTATTTATATATATATATAATAATTATAAATAAATATTAATTATATATATATATATATATATATATATATATATAATAATTATAAATAAATATTAATTATATATATATATATATAATAATTATAAATAAATATTAATTATTTATATATATATATAATAATTATAAATAAATATTAATTATTTATATATATATATAATAATTATAAATAAATATTAATTATATATATATATATATATAATAATTATAAATAAATATTAATTATTTATATATATATATAATAATTATAAATAAATATTAATTATTTATATATATATATAATAATTATAAATAAATAATTATTTATATATATATATATATAATAATTATAAATAAATATTAATTATTTATATATATATATAATAATTATAAATAAATATTAATTATTTATATATATATATATAATAATTATAAATAAATAATTATTTATATATATATATATATAATAATTATAAATAAATAATTATTTATATATATATATATATAATAATTATAAATAAATAATTATTTATATATATATATATATATATAATTATAAATAAATAATTATTTATATATATATATATATATATATAATTATAAATAAATAATTATTTATATATATATATATATAATAATTAATAATTATTATATATATATATATAATAAGGAGAGGTAGTTTGCTTGAAGCATTGTGACTCGTATTTATATATTTATATATATATTTATTTTAATGCACCTTTATTCCTCAAGTGAAAGTCGTACTGTGCAACCGGCTGAATTCGAACTTGGCACAACCAAGTCATCAGTCCGCGTCGTTATCCACCGTCACCTCCTATGGAGCTCCCTTAAAACTTCAAATACGTATATCCGATTGCAATGAAATTTTATCCACATGTATAAGACACTAATTCAGAGTTTTCCAAAATCTCAAACGATATTAGGGAGGGGGGGGGGAGCTGTAGAAAAAAAAAAGTAATACGTGCAATGAGCATAGTGATGTTCCTTATTCAAATGAAAGGTGATATGATTGAGACTTTCAAGATAATAAATGCCATTTCTAACTATGGTGGGCATTTTTTTAGTATCTCTCCTAGATCTGGAAGGTTATTGTCAAGGCAGTTTTCAAAAAACTAGATCTGTTAACCAGTTAAGTTTTTTTGCTCAAAGAGTAAAATGTTTTTGGAATAAGTTGCCAGATCGGATTAAGAACAGCAATAAGCGTGGATCAGTTTAAGATGAGGTTGGATGAATTCAGAGAAAGTGGTAGAAGGGAGAAATTGAGGAGGCACTTTTGGGAGTTGTCAAATGAAGTATTTGACAGAATTTGATCTGGATATCGATACTGTACTAAGAGTTTCATTTTTTTTTTTTTTTAACAGTTGAATTGAGAAGATATTTAAAGGGGAGATGCCCAAGGAGACATAACAAACAAATAATAATAATAATAATAATAACCAATAATTGTAGGAGCACTAGGAACAATCCCAAAAAACCTGGAGAAATTGGAATCAAAGGGACCATCGAAACCATACAAAGGACGGCAATGATCAAAACAGCTGCAATCTTAAGGAAAATCCTCAAATGCGGAAACCAACCCGCATAAGCTAAAAAGGGTAACCAGTCACAAGGAATTTACAACAGGGAGAAAACAAAACCACACGAAGAACACCACAACACGAACCAAGGAACAGAAACTGCAAGAAACAGCACTTCATAATCTCCCCCCCCCCCAATAAATTACACCGGCCTCAAAAATGAACCAAAGAAACAGAAATTACAAGAAACACTATAAGCTCCCCCTTCTCTCCCCACCCCATCCAAAAAATGAAAAATTAAAATTAAAATTAAAAAAAAATTAAAATTCTTTTTTTTTTTAATGCTGACCCCCCCCCCCCCCCCCCTAGGCTGACACCAGACAAAATATTTGTAGAGGGTCGAGGAGGATGAGAAGACCGAGGAGGGACAGCACAAACCAGACCTCCACTGGAAAAGTGCAGAGAATGCTGGGACCTTGGGAAGGCTTATTGCCACCCAAATCCCAAAGAAGACCAATTGTCCTTACCAGCGAGAAATCAATGGTAAGCGGCTGTTGCGATACCGCATCATTATCGAAAAGAGGTGAAGAATACTGGAAATCTGGGGAGGCTTGTTGTCACTCAGACTCCAGGAAATACCACTGGTTGTTGTCGGTGAGCAATCACTGACGATGATCTGTGTGAGAACTCCTAGTGAGTACAAATAATGATAATGATAATAATGATAATAATAATAATGATAATAATAATAATAATAATAATAATAATGATAATAATGATAATAATAATAATGATAATAATAATAATGATAATAATAATAATGATAATAATAATGATAATAATGATAATAATGATAATGATAATAATAATAATGATAATAATAATAATCCCGTGCAACGTTGCGTCTTCCTACTAGTTTCTGATAAATTAAATTGTATTTTTGCAATAAATATTATTTTCTCAAACAAATAAACACCTTTTTATTTTCGTCTAGCAACTTAGGAAGGATTACATGTCTTTCAACACCAAAACCGTAAAAAGATTTTTTTATAGAAATCGTTTTTGTGTGTGTGTGTGTTTTGCGCAAAAAAAAATTGCACATCGTCTCAAAGCATTCGATTTTCCATGCTAAATTATGAAGATCAAATTAGAACTGCTGGCGCGATAATATTATTACAGGATTAATTATCGATTTTTTCCAGTTGTACAGCTACTCGTTTGTTGCAGCGTTCGGAGGAGGAGGATTTATTTACCTGGCCTGGCTTTTTGCAGCGGCAAGGTTAGACACAAGGTCTGCTTACAGTGAGAAAACCAGACCCCACCGCCTTTTCCAAAAGGGGCATTCTAGCCCGGCTGAAAAAAAAAAAATAGCCTAGTCGATGCCCCCCCCCCCTCTCTATAAAAAAAAAAAAAGGCGAGGAAAAAAGGAGAGTAGCAGCCACGATGCATAATCTAATTTGAATGCAATCAATGATTTATTATTATTATTTTTTTTTATATTAATGAAGTTTTATTCAATCACAAATTAAAAAACCAAAAAAAAACAAACAAATATATTCCACTGATCCATTCGGTGAAAAATAAACTATAAGATTAATAATTCAATAAATAATTAATAAATCCCTTATTCGTCACTTTGACATTGTTTAGTTCAATATCAAGAAATCCTGATTCCTTATATATTACACTGATCGATTCGGTGAAAAAGTAAACTATAAGATTAATAATTCAATAAATAATTAATAAATCCCTTATTCGTCACTTGGACATTGTTTAGTTCAATATCGAGAAATCCCGATTCCTTATATATTACACTGATCCATTCGATGAAAAAGTAAACTATAAGATTAATAATTCAATAAATAATTAATAAATCCCTTATTCGTACTTTGGACATTGTTTAGTTCAATATCGAGAAATCCTGATTCCTTATATATTACACTGATCTATTCGGTGAAAAAGTAAAATATAAGATTAATAATTCAATAAATAATTAATAAATCCCTTATTCGTCACTTTGACATTGTTTAGTTCAATATCGAGAAATCCCAATTCCTTATATATAATTGTATCACAGTCAATAGTTTTCTTCGAATGTCTGGCTGACTTGGCAGGCCGAGAGCAGACTCAAGGCGTTTCCACGAATAATGGCGATAGAGATGCGCTCGTAAAGCCTATATATATATATATTGGATAGAGTTTGAATGCCTATTAGACACTATACTCGATGGTCTAAGGTCTCTCTATACAGTGGTTTGTCAGGACAACCTAGCATGAGGATATCCCCCCCCCCCACTATTTAATTTATTTGTAAGCATTACATTTATTTATTGTTTTTTTTTTTTAAATAATAAATAAATTTAAGTGAAATATCTTGAAAATCAACAATCGTGCAAAATTGTTGATTTTCAAAATATTTCACTTAAATACATTCGCATGCGTGCTTCAAAGATTTTGTCAATTTCCTTAATTAATAAATGTTTTATTCAATCACAAATAAAAAATAAGAAACAAATATATTACACTGATCCATTCGGTGAAAAAGTAAACTATAAGATTAATAATTCAATAAATAATTAATAAATCCCTTATTCGTTACTTGGACATCGTTTAGTTCAATATCGAGAAATCCTGATTCCTTATATAAAATTGTATCACAGTCCATCAATGATTTGTCTCCCCTTTTCAGCTGGACGGATGGTTTGGTTTGGTTTGGTAGTTTTGTTTTACGGCATATCAACCCTTTTTGGGTTATTTAATGCCGAATCTGGTCATTATAGTAAAAGATTTATGCTTCAAGTTCTAAAAATAAAATAAAAAAGGGGAGGGAGAAAGGGAGAGGGGCTGTTGTTTTTGTTTTTGGTTTTGTAGAACATAATTAAGTTTTACAAAAAAAAAAAAAAAAAAAAAAAAAAAAAACGTCAATGTAGGTGAATTTCGCTTCAGGGAGCCACAGGGCAGCCTGATCTGGTATCACCAGTGGACGGATGGGATTGTTTGACTCCAGACAGTGAAAATTAGACGAGAAGCTGGCTTAGCCATCTCGCTATCGATTCGCAAATTGCGCTACTCGAAATATTTGAAACCAAAATGTTGAATAATAAACATTTCATTCATAAGTTTGTTGTAAACATGCATTAATAACCATTTCGGTAATTTCGACATTTTTAGTGAAATCGCTAAAACATGCACAGAAAGAGGACATCAATTCGTTATTTGTGTGTGTGTGTGACGTCGGTCGCTAACGGGAAGAAAGCAGTCAGACAACCCCCTCCTTCCTCTATATGGCATCGCTAACGAGAGAGGGGGATCAATCAGTCAATCCCCCCCCCCCCCCATCCTTTGAGAACTATTTATTATGCCCCATGTGCTGTCGTAAAGCCACGATCTTTCTCTGGTTCAAATTACTTCCTCTAGCAAATATTTTAAGAAAGATTTAATGATTTATCCTTTTTGTAATAAATTATTTAATTTAATTAATTACTGTTAATAACGACAAAAATATTGCATATATATGGAATAAATAGAACGATGAAATTATGAATGAATAACACAAAACAATAATTAATTATGAAGTGTTTAAAAAAATAGTTATGCAAATTAGGCATGGAAATAATTCTTTGAGCCATTCGTCTCTATGATATATATATATGCCAACACCAGAATCATCTGATTCACACGAAAGAAGAATAAGTTAATAGAGATAAAATTATTTATTTATTCATTAAAAAATTGATCATAGACATTTTTTAAAAAAAATACTGGTCTGCTCTCTCCCCGATGCTCCCGCCCCCCCAAATCTTTCTTTCCGACACATTCACCATATTTCAATGTATCATCATTACCAAGACTGTATAAATACTTATATCTACCTATAGGTAGATAAAGTTATGTTTATATATTTGTACATACAGGATTCACTCCTAAACTAATTAACCGATCATTATAAATTTTCGTTTGGTAATTTTATTTTATGGCATATTAACCCTTTTTCGGGTTATTTAATGCCGAATCCGGTCATTTTGGTAAAAGCTTTTATGCTTCAAGTTCTTTATGTCTTCAAATGTTTGGTTTGAAATTGTTTATCGTTTTGGATTTTGCAGAACATGATTGAATTTTATAAAAAAAAAAAAACAATAAAACATCAATGTTTGGTGCATTTTGAGTCAGGAAGTTAACTTCAGACAGCCGTATTTGGTAGAGCCAGTAGGTTCTATTTGACCCATAGATAGGGCCCTTACAGGTATTACGACTCCGGGCCAGAGTGGACCTGGGAGCAATGGCAACTAAGGGGCAACTCCACATTCCCCACAGCTCCCAAATGGAGACCTCACCACTGGATGTCTTTTAAGGTCATAACCAGCACTCGTATAAATTTTGGAACACACCAGTTAGATGTAAGAATGGGTAATATGGGCTATATTTAGTTTATTTTAATTTTATGCAAACGGGTCATTATTATAATAATAATAGAAATAATAATTATTATTATTAATAGTAATAGCAACAACAGCATCTCTTTAGAGCCTAACCCTAACTCTCCCTCAATAGAGTTAGGGTTAGAGTTATGATTAGGGTTTAGGGTTAGAGTTATGATTAGGGTTTAGGGTTAGAGTTATGATTAGGGTTTAGGGTTAGAGTTATGATTAGGGTTTAGGGTTAGAGTTAATATTAGGGTTAGAGTTAATATTAGGGTTTAGGGTTAGAGTTAATATTAGGGTTTAGGGTTAGAGTTATGATTAGGGTTTAGGGTTAGAGTTATGATTAGGGTTTAGGGTAAGAGTTATGATTAGGGTTTAGGGTTAGTGTTATGATTAGGGTTTAGGGTTAGTGTTATGATTAGGGTTAGAGTTATGATTAGGGTTTAGGGTTAGAGTTATGATTAGGGTTTAGGGTTAGAGTTATGTTTAGGGTTAGAGTTATGATTAGAGTTATGATTAGGGTTTAGGGTTATGATTAGGGTTTAGGGTTCGAGTTATGATTAGGGTTTAGGGTTCGAGTTATGATTAGGGTTTAGGGTTCGAGTTATGATTAGGGTTTAGGGTTCGAGTTATGATTAGGGTTTAGGGTTCGAGTTATGATTAGGGTTTAGGGTTAGAGTTATGATTAGGGTTTAGGGTTAGAGTTATGATTAGGGTTTAGGGTTAGAGTTATGATTAGGGTTTAGGGTTAGAGTTATGATTAGGGTTTAGGGTTAGAGTTATGTTTAGGGTTAGAGTTATGATTAGGGTTTAGGGTTCGAGTTATGATTAGGGTTTAGGGTTCGAGTTATGATTAGGGTTTAGGGTTCGAGTTATGATTAGGGTTTAGGGTTAGAGTTATGATTAGGGGTTAGGGTTAGAGTTATGATTAGGGGTTAGGGTGGTAGCAAGGGTAGAGTACTAGAGCTTTGATGCCTAGAACTTCTGTTCTTAGCAGGGTCATCCATGGCGGACAGGTCTGGTACCCAGTGGTATTTGGGACGCAACCCAACTAACAGGGCAATGGTAAAAAATCGAGAGGAGCGAATAATCAGGATCCGTCGTCCTCAAGGGAGTTCTAAGTATTATAGCTGTCCAGGGTGCGGACATTTCAGCTAGTATTAAATATAAAGTTTGCGTAACTTCAGCGTGTCTTTGTTAAGATAAAAGTTTAAAAGTTCTAATATTGCTGAAATAGAACAAGCCTGTCCGACTCGGTAGGCGAGAGTCTTTTCCATTCACGGCAAGGGTCCAAAGTTCTTAAAAATCAAATGTTTCACCCCAAAGAAAGCTTTACTACAATCCAGGTTGTCCTCGATGGCCGTTCATCTAAGCAACATGACATAAATGCTGATGTACCCCTTGGACATTTATTGTTCCTGATCTATATAACGATCTCCCTGATGACATAGAGTCTGAGATTGGTTTATTTGCTGACGACACCACGCTTTACTCTCGCCATGTTGGCAAAACACACGCGATCATATCCGAGGCAATGGCTGAATCCTTAGAAAATGACCTCCAGTCTGTAGTGGATTGGGGTCATAAATGGTTGGTAACTTTTAATGCCGCAAAGACAAAGCTCCTTTCCTTCAATAACAACAAGAAGCCTCTCCAACCACCGATTGTCATGGCAAATACTACCCTACCTGAGAGTTCATCATTAAAACTCCTCGGCCTAACCTTCACAGGTAACATGAATAGGAACAAATACATTGAAGACATTGCCAAGGCTGCCGCAAAGAAGGTTGACTCCCTCTACCGTGCTAGTAAACTCCTCACACCTGACATTATCCTATATCTCTACAAAGACACCATCCGCCCATGCATGGCATATTGTTGCCACATCTGGGCTGGTGCATCATCTACTAGTCTCTCCCTCCTTGACAAGGTCCAAAAAAGAGTCGCCAATCTAATAGGTCCCTCACTGTCAACCAAGCTCCAGTCCCTGTCCCATCACCGCAATGTAGCATCCTTATGTTTGTTTTACAACTACTTCAATGGATTATGCCCCGATAAATTAGTTACTCTGGTGCCCCCTTGATGTAAATTCACTAGACCAACTCGACAATCAACTAAATCCCATCCATTCACTGTGGAGGTCCCCAGATGCCGGAGAGCTTTCTACTCAAATAGCTTCTTTCCTCGTGCTGCTGGCCTCTGGAACTTCCTCCCTGCTTCCTGTTTCCCTGACAGTACCAACATGCAGAGGTTTAAAACTAATGTAAACAGACATCTCGCTGCGCAGTTCCTAACTTACGTTTTTTTTTTAAATTTCAATAAATATTCAATTAATACTAAAAAAATAGTAATAATTCAGCATATAATTATCAAAGTTACATTGACACGAGAAAAACAAACACTTGTGAATTTGTCTCTATTTTATCAACATCTACTACTAATGGAGATTTGGTATCTGTGTGTCTGAAGTCGAAACTATGCCATCTTTTCATGCTCAATTCGGGGGGGGGGGGGAGATAGTGTAGTATCTGTTCTGTTCTCATGGGACTATCTATCCCCCTAGGTATTACCTCCTTTTTTGTTAAGAGGGGGGGGGGGGTTAATGTAATATTTGTTCTGTTCTCATGGGACTATCCCCCTAGGCATTACCTCCTTTTTTGTTAAGGGGGCTATAGTGTAGTATCTGTTCTGTTTGTCATGGGACCATCCCTAGAGGCATTACCTCCTCCTTTGAGGAGGCAGTGTAGTACATGTTAGTTCCTCATGATACCATCCTCCCAGGCATTACCTCCTTTGGGAGGGGGGGGGCAGTAATAGTATACGACATATACTATATGTTCGTTCATCATGCTACCAATCTCCTCTCAGGTATTATCTCCTCCTTTTGTGGGGAGCGATGTAGTATGTTCCTTTGTCATCTCTGGTCGCATATTTTTGATAATTATTAATAATAAAACTAAAAAATTTATTTCAATTGATGACATTTGTCATTTTACCAATCAATAAGAACAAAAACAAAACAAAAATTTAAAAAAAACAGGTGGGTAAACTACGAGAGACTAATAGTTACACTAGTACCTATAGTATAGTAGTAGTACCTATAGTATAGTAGTACCTATAGTATAGTAGTATAGTAGTAAATATAGTATATAGTATAGTAGTAGTACTAGTACCTATAGTATAGTAGTATAGTAGTACCTATAGTATATAGTATAGTAGTAGTACCTATAGTATAGTAGTACCTATAGTATAGTAGTAGTACTTATAGTATAGTAGTAGTACCTATAGTATAGTAGTAGTACCTATAGTATAGTAGTAGTACCTATAGTATAGTAGTATAGTAGTACATATAGTATAGTAGTACCTATAGTATATAGTATAGTAGTACATATAGTATATAGTATAGTAGTATTACTAGTACCTATAGTATAGTAGTATAAGTAGTACTAGTACCTATAGTATAGTAGTAGTACTGCCAATACAGTCGTAAAAAAGCTAATACTAAATTATTTGGTCTTTTTTTTTGTTATATTTAACTTGTAAAAAATTGAATTAATAAACAATTTTTAATTAAATGAAAAAAAAAAAAATGCATATTTATTTTTTTAAACATCGAAATTGAATTCAGGTTTCAAAACACCAACCACTCCGCATATTCCCCCAAAATATATATATATTTTTTTAAACAATTAAAATCACTACGACTTCTAAACTCAAAACATTTTTTTGACATTTCTAGAAATGTCAAAAATTAATTATGAAATGTCAAAAATTAATTATGAAATGTCAAAAATTAATTATGAAATGTCAAAAATTGGTAAAATTTTACCCTTTGCCCCCAACGCCGTCAAGAGGAAAAAAAAAAAATAGAAATAAAATTCTATTTTTTTTTTGTGCGATTACACATCGAATAAAAAAATATATATTTTAGAGTGGGAGTTCACTTTACTGTATAAATATAACTTAAAATCTGCTTTTGAACACTAACATATAGCACAGGAGAGAACGGGTAACCATTTCTTTTGTATTTAAAAATGACCGTCATTTTGCAAATACAATACAAAATGGTTACTCGTTCTGTTCTACGCTATGCCATCAAGAGTCGGGGGATTATTTTATGTTAGATTTATATAGTAAAGTGTACCTCTTCCCACACTCTAAAATATTTTATTATTTTTATTAAAAAATTTCCAGGGTGACGACGTAATCAGAGTTTAAATAAAAAAAGACCTCCTTTCGGTCTCGAGAGACAATGGTCACTCCCTGTAAGGGAGTCTCTATTGTAGCAAGGGTTGCGCAATCTGCAACTGCACCACTCCTGGGACGGCATTGGAAACAAAAAGACGCAATATAATGCCTCCCCTCGTTCGGAGGCAAATAAACTGAATTGTTACAAATGATAAAAAGTGTCACGTCTCCAAAGCGATCGTCAGGCAATTTTTTCTTTAATCAAATTTGTAATAATCGCTCTGAGTTGTTAGGGACCAAATCTGTCCCTTTAAATAAAAATATTTATGTAAACGTTACTATTGGCGACATAAATTATTTTAAAGGAAAATACAGTTGGGAAATTAGTCAAAAACAATTTATTTGGGTTTACCTACTCATTTGTGACATAGTTGCGTTAAAAAATATTTAATAGAAGATATAAGCATGTTAATTTACCGTAAATATTGGTTGTGAGTAAAGTAATAAAGGACAGGCATCTTATTTCAGAAAGTAAGATACCAAACCGGACCGGAAGAAACTAAGATAGATAAAATTAAAAATGGGTTCGTTTCTGGTCCGGTACCTTCTGGAAATAACAAGATGACTGACCCTTAAGTACTTTACTCACAACCAATATTTACGGTAACATGTTTATATCTATTAGATATATAAAAAAAAATGCAAATACATCACAAATGAGTATGTAAACCCAAATAAATTGTTTTGGGCTAATTTCACAACTGTATTTCCTTTAAAATAATTTATGTCGCCAATAATAACGTTTAACCAAAAAGTGACATCACTTTTCGCCTAGAAATAAAACGAATTGTTGAAATTCGTTTTATTTAAGCTATATGATCAATAATCTGATCACATCAAATATCCGATCATATCAAATATCCGATCATATCAAATATCCGATCATATCAAATATCTGATCACATCAAATATCTAATCACATCAAATATCTAATCACATCAAATATCTAATCACATCAAATATCTAATCATATCAAATATCGTGGTGTGTGTGTGTGAGACTACGAATAAGAGGCATTTGTAAAATAATTAAACAACAAAAAAATCAATTAATTAATCCTATTTTTTTTTTAATTATTTGGTTAAAAAATATATGTAATAAAAATAAAACATAACCAATAAATTAGAAAACTAAACGATAAATTAGAAAACTAAACGATGAATTAGAAAACTAAACGATGAATTAGAAAACTAAATGGTGAATTAGAAAACTAAATGGTAAATTAGAAAACTAAACGATAAATTAGAAAACTAAACGATAAATTAGAAAACTAAACGATAAGTTAGAAAACTAAACGACAAATTAGAAAACTAAACGATGAATTAGAAAACTAAACGATGAATTAGAAAACTAAATGATGAATTAGAAAACTAAATGATGAATTAGAAAACTAAATGGTAAATTAGAAAACTAAATGGTAAATTAGAAAACTAAATGGTAAATTAGAAAACTAAATGGTAAATTAGAAAACTAAATGGTAAATTAGAAAACTAAATGGTAAATTAGAAAACTAAATGGTAAATTAGAAAACTAAATGGTAAATTAGAAAACTAAATGGTAAATTAGAAAACTAAATGGTAAATTAGAAAACTAAATGGTAAATTAGAAAACTAAATGATAAATTAGAAAACTAAATGATAAATTAGAAAACTAAATGATAAATTAGAAAACTAAATGACAAATTAGAAAACTAAATGACAAATTAGAAAACTAAATGACAAATTAGAAAACTAAATGATAAATTAGAAAACTAAATGGTAAATTAGAAAACTAAATGACAAATTAGAAAACTAAATGGTAAATTAGAAAACTAAATGATAAATTAGAAAACTAAATGATAAATTAGAAAACTAAATGGTAAATTAGAAAACTAAATGATAAATTAGAAAACTAAATGGTAAATTAGAAAACTAAATGATAAATTAGAAAACTAAATGATAAATTAGAAAACTAAATGACAAATTAGAAAACTAAATGACAAATTAGAAAACTAAATGACAAATTAGAAAACTAAATGATAAATTAGAAAACTAAATGACAAATTAGAAAACTAAATGACAAATTAGAAAACTAAATGACAAATTAGAAAACTAAATGATAAATTATAAAAATAAATGATAAATTATAAAAATAAATAATTAAAAATAAGTAATAGATTATAAAAATAAATAAAAATAAATTATAAAAATAAATAAATAAAAATAAATTATAAAAATAAATAAAAATAAATTATAAAAATAAATAAAAATAAATTATAAAAATAAATACATCCTATTTATTTCAAATTATTTGGTAAAAAAAAAAAAGATATGCATTTTACCTTTGGCTATAAAAGTATTTATGGGATTTAAATTTAAACATTTCGTAAAACGCCCGATCGATTTTATTGCAAAACGATCTTTTGTTATATAACATGTATTCCGTCATTGGATTATCATCTTTTCAAAAATGTGAATATTTTCTAACAAGAAATTAATTAAGAGTGGGGGGGGGGGGGGGGGCAGACAACGTCGGTTTGATATAGCTACTTTGCAGGTAAAAGTCGAGTATTATTGTTCATTTGTGTTCCTACGCACAAGAAAAACAGTAGGCGATTGACAATTGAAAAAAAAAGGGGGTGAAAAAACAAATAGTCAACAAATAATCGTTACCAAAGACAAGAAAAGTTACTTTTTTACTTATCGGCCTATTTTTTCTCTCTTTCTTTTCTCTCTCTTTTATTTACTTTTTTTTTATCGTTGCCTTCTGAGTCTTGTAAACCCGACGTATTTAAGATGGCGCCGGATTTTACTCGAAGTGACATATCAGACATCGATAAAAAAATGTAAAATACTTTAAAAACAACAACAAAAAAAATAGACAGATAACGGGGAAAAGTAACTTTTCTTGCCTTTGGTAACAGCTATTTGTTGACTATTTGTTTTTCACCCTTTTTTTTTTTACTGTTAGAAATCGTTAACTGACGCCGAATAGCAATTTTCCATCGCGCCCCTATTGTAGAAATACAGAGTTTTAACCGAGCTGTTTTTAACCCTAACCCAAGTTTTAGTTCGGTTCAAATTCTGTAGAAGCACCTCGAAATCAACCAACAATTTTTTGTACGCAATAATGTAGAAATTATAAATTTTCATTGCTGACACCAAAAATACAAAAAGCAACAACTGACCATAATATC
This sequence comes from Sepiola atlantica, assembly GCA_963556195.1. NCBI lineage: Eukaryota > Metazoa > Mollusca > Cephalopoda > Sepiida > Sepiolidae > Sepiola > Sepiola atlantica. The sequence goes on from OY744555.1 coordinate 15,145,845, forward strand.
AGGGATCAATATAAAATAAAGTTTAAGTAATAAAATAGTCCCCCATTTTATGTCCACACGAAAACAAACAAGCACCTACGATTAAGAATTGACAATTTTAATGAATAAATGAAAAAAAAATAAGAATTGACAATTTTAAGGAATGAATGAAAAAAAAATTAAGAATTGACAATTTTAAGGAATGAATGAAAAAAAAATAAGAATTGACAATTTTAATGAATAAATGAATGAATGAAAAAAAATTAAGAATTGACAATTTTAATGAATAAATGAATGAATGAAAAAAAAAATTCATTGACAATTTTAAGGAATGAATGAAAAAAAAAATTAAGAATTGACAATTTTAAGGAATGAATGAAAAAAAAATAAGAATTGACAATTTTAAGGAATGAATGAAAAAAAAATAAGAATTGACAATTTTAATGAATAAATGAATGAATGAAAAAAAATTAAGAATTGACAATTTTAATGAATAAATGAATGAATGAAAAAAAAATTAAGAATTGACAATTTTAAGGAATGAATGAAAAAAAAAATAAGAATTGACAATTTTAAGGAATGAATGAAAAAAATTCTTAAATTGACAATTTTAATGAATAAATGAATGAATGAAAAAAAATTAAGAATTGACAATTTTAAGGAATGAAAAAAAAAAAGTGATTGTAAAAATTATTTTTTTACAAAGTTAAAAAAATATTGGATTTTTGTTAATTCCTATTTACTTGCCTCCCCACGAGGAAGGAGTTAGACACAAGGTCGATTTTTAATGCGGAGGGAAAAATCCAGCTCCCCCAAGAACGGGCACTCTGGATTGGGTTAAAAATTTAAATTTCCTCAGTCTAGAAGGATTCCTTCCAGTCTTGTATTATTTCATTTTTATTGTTTGTTGTTTAATGATGAATGGAGTTTTTATTTACTCCTCTCCAGGAGTTAGGCACAAGGCCAGTTTTTATCTTACTCCCACAAGTAAGATGTGACCCAAGGTCGGGAAAGTGGGGTTTAAAAATTGCCTGGGCAGCCCCGTCGGCATTCCCCGGTAGGGGCGCCTCAGGCAGTAAGCAATAAACTTACTCATCCCCAAAGAGGGGAGGCGAAGCCTGGGAGGATGGACCTCCTAGAACTGCACAGGACAACCCATAGACCGGCGTAAATCAAGCCCCTTTGATGAATGGAGTTGTTGGGGGTATATATTATCAAATTACCTAATTAAAATGGAGGTGTACAAAAAAAAAGTGACTACAGTAAGGTTAAAGGATATCAATTTAAAAATAATAATAAGTTGGAATCCTTAGGTTTAACTACTTTACTAGAAAGACATAAATATATTTTTATAACTTACTACCTAGCTCTACTCGCGTATTGAGCACTGTTGAAGTAAATACTAAAACTTGATACATAAAAAAATAACATTTTATGTGGATACATCATATATATATATATATATATATATATATATATATAAATAGATAAGAGATTTTTTTTAAAGTTAACGAGATTGATTAACACAATAAGTAAACATTTGAAACAATAAACATTAAATGACTATATTGAACTTTTTAGCTTTAAGATGGCTGCCATCTAAACCAAATTAGTTACAGTTTTATAACAATTTGGTTCAATTAATAATTTATTTATGAAACAATACCCTGATGACATAATTACGGTATTGTTTGGTCATTAAATAATTGAACCAAATTGTTATAAAACTATGATTTGGTTCAGATAATACTGTCGCAATGGCAGCCATCTTAAAGCTGAAAAGTTCAATATAACCCATTAAAACGTATCTACCACAAAAAAGTGGTCATAATATCAGGGATCAATTTATTATTCATTTCATGCAATAAAACCATCCCCGACTTGGTGACCACTTCGTATATATGATATAATATATATATATATATATATATATATATATATATTACTTTCACTATTTTTAAAAGCATTTAGATTAACTATAATACTATTACAATAATTGTATAGTTATTAATACTTATATTAATTTAATATATTTTATATACAGTACAATATATATATATATATTTATACACACACGCACCTGCTAATTGTAATATTAAAGCAACAGGGTGGTCGAAATATCAGGGATCAGGTTTCAGTATATGTTATGTAGTAAACAGAGCCCCCATTTTGTGGCCACATTATTTTATTATTAAAACTGTCGACTGAAAAAAGAAATTATTCAAGTAATTAACATTATTAAAATAATTTTAAGAAACAAAATAAATTATCTTATATTTTTCCTGTGTAAAAGTTTATAATTTTTTTTTTTTAGATAAAGAATCTGAAATAGAAATAAAACAGTTGAAGAATTGGTTATTTTCTAAAAATATTTTTTTTAGAATCTCAAGAAATACGATTTTCCTTTGATTTGGTTTAGAAGCACAAATGAACAATAATACTTGACTTTTGCTGATAGACTTTAATCATAACATGAAATTTGTTTCGAATCGACAGTTTAAAGGCTTCAAATTCGCTTTAGAATGTCGAAGACGTAAACATTTGTATCGGACATCTTTTTTCTTCCTATAATTATTATGAATTCAAAAGCAAAAGCTAGATATATTTACCCGACAAGAGAAAAAAAATTATATTGAAGCGGTTAACTCCCAAAATGGCTGCCAGATTTATTTTGTCTGATTTGCCAAGCGGTGACAGGGCCAATTACTTCGTTTTAATTTGTTGTCCTATTTTTGCGGATGTCTATTTTATTGTTTTTTTTTTGTTTTTTTTTCAAATATTAATTTGTTTTCTTATTTTATTTTCATTTTTATTTCGGAAGTATTAATTAACAGATAATAGAATCGCGTGTTTATTAAAAATGTTGCCACTCGGACTTAGGGTTAGTGATAGGGCTAAGGGATGGTGTTATTTTGTTATTTTGTAAGAAACAATAAAATCAAACAGTGTTTATTTAAAACGAAATATATTAAAAATGAAACAATGACGTAGCCAATATATTGCTGCATAAATCAAAAAGAAATAGACAGCAAATTTATACGGTGGATTAATTTGACCTGTCGCTTGGCAAATCAGAGAAAACTAGTCGATAAAATTTGGCTGCCATTTTTGGGAGCCAACCGCTTCAATATTCGATTAATGATAGATATAAAAATTCGATGTATATTTAATAAATCAAAGTTACGTAAGATTGGCGAAAAACACGAGAAATTGTCTCACAGATTAAATAAAATGCCAATTCGAAATGAAATTTCTGGTTAGAATTAAATTTTAGACAAACATCAAGTATTATGGTTCGTTTGTGGTCGTAAAACAGTATTTATTTATAGAAAGAGTCCTTAGTATTTGGGGAAAATCTGAATTTTTTTTTTTTTTAAGAAGAAAACTGAAGAAAAATGGGTGCTTGTACAGATAAGGGTACATATAAAAAGAGATTAGAGTTTTTTTAATGACTTAATTAGGTGCTTGTACAGATTAACGTACATATGAAAAACGTTGAAAATCGTAGTTCCAATTAAATTAACCGGAAAACTCTTTGAAATAATTATGTATCAAGCAAAAATAGATTTGTACACTAAAAATTAGCAAAAACTATCGAGTAGAATTGTAATAAAAAATAAAAATCCGTTTAATCGGGTTCGGGCATTGATTCGAGCGAAAAAAAAAAAAACACGAAATTCAGGGGGAGATAACTCAGTCTGTCATATTAACAAGTAATAAATCAATGGCAGTCATCAAAATATGATGAAACTGATTTTTATTTTTAATTAAATTTCTACTCGATCATTTTTCCTACTTTTTGGTGAGGATACTGATTTAAATCTGCTGCGTAAGTATATAATAATATTTTTTGTTGTTGTTGTATTGATGATTTAATACGGACGTTTCTCTGTACAAGCACCAAAATGACATATAAATAAACAATGACGTGAATAATTAAAATAGTAGGGCAGTCTGGACGGAATGATTTACTTACTGGCAATCGTTCATAATTTCCTCCTGTGTTCGAATCTGTACGGGGGCGAATTTTTCCACCTTTTCTTCGAAGTTGCAAAAACATTTTGTGATTTTTTCATCGAATGTGTTGACGAGGTCCTCGAGCGATCCGGACACAGTCTCACCGAAGTGGTTTTCAACAACCAAATTGTTGTCATTCCTCTCGTTCGCCCCTTTCGAAGGCTTGGGGTTCTTGTTGGAGTTCTCCACGTCCGTGACGGTCTGGAAATCGTTAAAATCGTTCCACTCGTCGCTCTCGAAGGTGGCCAGTGGAGCCTCGAATTGTAGTTCCGCCATCTTAAGGCCCCGCATCCTCGCAGCAAAGAATCGACGGCCTTCACCTTCCGCAGCAAATAATTAAAAAAATAAAAAATAAATAAATCGAGATAAATTTAAAAAAAAAAAAGATCGTGATAATTTTTCTTTTTAATTTAGAAAAAAATATTATACGAAATTATTATTTTTGTTTACTCTCCTATATCTTTTTCTTAATTATTTTTTTGCCTCTTTCAATGGCAAAGTGATCGCTGGTAGCTTCCATTTAAATCCGAAGCGAATTTCTTCTGACTCTGACTGAATGTTGTGTCGTCTGCTTCTCATTCGAAGTACACTAGCCACGCCCCTTTTTAAATAAAATAAGCCCCGCCCCCATCTGTATTAGTAATTATTGCTATTATTAGTATCATCACTATGATTTGTAGAATTTGGTATATTCGGACTACTGTTCTCATCTTGGGTGTTTTTATCGCAACGTTTCGGCCGATGTAACCTCCGACCTTCTTCAGGTGTACTTTGTCGAACTCGGGAAGCAGAAAAACAGAAAGATTCCTGAGTTCGACAAAGTACACCTGAAGAAGGTTTACATCGGCCGAAACGTTGTGATAAAAAAAACACCCAAGATGAGAACAGTAGTCCGAATATACCAAATTCTACAAATGATCAACCCTTATCTAAAAAATTCTGAAAAATCACTATTATTCTATATCTTTTTATAAATATAACGTGATATTATTATTATTATTACTACTAGACTACCTCCACAATTTATCAAAAGAGGAGGAGGAGGTAATGCCCGGGAGGATGGTATCGTGACAACAGAACAGATACTACACTACCTCCACACCCCTCAAAAAAGGAAGAGGTAATGCTCGGGATGGTGGCATCATGACAACAGAACAGATACTACGCTACCTCCACACCCTTCGAAAAAGGAAGAGGTAATACCTGGGAGGATGGTATCATAACAACAGAACAGATACTACACTACCTCCACACCTCTCAAAAAAGGAAGAGGTAATGCCTGGGAGGATGGCATCATGACAACAGAACAGATACAACACTACCTCCACACCTCTAAAAAAGGAAGAGGTAATACTTGGGAGGAGGTTATCATGACAACAGAACAGATGCCCCTGAATTGAGTATTTAAAGATAAGACATTAGTCTGAAATAGTATATACAATACTATTTCATAAGTACAATAGTCTTAAAATAGTATAGTTTCGGCTTCAGACAGACAGACAAACAGACACATAAACTCCATTATTGATAGATTATTATTATTGATGTTATTATAGTAGTATCTGCTTTTATGTCTTGTTATAAACAAATCTACACATTAGATTAATTACTGTACGGGGTGCTTCTAACAGATAGGTTTAGCCAGAGCAGTAGTCATTTAAACTAATTATTATAAAATTAATTATAATTATCATTATCATAATATTTAGTTCCTAATAAAAATGACACATACATGCACATATAAATATTTTTTTATAAAAAATCTAAGCAATTATAAATCTAAGCAATTATAAATCTAAGCAATTATAAATCTAAACAAACGTCGATATTTTTGCAAAATACAGCAGATAATTGATTTTCATTTTTTTTTTAAGCTGTGTCTAGTGTCCGTCGCTCAATCTGGGTTAGACTGTCAAACTTAAGTTAGAAATAGCATTTTCGTGCTTAAGTTTAAAATAACATTTTCGTTAGTCGACTTTGTTAAGTTAGAAATAACATTTTCTGTGGTCTGGTTTGAAATAGAATTTTCTTTGGTCTGGTTTGAAATAGAATTTTCTGTGGTCTGTTTTGAAATACAATTTTCTTTGGTCTGGTTTGAAACAGAATTTTCTTTGCTTTGGTTTGAAATAGAATTTTCTTTGGTCTGGTTTGAAATAGAATTTTCTTTGGTCTGGTTTGAAATAGGATTTTCTTTGGTCTGGTTTGAAATAGGATTTTCTTTGGTCTGGTTTTAAATAAAATTTTCTTTGGTCTGGTTTGAAATAGGATTTTCT
>OY744555.1:15157113-15174613 GCA_963556195.1 Sepiola atlantica
ATTTCTCGTGTTTCTCGCCAATCTTACGTAACTATGATTTATTAAATATACATCGAATTTTTATATCTATCATTAATCGAATATTGAAGCGGTTGGCTCCCAAAAATGGCAGCCAAATTTTATCGAATTTTGTGGGTTTTTTTCCACTCGAATCCATGGCCGAACCCGATTAAACGATATAACGGATTTAAATTTTTTTTTACAATTCTACTTTCTTGGCCTTTTGGCTAAGATCAAAGTGTAGTATCTGTTCCGATGGATACTGCACCCCATAGACTGGTATTGTCTTGGCCTTCGGGGCTTGATTTACGCCTGTCTATGGGTCTGTCCTGTGCAGTTCTAGGAGGTCCACCCTCCCAGGCTCTGCCTCCCCTCTTTGGGGAGGAGTAAGTTAATTGCTTACTGCTTGAGGCGCCCCTACCGGGGAATGCCGACGGGGCTGCCCAGGCAATTTTTAATGGTCAGAGTGCTCACCTCTCGAGCGCTGGCTTTTCAACCCCCACTTTCCGACCCGACCTTGGGTCACATCTTACTTGTGGGAGTAGGATAAAACTGGCCTTGTGCCTAACTCCTGGAGAGGAGTAAATAATACTCGCCTTTCTTGGCCTTTTGGCTAAGATCAAAGTGTAGTATCTGTTCCGATGGATACTGCACCCCATAGACTGGTATTGTCTTGGCCTTCGGGGCTTGATTTACGCCTGTCTATGGGTCTGTCCTGTGCAGTTCTAGGAGGTCCACCCTCCCAGGCTCTGCCTCCCCTCTTTGGGGAGGAGTAAGTTAATTGCTTACTGCTTGAGGCGCCCCTACCGGGGAATGCTGACGGGGCTGCCCAGGCAATTTTTAATGGCCAGAGTGCTCACCTCTCGAGCGCTGGCTTTTCAACCCCCACTTTCCGACCCGACCTTGGGTCACATCTTACTTGTGGGAGTAGGATAAAACTGGCCTTGTGCCTAACTCCTGGAGAGGAGTAAATAATACTTTCTTGGCCTTTTGGCTAAGATCAAAGTGTAGTACTTGTTCCGATGGATACTGCACCCCATAGACTGGTATTGTTTTGGCTTTCGGAGCTTGATTTACGCTGGTCTATGGAACTGTCCTGTGCAGTTCTAGGAGGTCCACCCTCCCAGGCTTCGCCTCCCCTCTTTGGGGAGGAGTAAGTTTATTGCTTACTGTCTGAGGCGCCCCTACCGGGGAATGCCGACGGGGCTGCCCAGGCCATTTTTAAACCCCACTTTCCCGACCCGACCTTGGGTCACATCTTACTTGTGGGAGTAAGATAAAAACTGGCCTTGTACCTAACTCCTGGAGAGGAGTAAATCAATACTCGATAGTCATAAAGTAAGAAAAAGGGAATGGCCGCCAGCGATTAAAACATTTAATCAAAGTTCGATTTTAGAGACTTTAAAAAGTAAATTAGGATTTTATTTACGGACATTAAGGAAAATAATTGAATTGACAATATAAGACCACTACCAACAATCAATGTTATCAAAAAAGAAAATGTGGGCGAAATAGAAACGAAATAAGCGAGATATTCAAACGAACCCTATAGTACAATTGAACCGTTATTGCTGTACGTTTAATTATCAATTAAATTGGTGCTTGTACAGAGAAGCGTCCATATTAAATTATCAATACCACAAAAAAAAAGAAATTCCGAGTTCGACAGAAGATTTCCGAGTTCGACAAGGTACACCTGAAGATAGTCGGAGGTTACATCGGCCGAAACATTGTGATAAAAATGAAATGATGAGAACAGTAGTCCGAATATACCAAATTCTACAAATTTATTCATTTCACTCATTATTTTCAATCCTCTCATCATTCAACTAACAATTTATCCGTCTCATTAACCTTTATCCTCGGGTGGCTTGTAGCCTTGATAAGTGGTGACTCAGTGAAAAGAAGATTTTTATATATCATTCTTATTTTTTATTTTATATCATTCCTAGCCGAAGTAACCGTGAACATCGGGTTTCTCAACCCTTTCTCTTCTGCGTGTAAGTTTAAATGGAAATTTGGAGAATATTTATTACTTGATGTCAAATAACTATTGTTAAAATTTAAAAAAAAAAAAAAATTAGAGTTATCTGAATTTTCACGAAGACCTGTCACCCCCTCTTTGCGCGATTTGCATGAAACTAAATTAAACTAAACATAGCCCACATTATCTACCCTTACAACTAGCAGGCGTGTTCCGAAATTCATAATGATCGGTTAATTAGTTTAGGAGTGAACACATACCTAACTTTATATAAATATAGATTTATGAAAGACACAAAGAGAACTGACCATGGCCGATATTACGAGGATTACTCTAGAATATGAAAGATGTCTTTTTCTCGTGGTGCCGCGGACCACCGTTCTCCTCCATCCATCAAGGGTGACAGGTGATTAAGTACTCTTATTGTCTGTCCATCCGCGATTCAATCACTTGACCACTTAATGCGGCGTTCAGCCAGACTTCAAAAATACAAGACCAAACCACAAATAATCAGCAATGGTGCTTAGCCGGCCATAAACTTATTTTCATTGTATAATCTTTAAAGGATGGACATACGATGGATCGATTGGCAGTATGATCACCAGTGGACATTGCGATACTATCTGGTATTTATAGATGACCTTAAACGGACGGGTGGCTCAGAGATAGCGTGGTGGTCAAATGGTGAGAACAGAACAAAGTGAACATGGGAACTAGGTAAAAATGAAATTAAAAAGGGATAAAAAAAAGGGGGATGGTAAAACGCTATTTCTAACTAAAATGTGACAGACAGACAAAAGTGCTATTTCAAACAAAAGTGTGACAGACAGACAAAAGTGCTATTTCAAACTTAAGTGTGATAGACAGACAAAAGTGCTATTTCAAACTTAAGTGTGACAGATAGACAAAAGTGCTATTTCAAACTAAAGTGTGACAGACAGACAAAAGTGCTATTTCAAACTTAAGTGTGATAGACAGACAAAAGTGCTATTTCAAACTTAAGTGTGACAGACAGACAAAAGTGCTATTTCAAACTTAAGTGTGACAGACAGACAAAAGTGCTATTTCAAACTAAAGTGTGACAGACAGACAAAAGTACTATTTCGAACTTAAGTGTGATAGACAGACAAAAGTGCTATTTCAAACTTAAGTGTGACAGACAGACAAAAGTGCTATTTACAAACTTAAGTGTAACAGACAGACAAAAGTGCTATTTCAAACGTAAGTGTGATAGACAGACAAATGTGCTATTACAAACTAAAGTGTGACAGAAGACAAAAGTGCTATTTCAAACTTAAGTGTGACAGACAGACAAAAGTTCTATTTCAAACTTAAGTGTGATAGACAGACAAAAGTGCTATTTCAAACTTAAGTGTGACAGACAGACAAACGTGCTATTTCAAACTAAAGTGTGACAGACAGAAAAACGTGCTATTTCAAACAAAAGTGTAACAGACAGACAAAAGTGCTATTTCAAACTAAAGTGTGACAGACAGACAAAAGTGCTATTTCAAACTTAAGTGTGACAGACAGACAAAAGTGCTATTTCAAACTTAAGTGTGACAGACAGACAAAAGTGCTATTTCAAACTTAAGTGTGACAGACAGACAAAAGTGCTATTTCAAACTTAAGTGTGACAGACAGACAAAAGTGCTATTTCAAACTTAAGTGTGACAGACAGACAAAAGTGCTATTTCAAACTTAAGTGTGACAGACAGACAAAAGTGCTATTTCAAACTTAAGTGTGACAGACAGACAAAAGTGCTATTTCGAACTTAAGTGTGACAGACAGACAAAAGTACTATTTCAAACTTAAGTGTGACAGACAGACAAAAGTGCTATTTCAAACTTAAGTGTGACAGACAGACAAAAGTGCTATTTCAAACTTAAGTGTGATAGACAGACAAAAGTGCTATTTCAAACTTAAGTGTGACAGACAGACAAAAGTGCTATTTCAAACGTAAGTGTGATAGACAGACAAATGTGCTATTACAAACTAAAGTGTGACAGAAGACAAAAGTGCTATTTCAAACTTAAGTGTGACAGACAGACAAAAGTTCTATTTCAAACTTAAGTGTGATAGACAGACAAAAGTGCTATTTCAAACTTAAGTGTGATAGACAGACAAAAGTGCTATTACAAACTAAAGTGTGACAGAAAGACAAAAGTGCTATTTCAAACTTAAGTGTGACAGACAGACAAAAGTGCTATTTCAAACTTAAGTGTGACAGACAGACAAAAGTGCTATTTCAAACTTAAGTGTGACAGACAGACAAAAGTGCTATTTCAAACTTAAGTGTGACAGACAGACAAAAGTGCTATTTCAAACTAAAGTGTGACAGACAGACAAAAGTGCTATTTCAAACTTAAGTGTGACAGACAGACAAAAGTGCTATTTCAAACTTAAGTGTGACAGACAGACAAAAGTGCTATTTCAAACTTAAGTGTGACAGACAGACAAAAGTGCTATTTCAAACTAAAGTGTGACAGAGAGACAAAAGTTCTACTTCAAACTAAAGTGTGACAGACAGACAAAAGTGCTATTTCAAACTAAAGTGTGACAGACAGACAAACGTGCTATTTCAAACTAAAGTGTGACAGACAGACAAAAGTGCTATTTCAAACTAAAGTGTGACAGAGAGACAAAAGTGCTATTTCAAACTAAAGTGTGACAGACAGACAAAAGTGCTATTTCAAACTTAAGTGTGACAGACAGACAGAAGTGCTTTTCGAAACTTCAAAATGACAGACAGAAGAAAAATGTTGGGTTTTTGTACAGAGAAGCGTCCGTATTAAATTATCAATAACACAAAACAAAAACATTATTATATACTTACGCAGCAGATTTAAATAAATATCTTCACCAAAAAGTAGGAAAAATTATCGATTAAAATTTTAATTAAAAATAAAAATCATCGTATTTTGATTACTGCCATTTATTTATTACTTGTTAATATGACAGACTGAGTTATCTCCCCTGAATTTCGTGTTTTTCGCTCGAATTAATGGCTGACCTGATTAAACAATATAACAGATTTTTATTTTTTATTACAATTCTACTCGATAGTTTTTGCTAATTTTTGGTGTACAAACCTATTTTTGCTTGATACATAAGTATTTCAAAGAGTTTTCTGATTAATTTAATTGGAACTGCGATTTTCAGCGTTTTTCATATGTACGCTAATCCGTACAAGCATCAAATGTTATTTCAAACTTTAATGTGACAGACAGATGACACTGTAATTTCAAACTTAAGCCTGACAGACAGACGAAAATGTTATTTAAAACTTCAGTTTTACAGACAATCAAAAATGTTATAAACTTTAGAATGACAGACAGACGAAAATGCTATTTCATATTTCAAGATGACAGACAGACGTAACTATTATTTCAAACTTAGGTGTGAAAGACAAACAAAAATGCTATTGCAAACTTCAGCATGACAGACAGACGAAAATAGCATTTCAAACTTTAGCATGACAGACAGTCAAAGATGTTATTATAAATTTTAGCATGACAGACAGACAAACAAAAATGCTATTTCAAACTTTGGCATGACAGACAAACAAAAATGCTATTTCCAAAATGTTATTTAAAATTTCAATGTGACAGACAGACCAATTCTTAAGTCTGACTACTCGTTGGCCTTTTGGCTAAGATCAAAGTGTAGTATCTGTTCCGATGGATACTGCATACCATAGACTGGTATTGTCTTGGCCTTCGGGGCTTGATTTACGCCGGTCTATGGGTCTGTCCTGTGCAGTTCTAGGAGGTCCACCCTCCCAGGCTTCGCCTCCCCTCTTTAGCAATGCTACTCAACGTTGCCAGTCCCCATAGACTGGTATTGTCTTGGCCTTTGGGGAGGAGTAAGTTTATTGCTTACTGCCTGAGGCGCCCCTACCGGGGAATGCCGACGGGGCTACCCAGGCAATTTTTAATGGCCAGAGTGCTCACCTCTCGTGCGCTGGCTTTTCAAACCCCACTTTCCCGACCCGACCTTGGGTCACATCTTACTTGTGGGGAGTAACATAAAAACTGGCCTTGTGCCTAACTCCTGGAGAGGAGTAAATCAATACTCGATAATCTCACTTCAAAGGTATCAAATTCCTGACTCTCAGAAAATAAATTATCTCCCAGATCGAAAACTTTACCAGTCTTGCATCTGAGATGAGAATTTTCGCACTGACAACTCCAAGAATTCCAATTACTAATCATCAGCCAAAACTTTCTCCATATTTATTCATTGTCTGCCAAACATTTAGCGCTGTCTCTTTTCCTCTTTTGTAGTCGCTTTTATTCATTCGACAGGCAGCAAGATGAGAGAACTTATCGTATCGCTTCAATAACTGTCCATGGCACCTTCGAAAATGTCTAGAATAGAGAAAAACATAAAACGATCTTATCTAATCGCATAATTTCCTGGCCATTTCTTCCCCGAATGGAACTAACTAACCATGATGTTATTTATAAAAGAGAAAAACAAGAAAAGGCTAAAGAATTCTTTAGCTGAGATGGTCGCAATGCGAATTTCTTTTATTTCATTTTGCCGCCATGATTTAATACCGTTTTCGTCTCTTTTAATTGTTCGGAACTAATCTCGCTGTAACATACGCGAAGTTTTTTCCGTTCCACATGGTTTGTCCATAGTCCACTTCATCGACAGAACCAGATGGTCATCTCTCTGAAGTCGCAATAATGATGTGGCCGCAAAAGTTTCCGTCTTCCTCTCTCGCCTGCAGTGTTACATGTCAGCTTTCAATCGCCTGCTCCCCACGGAATGTTGTGCAGTGGTTTGTGAGTGGTAAGACGCAAATATAGGAATTAGGAATTAGGGTTTGGGCAGGGTTAGGAATTAGAGTTAGGGGCAGGGTTAGGAATTAAGGTTTGGGCAGGGTTAGGAATTAGGGTTTGGGCATGGTTAGGAATTAGGGTTTGGGCAGGGTTAGGAATTAGGGTTTGGACATGGTTAGGAATTAGGGTTTGAGCAGATATAGGAATTAGGGTTTGGGCAGGGTTAGGAATTAGGGTTTGGGCAGGATTAGGAATTAGTGTTTAGGCATGGTTAGGAATTAGGGTTTGGGCATGGTTAGGAATTAGGGTTTGGGCAGATATAGGAAGTAGGGTTTGGACAGGGTTAGGAAGTAGGGTTTGGACAGGGTTAGGAATAAGGGGTTGGGCATGGTTAGGAATTAGGGTTTGGGCAGGGTTAGGAATTAGGGGTTGGGCAGGGTTAGGAATTAGGGGTTGGGCATGGTTAGGAATTAGGGTTTGGGCAGGGTTAGGAATTAGGGTTTGGGCATGCTCGTTTGCAGACGTCAAAAATTCAATTATCAAGTTTAGATGTCGTCTGCTTATTCATTTCAATCAGTTATTCATTTTATTGCAGTTTCATTGACTAACCACTTCGGGCCTTTCCGGTGTTTTACGTAAAACGCCGGAAAGCACCATCGCTGAGGGACTTTTAGTGTGGGTCCTAATCTAACAAAGTATCCATACTTTTACAGGAGGGACCACGTGAAGGTTGCCAACATCCACCAATGAAAGTGGTGCTATGTAACGAACTGGATTCGAACGTGGCACATCCGGGTTGTCAGTGTATGTCGTTATCCGCTTCGCCGCAACCACCTCCCAGCTTCTGTCTTAAATAACCACTAAGATATCAATATGTCTGAAAGCAGACACATCACACCAAACCTGATCCAGACATTTGTGATCTGGATTTCAGAGAGAGAGAGTGGGGGGGGAGAAAGTGAGAAAGAGAGAAAGAGAGAGACAGAGAAAGGGAGAGGGAAGAGAGAGAAAGAGAGAGAAAGACGGAGAGAGATAGAAAGAGAGAGAGAGAGAGAGAGAGAACGAAAAAGAGAGAAAGAAAAAGAGAGAAAGAAAGAGAGAGAGAGAAAGAATAAAAGAGAGAGAGAAAAAAAGAAAAAGAGAGAAAGAAAGAAAGAGAGAGAAAGAATAAGAGAAAGAGAGAGAGAAAAAAGAAAGAAAGAATGAAAGAAAGAAAGCAAGAAAGAAAGAGAGAAAGAAAGAGAGAGAGAAGAAAAGAAAGAAAGAGAGAGAGAAAAAAGGAAAGAAAGAAGAAAGAAAGAAGAAAGAAAGAAAGAAAGAGAGAGAGAAATAAATAAATAAAGAAAGAAAGAAAGAGAGAGAGAGAGAGAGAAAGAGAGAAAGAAAGAAAGAGAGAGAAAAAAGAAGAAAAAAGACAGAAAGAGAGAAAGAAAGACAGAAGGAAAGACAGAAAGAAAGAAAGAAAGAAAGAAAGAAAGAAAGAGAAGGAGAAAAAGAAAGAAAGAAAAAAAAGAGAGAGAAATAAATAAAGAAAGAAAGCAAGAAAGAGAGAAAAAGAAAGAAAGAAAAAAGAAAGAAAAAAGAAAGAAAGAGAGAGAGAGAGAAAGAAAGAGAGAAGGAAAGAAAGAAAGAGAGAGAGAAAGAGAGAAAGTAAGAAAGAAAGAGAGAGAAAGAAAGCAAGAGAGAAAGAAAGAAAGAAAGAAAGAAAGAGAGAAAGAAAGAGAGAAGGAAAGAAAGAAAGAGAGAAAGAAAGAAAGAGAGAGAGAAAGAAAGAAAGAAAGAAAGAGAGAGAGAGAGAGAGAAAGAAAGAAAGAAAGAAAGAAAGAGAGAAAGAAAGAAAGAAAGAAAGAAAAAAAGAGAGAGAAAGAAAGAAAGAAAGAGAGAGATCGTTTTTTTATAGCAGAAACATTTCCTGATGACATTTTTCCACAGAGAAATCATAAAATCGTTGTGTAGCTAATAAGTGTGTATTTTAAAAACGAATCAATAATCGTGTTTACCAATCCATGGATGTCTGCCATGCATCCAAATCTCGGTCATTAATCTCTTGCGATTAATGGTTTCAAATCTATCGAAAGAGATTTGCAAGATTAGGAACATGTAAAAGAGATAATCATTTTATGGAGAAAAAAAAATGTTTTCTTCATTTTGTAAAAGCAACAATAATGATCCGATACAAATTTGATAAAAATCCTCCGTTCGATAATAAAGCCCAATGTATATTTCTCTCTCTCTTCCTCTCTCTCTCTCTCTCTCTCTCTCTCTCTCTCTCTCTCTTTATACAAACATTATTGGTTACATATGTGCATACATGTTTCGGTTGCACTTTTCCCAGAAAGTCAACCTCATCAGACCAAGAATTTTCGAGAAAATTCTTGGTCTGATGAGGGCCATTTATCGAAAATTCTTGGTCTGATGAGGTTGACTTTCTGGGAAAAGTGCAACCGAAACATGTATGTCCATATGTAACCAATAATGTTTGTATAAATAAAAATTTATACTTATAAACAGCTCTACTTGTTATTGAGCACTTTTTATAAACACTTGAGTTTCTACGGATTTACATTTACAGAAACTAATACAATACATGTACGATATATATATATATATATATATATATATATATATATATATATATATATATATATATACAGGGTGACCCCAAAAAAACGGGCCCCAAATCTAATTAGGCCCTGTTTCTTAGTGTTTCGTCCGAATGAAATGAATTTTGGGGCATCACTAGTTTATTATATTTACAACATCATATCAAAACACTAGGGTCTTTGGCCTTTTTTTCTACGTTCTACAGCATGTGTTCTAGATGGACTCCTTTTAGCTCCGTGCATTTCTTGAGGCGCAGAACGAAGTTTTCCATGACGTTCTTACAGACTGAATTGGGAAATGCTCTCATCTCCTCCCTGATGGCTTCTTTGAGTTCCGTAATGGGTCTGGGTTTCCCTGCGTACATTCTGTCCTTAAGATAGCCCCAAAGGAAATAATCTGGGAGGCTTAGGTCCGGGCTATGGGGTGGCCACTCAAAATTAGTCTTGAGACTGATCACCCCGCCTCCGAAGTTCTCTTTCAGCCAATCTCGGGACAGGTTTGAGGTGTGAGAACTTGGTCCGTCTTGCTGGAACCAGAACTTGCTCATGAGCGACGGGTAGAGGGTCTGGAGCTCACTCTTGAAGGTTTTGAGGACCTCCACATACCGCTCCTTAGTGACTGTCACTGCTGCGCCAGATTCTTCGATGAAGATTGGTCCGATGATGCCTCTGACCGAGATTGCAGCCCACACCGTGCAATTAGGAGAGTGGAGGGGCTTGGTGGCTACTTCATTCGGTCTGGAGGACCCCCAGAAGACATTTGACTTGGAGTTCACCTTTCCGTCAAGATGGAAGTCGGCTTCATCTGAGGTCCAAAGGAGGTTAAGGAAACC
Organism: Sepiola atlantica; assembly: GCA_963556195.1. Classification (NCBI taxonomy): domain Eukaryota; kingdom Metazoa; phylum Mollusca; class Cephalopoda; order Sepiida; family Sepiolidae; genus Sepiola; species Sepiola atlantica. The sequence goes on from OY744555.1 coordinate 15,167,325, forward strand.
TGGTGTCTCCTCGATCTTATCGAGCATCTTGACTGCCATAGCGCTCCTCTGCTTCTTGTCTGAGGCTGTAAGGGTCTGCAGCGTCTATTCTGTATGGGTAAGCCCTGATATTGTTCACCAGCACTCTCCTGCAAGTCTCACGCGAGATACCGAGGGACTGACTTCGCTTACGCACAGAGCGTTTCGGACTCTCCTGGAGAGACTCTCTCACACTTTCGACCAGTTCGGCTGTGCGCTTCTTGGGGCGTGCCGAGTGGCTTGGATGGTTCTCACTGGCAGCGTTGAAGTTATCCACGGCCCCATACTTCTCGAAGTGGTCCACCCAGTTCTAAATTCTGCTTTTGGGTGGAGCCTTTTCACATCCGAACTGATGCATGAAACTGTCCTGGGTTTTCTTAAACGAGCCTGTCTTGTAGTAAAATTTAACACAGTGTATTTTTTGTCCCAGCTCCCACTGAGGGCTTGGTGTACTCACGGTCGTTGATTCTGCCATGTTCTGTAAAATAGAGGCAATCGGTGAATAAATAAAGGAGATATCACATAAAGTGTACACGGGGCCCATTTTTTTTGAGTCACCCTGTATATATATATATATTGGTACAGAAAAATTAGTGCAACATTCGTACCGTCGGTTTCAAACACAGAAGGACTTAGCCATCCGGCTCTCTTCAGCTTCTGTTGTCATTACGCTCTTAATTTTTAATTTTTAACGTTAATTCTTAATTAATCGAGCACTCTGCTGGGATTTTTCCTACCAGATTACAAAGAAGTGATATATATATATATATATATATATATATATATATATATATATATATATATATATATATATTAACTTACACCGATTAATACACTTTCTTGCATGTGGCGAGGTGGCAGAGTACTCGCCTCGCATGCAAATTCTTTACATTGGTTGTAGCTAGACGAGTTTTTGTTGTGAATGTTTTACAGGGGACGGGAGGACCATAGATTGGAGCTGAGTCGAGCACCTACCATGAAAATAACGATAGAGCAGAGAAAGACTAGCTATCTCCGTGCCGTGCGAAAGAGGCTGTAGTGAAGAGAAGAAGAAGACAACACCCCTTACTAGATTTCGAAGTTTTGAATTCCATCTTGTACATTGCACGTTTTAAATTTTTTGTTAAGGCCTTGAAATGTCCAGACAAGTAGTCAAAGTAGTCATCATGCGAGTTGGATCTGTCGGTTAGCGAAGTGAGTTTTTAGGGACAGTTTCAACTGTTGCACGGCAGACAGTTGATGACGACGTGAATTTGATTGGCGTTGGTGTGTGTGTGTGTGTGTGTGTGTGTGACTAACCGTTTCAATGGGACCATATCGATCCCAAGTGACATTGATTATTTCACATCATGCACTGTCTGTGTGATCAGTTCGTTTGGTGACTGACTGATTTCTAGATTTATATTTAACTAGCAGGGTCATCCGACGTTGCCCGGGGCGAAAGTGTAAAGTATTAAAACTTCTTCTATCTCTCTACCTCCCTCTATCCGTCTCTCTATCTTTCTCTCTTCCCCTCTCCCCTGTTTTCACCCTCCCTCTCCCCCCCAAACACCTTCTTTTTCCTCTGCGCCCAGCCCATTCGTCTTTAGCTGTAAATACACACACACACACATGCGCGCACGCACGCACGCACACGCACACACACGCGCACACGTGCACACACACGCGCACACACATGCACACACACACACACACACACACAAACATGCACACACATGCACACACACACACACACACACACAACTCTCCTGTATATAAAAGATTCCTGGTTTCATTAGACTCTTAATTTGAAGATATACTGCTTCAAAAGAAAGAAGACTTTTGACAGCCGACCCTTAACATTCCTTTCTTCACTGTTTTAAGTTTCGGCAACCCACACTCAACAATGTACGTCACTTAAATAAATATATATAATTTGTCATTTAAAGAAGGACCTTGTTTTCTTTTCTTTGGCGACCCTTTTGTTAGAGATAATGATAGAAGATAGTCTGTTAACCCTAACCCTAACCCTTACCCCTAACCCTCAACCCTAACCCTAACCCTAACCCTAACCCTACCCCTCACCCTCACCCTCACCCTCACCCTAACCCTCACCCTAACCCTAACCCTCACCCTAACCCTAACCCTAACCCTTACCTCCGTTAAAAATCTTTTAATTAAATAAGGATTTGCTAAGAATTTTAAAGCCAGAAATTACTTTCTATTCGACAGTTTAAATGCCTCCAAATTCGTTTCAAATTTCGAATCTTTGTTTTTTTTTTTCAATTATTAACAAAAGATTAAAATGGTGGACTTATTTACAAAGAAACCAAAAGGCATTCTGGTGGATTTAATTTCGTAATTAAATTATTGTTTTTTTAAATGAGGATTTTTAGAATTTTATTTTTTGGTACTTTACCCTATTGCGTTTTTTTTTTAATTTCGATAAATAATCGATTAACTTAACGTATAAAGATAAGACAGTCAGACTCAAAGAGCATTGTAGCAGTTACATGAACGAACTATTTTGTGACTGACACTGAGATTGTAATTTGGCTTGAAGATTATGTAATCATCGCCTCTTCACTAACTAGATTCATACGCGATGAATCGTTTTGGCGCGAAAGCCAAACCACACGGATCTTCAGGTCCAACTTATCTCTCAAACAGACAAGACGTATATCCTGCACTCACTACCTAGACCAATGGTAGACGAGTCGAGAAACTCCAGGATAGTATTTTGCCTAACATACAAGCTTCATTTTGTTCCGGTGTTCCCGTGAATAAAACTTCATATCTATTTCGTTGTGGAGCCATTATTTATATCGAGGAAGAACGGTGATCCCATCGCATGGTCCTCCTCTCCACATTCACAGATGGTTGGGTCAGTTTTGTAGCCCCATCTACTTATAGCAACTTTTAATCGCCCCATTCCCATACTCAGGCGGTTTAGTCTTTTCCACTAGAGCTAGGGTTCCCTTGAACTTGGAGGGAGTTCCTCAGAAAGAGAGACTCCCATGTCAGTAGGAGGTGGGGGGCATTCTCTAGCCGTCTGGTCCATAGCTGTAGTCTGGTTTCCTCCTGAGATGTTGTTAGGGATTCGACATGGCTGAGGAAGCTTCTCTTTGTCTTCACTCGTTGGACCGTTGGCCCACGTCCATGAAGGAGATGGCGCCCATCACTGATAGCCCTTTGATCCTTACTTGGCTGGCAACTTCCCGTCTCACATCTGAAGGGGCAATGCCAGTGAAGAGATGCAGGTTAGGGTTAGGGTTCGGGTTGAGTGAATAATACAACTTTTTGTTTTATACTGCAATACGCATCTTGTCTGTTTTATGGGTGACGGGGGTATTTTAGGGGGCCCAGTCTCTTCTAAAAACCTCCCCTCCCCTTTCCCCATAGAAATCTTGGGCCCGTCATGGTCGAGGGGTTCAGAGGTAGGTAGTGCCGACTCTGTTGCTAATAAACAGAAAAACTGCCAATGGACCATTATCGCGTTGCCTTCTCCATTTATTAACAACGATTTGTTTCCACGGTAATAGAAAAATGGCCACGGAACAAAAGAAATTTGACCTTTGTTGACCAATGTTTCCGTTGAGACGTAAGCGTCGCAATACCCAAAACAAAAGAGAAAGAAAATAAGGAATTTATTTATAGTCTTTGGGGAAATCTTTGAAATTGGTACGAAAACAAGCCCGTCTGGTGATGAGGTTCCCAAGGTATCAAGACACTGGATCAGAATAGCATGAAAGACCCGGATGCAGTTAGTCGATTCTTCATTAAAATATAGAAGTCTAGTTGAGGTACAAGTCCACTGCCAGGTTTCCCAAATTTTTGTTTCACCTCTTCAGCATATCAACTAAATCTTACGTACAAAACTAGAAGAGTACCCGTCCCAGGAGGGGTAAAATCAATTCCCCAAAAAGAACAGTTTTGCACCACTTTTATGTCCTCTTACGAAGATCAAAAATCAAGATATAATGATACTAAACCTCTAGAATCACTATTCCAATTTTCATCAAAATCCATTACATGATTTTGACTCTAGAAAATGTCTAAAATGTCTAAAATTTAAGGCTTAAGCTTCAGAGGTCTTAAGAAGAAATTGAAATTCAGGGAATCTTACTTAATTTTTTTTTTTGAATGATTATGGATCAAATTTAATGCAAATCTGAAATATTTGGATTTTCAAATGGGAGCTGGTGCCCCTAAAATGCCCCCTAAAAACCTTTTACATGACTCTTAAGAAACTGAAAATTTGGGAATATTTGCGCGGGAGAATATATAATTTTTTTTTTTTTTTTTGCATTGTCTGTGAAAATTGAGTATTTAAAAATGGAATCGAAGTAATTATGAGTTGCTTTTAACCATTATACCATTATGCCATTAAAAGTTGCTTTGAACCATTATGCCATTAAAAGTTGCTTTTAACCATTATGCCATTAAAAGTTGCTTTAAACCATTATGCCATTAAAAGTTGCTTTTAACCATTATGCCATTAAAAGTTGCTTTAAACCATTATGCCATTAAAAGTTGCTTTAAACCATTATGCCATTAAAAGTTGCTTTGAACCATTATGCCATTAAAAGTTGCTTTAAACCATTATGCCATTAAAAGTTGCTTTTAACCATTATGCCATTAAAAGTTGCTTTGAACCATTATGCCATTAAAAGTTGCTTTGAACCATTATGCCATTAAAAGTTGCTTTTAACCATTATGCCATTAAAAGTTGCTTTTAACCATTATGCCATTAAAAGTTGCTTTAAACCATTATGCCATTAAAAGTTTCTTTGAACCATTATGCCATTAAAAGTTGCTTTAAACCATTATGCCATTAAAAGTTGCTTTAAACCATTATGCCATTAAAAGTTGCTTTTAACCATTATGCCATTAAAAGTTGCTTTTAACCATTATGCCATTAAAAGTTGCTTTTAACCATTATGCCATTAAAAGTTGCTTTAAACCATTATGCCATTAAAAGTTGCTTTGAACCATTATCCCATTAAAAGTTGCTTTAAACCATTATGCCATTAAAAGTTGCTTTAAACCATTATGCCATTAAAAGTTGCTTTAAACCATTATGCCATTAAAAGTTGCTTTGAACCATTATGCCATTAAAAGTTGCTTTGAACCATTATGCCATTAAAAGTTGCTTTAAACCATTATGCCATTAAAAGTTGCTTTGAACCATTATGCCATTAAAAGTTGCTTTAAACCATTATGCCATTAAAAGTTGCTTTTAACCATTATGCCATTAAAAGTTGCTTTAAACCATTATGCCATTAAAAGTTTCTTTGAACCATTATGCCATTAAAAGTTGCTTTAAACCATTATGCCATTAAAAGTTGCTTTAAACCATTATGCCATTAAAAGTTGCTTTTAACCATTATGCCATTAAAAGTTGCTTTGAACCATTATGCCATTAAAAGTTGCTTTAAACCATTATGCCATTAAAAGTTGCTTTTAACCATTATGCCATTAAAAGTTGCTTTGAACCATTATGCCATTAAAAGTTGCTTTGAACCATTATGCCATTAAAAGTTGCTTTTAACCATTATGCCATTAAAAGTTGCTTTTAACCATTATGCCATTAAAAGTTGCTTTTAACCATTATGCCATTAAAAGTTGCTTTAAACCATTATGCCATTAAAAGTTGCTTTAAACCATTATGCCATTAAAAGTTTCTTTGAACCATTATGCCATTAAAAGTTTCTTTGAACCATTATGCCATTAAAGTGCTCCTGTTAGATAATGGCTCTATGGGAATGGATGTATCTGTTGGAGATTGGGTTTGACTTGCGCGAATTAACGCGGGGCAGTCGAGTGCAGAACAGGGCTTGTTCTCACAGTTGGAGCTGGCAGACGTGACAAGATTACGAGACCCCAGATCAAGGGTCAGTCTACACCTGCGATAGGCTCTGTGACTTCGCGGGCCCTGCGTGGGAAACAAAGGGATCTGTGACATCACTTGCTCTCGTGAGAAGCGAGTTTTTAGTCAGTCTGTTTCGGAAAGCGAACTGAGAGGACGTGCAAAGCCACAATGTAAAGATACGGAATATTTCCCTTCAGGGGAGACAAGCGCGAGAATCCTTCCCCCCCCCCCTCTCTATGAATAGTTAAGAAAACATTAATAACTAACTACGATAAAGTAGGATTTGCTCTCTTAGTCTCTCTCGGCGTGGTGAATTTCCCCCAGATGAAATAACAACGCTTGAATAAAATGAATTAAATTTAAAAGCAGAGTTTGTCTTCGGAGTGCAGAACATGGTTTTTATTGCAGACAACAGACGACCACTCACTGGACGACACAACCAACCCTCTACCCGACGAGTATACGAAACGCGTATTGCCGCGGTCCAAGCAGGAGTAGTAGCAACACTCCTAAGCACCGTAATGTTTCGTTCGGTAATGATGACACTTGTTTGGTTTTTTAGAAATTTTCTAATTTGAGAGAAAATTATATCTGCGTTGTCAATGACATTGTTACGTTTAATTGTACCGAGAGATCTGATTGGCTGTTCCAGTGCATCTACTTAGCTATCACCCGCGGCAATTCCAAGTCTATTATGACGTCGTCCCGCAACGTTTAAGTCCTAATGAAGAAAAACAGAAATCTGCCCTCGTATGGAGGCAAGTAAATAGGATCTTATTTGTCAAATTAAAGGCTTAAACTTCAGGAGTCGTAAGAAGAAATTATAATTCAGCGAATCTTAGTTAATTGTTGTTGAATAACTATGGATCAAACGTAATCCTGCATAAGAAAAAAAAAATATGGCCTCATATGGAGCCGAGTAAAAAAATTGCCCTCATATGGAGGCAAGTAAAAAAAATTGCACTCGTATGGAGGCAAGTAAAAAAAATTGCACTCGTATGGAGGCAAGTAAAAAAAATTGCCCTCGTATGGAGGCAAGTAAAAAAAATTGCTCTCGTATGGAGGCAAGTAAAAAAAATTGCACTCGTATGGAGGCAAGTAAAAAAAAATGCACTCGTATGGAGGCAAGTAAAAAAAAATGCGCTCGTATGGAGGCAAGTAAAAAAAAATGCACTCGTATGAAGGCAAGTAAAAAAAATTGCACTCGTATGGAGGCAAGTAAAAAAAATTGCACTCGTATGGAGGCAAGTAAAAAAAATGCACTCGTATGGAGGCAAGTAAAAAAATTGAACTCGTATGAAGGCAAGTAAAAAAATTGCCCTCGTATTGAGGCAAATAAAAAAAATTGCACTCGTATGGAAGCAAGTAAAAAAAATGCACTCGTATGGAAGCAAGTAAAAAAATTGCACTCGTATGGAAG
>OY744555.1:15187113-15194613 GCA_963556195.1 Sepiola atlantica
ATAATATTTAACACCAAGTGAGTTTTCTGAACTTTTCATATGATTTGGTTTCTTTATCGTTTTATTAATTTGCATACACCTTGGATACATTTTTCACTGTCATTTACTGCATCAATTGTAAACAGGTTTCCCGCCTGGATAACTTTTTTGTTTTTGGACTACCACTTTTCAATCAACCTCTTGGATATCTTTCCTGAATATGTTTTAAATTGTATGACTTGGATGAACTGTATAGCTTAAACAAACAAGTATGTTTTGGGCTGATATATTTGATGTTTTGTATACTTTATGTATTTTTATATATTTTATATATTTTCAAAGTTTAATTTTATTACCTGCAGTAATGTCATTGCGGTAATGGTCCTCCGAGGAGAAGAATTTTCTTTGAAAACTCATGAGTTAAGGACTTTAAGGTACTTTGCCTGAACATTGAATTCTAATAAAATTTGATTCGCACCTTATTTTATTATTTCGCTTTATATATATATATATATATATATATATATAAATGTAAGTTTGTAATCCGAGGCAGGAGCAATGTGATATAGGTACCGGAAGGTGAAACAGATGAACAAAAATAAATGAGAAGAGAAAAAAGAGAATGGAATCTCAAATCAATTTATTAATATTTTACGTAAAACAGATTAAATACCAGAACAGTAAATAGAAAAAAGTTTACTGTCAAGCAATTAAAAAGTTCCGGAAAAGAGAGCGGGACCTCTCATTATCAAAAGCTCAAAAATATGACCGAGTGGTCGAAAAAGCGAGATGGAAACAACTGTTGACGAAATACCACAGAAAATTGAAGTTTAGATAAGCTAATTGGACATCAATATTAATTATTCCTATCATAATTTAATTGTATAATTATTCGGCTTAAAGCTTGTCATCTTATTAATATTTGTTAATTAATATACTTTATAATTTATTACAATTCTATAATTTTTTTATTTTTTTATTTTATTTTCTTTCCCCTTTTTTTATTTCAATTCAATTTCAATTTTAAATTTGATAAATTTGAGCCGTTAATATGTAACAGAGATACGAACGGTCATATATATATATATATATATGCAACTGTAATTCCTATATAATTTTATTGCTAGCTACCATATTGCAGAATGGTTCTTGGATGTAGTGTTTAGATAGTATTATTATTATTATTTTTATTTTTATATATTTTTTTATTATTGTTTTAATTAATGTTATTTGATATGCAAATTACTATATCATACGGTAGTCTTAAGGGTAATATATTATTATTATTATTTTATTATTATTATTATTTATTTATGTATATATTAGTTATATTTTCAGCTGAATTATTTCGACACTTGATTATTGGGGAAATGGTCGTATAATAGATACCATTGGAGAGCCATGAATATTATAACTGTCCTGTTTTTAAATCTCCGAAACAGTTACATGGTAAACAGCTGATGATCCCCGTGTTAATATTAGACGCTTAAGGTCTCCTGTTTTTGTTTCACTCTTAGATAATTAACCCCCTCCTCATTTTTTTTTTACTTATTCTTTTTCATTTATTAATTTTCCAACGAATGTTAAGTCTGCAATATCTTGGATTTAGTTAGTTTGTCTGGGAATTTAAACTGCATTTTACATTTGTTTTTTTTTGTTTTTTTTTAATGACTCAGGGCTTTTTTAGACTATATATATATATATATATATATAAACAAAACTAGAAAATGTGAGAATCCAGCACGAAAATAACGAAACTAAAATCAAAAGCGAACGTAGCAAATATATATATATATATATATATATATATATATATATATATATATATATATATATATATATATATATATATATATTGGGTTGGTGCAAAAACAATAGCGTTTTCTCTCACATGTTATATTTATATATGTTTTCTAAATTAATTTATTGATAAATATAGCGTTGTTATAGGTCATTTTAAGCGCGTTTTTCGCTCTATCGAATCGTGTTATTCGTTTCTATTTTTAATCTCTTCGTTTATTGTTTTTGCAGGCTTTTCGACAGCATGGACAAAATTGAACTCTGCACGATATTCTTGTTCCAGTTCAAACTAGGCCGAAAAGCTGCCAAGACAGCGTGTGACATCAATGATGCGTTTGGCCCAGGAACCACTAATGAACGTACGGCACAAATGTGGTTCAAGAAATTTCGCAATGGTGACAAGAGCCTCGAAGATGAAGACGGTCAAGGCCGGCCGACTGCGGTTGATAACGAAGATCTGAAAGCCTTAATTGAAGTCGATCCTCGCAAAACCACACAAGAAGTTGCTGATGAACTCGAGGTCGACCACACAATAGTCGTTCGCCATTTGAAGCAAATAGGAAAGTCAAAAAATCTTGATAAATGGGTGCCACACGAATTGAATGATAATCAAAAAAATCGTCGTTTTGAGGTGTCTTCTATGCTCTTACTGCGCAACAGAAACTGCACATTTCTCAAGCGAATTGTGACGTGTGATAAGAAGTGGATCCTCTATGACAATCGGCGACGTTAAGCACAGTGGTTGGATGCCGGCGAAGCTCCAAAACACTTCCCGAAGCAGAAATTGCACCAAAAAAAGATTATGGTGACTGTTTGGTGGTCTGCGACCGGTCTCATCCATCACAGCTTCTTGAATACGGGCGAAACGATTACGGCGGAGAAGTACTGCCAATAAATTGACGAAATGCACCAGAAGCTCCAACGTATGTGCCCGATATTAGTTAATATGCAAGGACCAATTCTCCTCCATGACAACGCTCGCCCGCATGTTGCACAACTGACCCTGCAGAAGCTGAACGAATTGGGCTACGAGACTCTGCCTCATCTGGCATATTCACCGGACCTCTCGCCCACCGATTATCACTTTTTCAAGCATCTGCGCGAGAAATGCTTCAAAAGCCGAGATGAGGCCGAATCAACCTTCAATGACTTCATCGCTTCTAGAACTCCGGATTTTTATGCTAATGGAACAGGTAAACTTGCACAAATGTGTTGATTCTCATTTTGATTAATAAAGTTCGGTATAAAAGAAGTTATGGTCTTTTGAAGTTGAACGTCAAAAAACGCCATTGTTCTTGCACCAACCCAATACCGGCAGTACGGTTATGTAATTCCATACTGACGTGTGTAGAAAACACAAAACGTATATACGTCTATGGATATGAAAAAAATACTTATTTATTAATAATGATTATATATATTTTTACATCGGCCGAAACGTTGTGAGAATAGCATCCAAGGTGAGAATATTAGTCTAAATAATAAAAACTATTTTTTATAATTTATTTTTGTTCATTTATTTATTCATTTATTTATTTATTTTAATACAAACTGCAAAGAAAAGAAAACAAGAATAAGATTTTTCTTCTTTTTTTTTTTGAATAAGCAAAATTTGTCTTCTTTTTTTTTGAATCAGCAAAAAATTTCTTCTTTTTTTTGAATCAGCAAAATTTTTCTGACATATTTTTTTTTTGAATCAGCAAAATTTTTCTGACATTTTTTTTAATCAGCAAAATTTTTCTGACATCTTTTTTTTTTTCGAATCAGCAAAATTTTTCTTCTTTTTTTTTTAAATCAGCAAAATTTTTCTTCTTTTTTTTTTTCAATCAGCAATATTTTTCTTCTTTTTTCTTGAATCAGCAAAATTTTTCTGACATTTTTTTTTTTGAATCAGCAAAATTCTTCTGACATCTTTTTTTTTTTTTCGAATCAGCAAAAATTTTTCTGACATCTTTTTCTTGTCCTAGAATTCAAGGATTTGCTGCCTCTCTGCTGGCCTAAATTTTATTCTTGGAAAATTTGGCAAATCTTCAAACGCGACTGGAATTAGAAATGTCTTTTTGATTACTGCTCACATACCAAAGCAGGGTCTGGTAGCGAATGTCGCTTGCTCTGGAAAGCTGACTACACCTCCGTCTGATCTTCGGACTACGATTGAAGTGTAGTGTCTGTTCTGTCAGAAAAGGAAGAATTAAAGGAAATGGATTATGATGATGATTATGATTATGATGATGATTATGATGATGATTCTGCCAACGATAAGCTTTAGATGGATAGATTCCGACCCAGAAAACAGCAATTCTTCCCCCTTTGTCAGAAACATCGCTTATGGAATGTAGGGACTAAAAGACAAAATAAAGGAAGCGAGGGTTAGGGTTAAGGTTAGGGTTAGGGTTAAAAACTAACCAAGTGTAAGATGGATAGATTCCGACCCAGAAAACAGCAATTCTTCCCCCTTTGTCAGAAACATCGCTTATGGAATGTGAGGACTAAAGGACAAAATAAAGGAAGCAAGAGTTAGGTTTAAAGTAAGGGTTAGGGTTAAAAACTAGCCAAGTGTTAGATGGATAGATTCCGACCCAGAAAACAGCAATTCTTCCCCCTTTGTCAGAAACATCGCTTATGGAATGTGAGGACTAAAGGACAAAATAAAGGAAGCGAGGGTTAGGGTTAAGGTTAGGGTTAGGGTTAAAAACTAGCCAAGTGTAAGATGGATAGATTCCGACCCAGAAAACAGCAATTCTTCCCCCTTTGTCAGAAACATCGCTTATGGAATGTGAGGACTAAAGGACAAAATAAAGGAAGTGAGAGTTAGGTTTAAGGTTAGGGATAGGGTTAAAAACTAGCCAAGTGTTAGATGGATAGATTCCGACCCAGAAAACAGCAATTCTTCCCCCTTTGTCAGAAACATCGCTTATGGGATGTGAGGACTAAAGGACAAAATAAAGGAAGCGAGGGTTAGGGTTAAGGTTAGGGTTAGGGTTAAAAACTAGCCAAGTGTTAGATGGATAGATTCCGACCCAGAAAACAGCAATTCTTCCCCCTTTGTATCGGCAGTCTGGATGTTGGATTCGTTTTATGATCCATTCTGCGGCGATGCTGACAAATTCTTCCTTCGTGGAGTGGCATCGCCTTAGCAGATAATAATAGCCATATAGACATAAAATATGTTACAGAATTTTTGGAGATGAGCATTGATTATTTGAATTATTTAACTTTCTCCTTCTATAAACAAAAGGGAATAAAATATGTTACAGAATTTTTGTAGATGAGGATTGATTACTTGAATTATTCAACTCTCTCCCTCATTCGCCATTTGAAGCAAATAGTGACGTCAAAAAATCTGGATAAATGGATGCCGCACGAATTGAATGATAATCAAAAAAATCGTCGTTTTGAGGTGTCTTCTACGCTCTTTCTGCGCGACAGAAACTGCCCATTTCTCAAGCGAATTGTGACGTGTGATGAGAAGTGGATCCTCTATGACAATCGGGGACGTTCGGCCCAGTGGTTGGATGCCGGCGAAGTTCCAAAACACTTCCCGAAGTCGAAATTGCACCAAAAAAAGATTATGGTGACTGTTTGGTGGTCTGCGACCGGTCTCATCCATCACAGCTTCTTGAATCTAGGCAAAACGATTACGGTGGAGAAGTACTGCCAACAAATTGACGAAATGCACCAGAAGCTCCAACGTATGTGCCCGATATTAGTCAATATGCAAGGACCAATTCTCCTCCATGACAACGCTCGTCCGCATGTTACACACACTGACCCTGCAGAAGCTGAACGAATTGGGCTACGAGACTCTGCCTCATCCACCATATTCACCGGACCTCTCGCCCACCGATTATCACTTTTTCAAGCATCTGCGCGAGAAATGCTTCAAAAGCCGAGATGAGGCCGAATCAACCTTCAATGACTTCATCGCTTCTAGAACTCCGGATTTTTATGCTAATGGAACAGGTAAACTTGCACAAATGTGTTGATTCTCATTTTGATTAATAAAGTTCGGTATAAAAGAAGTTATGGTTTTTTGAAGTTGAACGTCAAAAAACGCCATTGTTCTTGCACCAACCCAATACCGGCAGTACGGTTATGTAATTCCATACTGACGTGTGTAGAAAACACAAAACGTATATACGTCTATGGATATGAAAAAAATACTTATTTATTAATAATGATCATATATATTTTTACATCGGCCGAAACGTTGTGAGAATAGCATCTAATGTGAGAATATTAGTCTAAATAATAAAAACTATTTTTTATAATTTATTTTTGTTCATTTATTTATTCATTTATTTATTTATTTTAATACAAACTGCAAATCAAAAAAAACAAGAATAAGATTTTTCTTCTTTTTTTTTTTTGAATCAGCAAAATTTTTCTTCTTTTTTTAAAAAAAGTCAGCAAAATTTTTCTGACATATTTTTTTTGAATCAGCAAAATTTTTCTTCTTTTTTTTGAATCAGCAACATTTTTTTTTTTTTGAATCAGCAAAATTTTTCTTCTTTTTTTTGAATCAGCAAAAATTTTCTAACATTTTTTTTAATCAGCAAAATTTTTCTGACATATTTTTTTTTTGAATCAGCAAAAAAAAATTTTCTTTTTGAATCAGCAAAATTTTTCTTCTTTTTTTTTCAATCAGCAATATTTTTCTTCTTTTTTTTGAATCAGCAAAATTTTCCTGACATATTTTTTTTTGAATCAGCAAAATTCTTCTGACATCTTTTTTTTTTTTCGAATCAGCAAAAATTTTTCTGACATCTTTTTCTTGTCCTAGAATTCAAGAATTTGCCGCCTCTCTGCTGGCCTAAATTGTATTCTTGGAAAATTTGGCAAATCTTCAAACGCGACTGGAATTAGAAATGTCTTTTTTATTTGATTACTGCTCACATACCAAAGCAGGGTCTGGTAGCGAATGTTGCTTGCTCTGGAAAGCTGACTACACCTCCGTCTGATCTTCGGACTACGATTGAAGTGTAGTGTCTGTTTTGTCAGAAAAGGAAGAATTAAAGGAAATGGATTATGATGATGATTCTGCCAACGATAAGCTTTAGATGGATAGATTCCGATCCAGAAAACAGCAATTCTTCCCCCTTTGTCAGAAACATCGCTTATGGAATGTGAGGACTAAAGGACAAAATAAAGGAAGCAGGAGTTAGGTTTAAGGTTAGGGTTAGGGTTAAAAACTAGCCAAGTGTTAAATGGATAGATTCCGACCCAGAAAACAGCAATTCTTCCCCCTTTGTCAGAAACATCGCTTATGGAATGTAGGGACTAAAGGACAAAATAAAGGAAGCGAGAGTTAGGTTTAAGGTTAGGGTTAGGGTTAAAAACTAGCCAAGTGTTAAATGGATAGATTCCGACCCAGAAAACAGCAATTCTTCCCCCATTTGTCAGAAACATCGCTTATGGGATGTGAGGACTAAAGGACAAAATAAAGGAAGCGAGAGTTAGGTTTAAGGTTAGGGTTAGGGTTAAAAACTATCCAAGTGTTAAATGGATAGATTCCGACCCAGAAAACAGCAATTCTTCCCCCTTTGTCAGAAACATCGCTTATGGAATGTGAGGACTAAAGGACAAAATAAAGGAAGCGAGGGTTAGGGTTAAGGTTAGGGTTAGGGTTAAAAACTAGCCAAGTGTAAGATAGATAGATTCCGACCCAGAAAACAGCAATTCTTCCCCCTTTGTCAGAAACATCGCTTATGGGATGTGAGG
>OY744555.1:15204613-15212113 GCA_963556195.1 Sepiola atlantica
TTAACCCTAACCCTAACTCTAACCGTAACCCTAACTCTAACCTAAACCTAACCCTAACCTAAACCTAAATTCTTAACCCTTAACTCTAACCCTAACGCTAACTCTAACCCGTACCCTAACCCTTACCCTAACCCTAACCCTAAACCTAAACCCTAACCCTAACCATAACCCTAACTTTAACCCTAAACCATAAACACTTATCCTGATCCTAACCCTAACCCTAACTCTGAACCCTAACTCTAACCCTTATCTTTACCCTAAGCCCTTACCCTGAACCCTAACTTTAACCCTAACCCTTACCCTAAGCTCTAACCTTAAAACCTAACCCTAACCCTAAACCCTTGACCCTTACCTGAACCTTAACCTTAACCTTAACCTAAATCCTAACCCTAACCCTAAACCCTAACCCTAACCTACTCTCTATTGATTGTGCCAAGTTTCTGTCAATCATAAACGTTATTAATTGTTACTAACACAGTATTGTCACTTCATTCGGATAAAAGTCTTTTTGTTTCAGCTAACCAGACATGTTGTTACCATAGCTGTGTACCGGAATCGAACCCCTATTGATTCTGGACAGGATGCACACACAACTATAATGATCACAGATCTCATGATGACAACACACCCGGCTACATTTGGCACCATGACAATGCACCTTGCCAATTCGATATCCAAAATGGCCGACCCTCATGCATTGGCAATGAGAAGTTGCGCAAATGCGTCAAAGCTGATCCACCCCTGACAGCATGCAAACTAGATCAGAATTGGAAGAAAACAAATAGGCAAGTAAATAAATAATTAATAAAAGTTGTACAGTAACTCCCAATACAATCCTTTACTTTTATATTAAAGCGAATAGTTACATTGGTTTAACAACCACTACCCTATCCCGCCGGCTCACCATGCATCTACAAAAACATAAGTACCCTCCCTCTGATTTAAGACAAATAAAGGGTGTTAGAAAGGTTTCTTATAATTGTTAAATGAAAGGAGCTTTGAATGTAAGCATCCATTTTTGGCTCGATTGAACTACAGATTGGGGGTCATTTTAAAAAAAAATTTTTTTTAACATGGTTCACTCCAAACAAGGCAGGCCGCCACTGTAGACATAAGGGGCTACTGAGAAAAAAGAAAAGGGGAGAACGTTGGGGGGGTCAGCCTAAATTGGGATCTGCGCAGCGAGATGTCTGTTCACATTAGTTTTAAATTTCTGCATGTCAGTACTGTCGGGGAAACAGGGGGCAGGGAGGGAGTTCCAGAGGCCAGCAGCACGAGGAAAGAAGCTATTTGAGTAGAAGGCTCTCCGGCATCTGGGGACCTCCACAGTGAATGAATGAGATTTAGTTGATTGTCGAGTTAGTCTAGTGAATTTACGTCGAGGGGGCACCAGAGTAGTCAATTGCTTCGGATAGAGTGTGGTGTCATCAGCAAATATGCCCATCTCGGACACGATTGCATCAGGTAGGTTGTTTATGAAGATTAGGAATCATAAAGGTCCAAGTATGAACCCCTGGGGCACACCCGTATTAATGTGATGTTGTTTCGATGTACGGTATTCGTCTAAGATAATTGATATTATACCTCCGTTCTTATATAAGGCGGCAAAATTTGGAAAGCGAGAAAGAAATTAGCTTTTATATTAAAGCTAATAGTTACATTGGTTTAACAACCACTACCCTATCTGCCGGCTCATCATGCAAACTAGAAGAGAATTGGAAGAAAAAAAATAAGCAAGTAAATAAATAATTAATAAAAGTTGTACAGTAACTCCCAATACAATCCTTTACTTTTATATTAAAGCTAATAGTTACATTGGTTTAACAACCACTACCCTTTCCCACCGCTTCACCATGCATCTTGTAAACTCTAGCTCAATTTACCAACATCTACAAAAACATAACTGCCCTCCATCTGATTTAAGACAAATTCTAATTAATAACATTAGAATTATACATTCCGAAACCAATTTTAAAAAATAAAAAATACTGGAAGCTATCTACATGAAAACACAACAACCTAAAATTAACAACATCACATATGAAACCAGTGGTAACATTTTAAAATGCTAAACTTAATGCGATGTTGTTCTGTGATGCCATCCAGCGTTGCTGAATTTAAATCGTCAACGACTTCCTGGAACAATACGAAAAACGTTCTCTGCGCGTTTTTCCGCTGTCTTTCTAAAATTCTCTTCTTTTTCCAGCTTTTCTGTTCATTTGTTTTTCACACCTGAGGATGATTTCGACGAAGAATCGAAAACGTTCGTGAAACCTGTGAAACCTATGGAACATTTATTATTATTTTTTATTTTAATACAAAAAAAAGCCATCAGAAAAATTGAAAAAAATAAAAAAGGTATAATTATACAGACGAATTCTGTTATTTTTGACAATGTTTGCATATATATATATATATATATATATATATACATATATATATATATACATATATATATATATATATATATACATATATATATATATATATATATATATATATATATATATATATATATATATATATAAGTTAGTTCATATTATATTCCAATAACCATGGTTTTATTTTATTATTTTTATTTTTTCACATTTCCAAAAAACATAACATTTCTGTGAGATATATTTTTTACGGTCCGTTTCATTTGTCTTGTGCCAAACAACATTTTTATGTCAATATCGTCTCTGCAACACTACAAAATCCTCAGAAAAATTCACAAAGAGTAAAAAGTTCTTGGATCGAAGTGTCTAGAAATATATATATATATATATATATATATATATATATATATATATATATATTGAAATATTCAAGTGTTTTTCACCTACAGACGATATCGTTTCGGGCTCTCTTATTCTTACACTTACACGGGAGGCGGGGGAAAGTGTCATTGTCGTCTACAGTGTTCAACGCTCGAACATAACTCGCTTATCGCAGAAATGACAACAATATTTTAAATTTCAAACCTGGCTCTATTTTTAAGACTATTACATCTGTAAAGGGGGCTTTTTAATATATATATATATATATATATATATATATATATATATATATATATATATATATATATATATATATATATATATATATATATATATATAAAAACATTGGTGGGAGAGTCAACACTAATTAATTCGTGTTTCAACGCATATGCGTTTTCTTAAGAATATATATATATATATATATATATATATATATATATATATATATATATAAAGTAAAATAACACGGAATCACGTAATCACTGGTGCAATAATTTATATCTTTTGTTGTATTAACCTTATATATATATATATATATATATATATATATATATATATATATATATATATATATATATATATATATATATATATATATATAATAATAATAATAATGGTAATAATCCAGGTAAAAACATCCACAGGGTAGTAATCCAAAGAATTTCAACCGGGTTCATATATATATATATATATATATATATATATATATATATATATATATATATATATATATATCACTCTCTCCCTCTCACTCTCTCTCTCTCCCTCTCCCTCTCTCCATCTCTCTCTCTCTCCCTCTCTCTCTCTCTCTCTCTCTCTCTCTCTCTCTCTTTATCTCACTCTCTAACACACACTAACGTACAATGTACCAACGTTGAACCCAAATGGCTACGGGTCATTTCAGTTTGATTATATTCCTCTCATCTCTCCTCCATCTCTCTCTCTCTCTCTCTCTCTTTCTCTTTCTTTCTCCCGATCTCTCTCTTTACTCTCTCTTCATCTCTCTCTCTCTCTCTTCATCTCTCTCTCTCTCTCTCTCTCTCCTGATCTCTCTCTTTACTCTCTCTTCATCTCTCTCTCACACGCACACAAACACATTCATTTTTTTCTATTCATATTCCAACCTTTGAAGCAGAGTTTAACAATACACAATCCCTACTTCTGTATTGTTTTCATTTAATTCATTCATTTTTTAATATTTGTTTTTTTATTCTCTCTTTCTTTCTTTCTCTTTTTCTCTCTCTCTCTCTCTCTCTCTCTCTTTCTTTCTTTCTCTCTCTCTTTCTTTCTTTCTTTGGATGGGATGGAAACTCGGCATCCCCCATGAGTCAGAGTAGAACTTTCTCGGTTATGAATGGCTAGAAACGAGATGTTGACAACAAGCAAGTTGCCGGCTGTCAAGTAACAAGGGCCGAACGCGCAAGGGTGGATGGACAGACTCTCGGGTAGGCTGAGCAGGATGCTGAGTCATATGGTTTTCATTGTTATGGGTGTGGTCAGAAGAATTCTTGCAATCTTACAAGACCACGCTTGTCTGAAGGAGGAGGAGGGGGTAGGCAGACGCCATGATGAAGGTGTTGAAGCTGCACACACACACATCATGTGACAAGTGTGTGTGTGTGTGTGTGTGTGTGTGTGTGTGTGTGTGTGTGTGTGTGTGTGATCGTTGAAAATAAGGTGCGCTTTACATTGTTGGTTCTAATAGGACACGTGAAAAGTCAGAAAATTACAATATTTTGACGATATATTCACGATATTTTGTCAATATTTTGACAATTTTTACGATATTTTAGTGATATTGTGACAATATTTGATAATATTGTGACAATATTTTGATGATGATGTGACAATATTTTGACAATATTTGACGATATTGTGACAATATTTTGACGATATTTTGATGATATTGTGATAATATTTGACGATATTGTGATAATATTTTGACGAAATTGTGACAATATTTGACGATATTTTGACAACATTTTGATGATAAATTGACAATATTTGTATGATATTGTGACAATATTTTACGCTATTGTGACGATATTGTGACAATATTTAACGATATTGTGACGATATTCTGACGATATTTTGACAATATTCTGACGATATTTTTATGATATCGTGACAATATTTAACGATATTGTGATAATATTTTGACGATATTGTGACAATATTTGACGATATTTTGACAACATTTTGATGATAAATTGACAATATTTGTATGATATTGTGACAATATTTGACGATATTTTGACGATATTGTGACAATATTTTACGATATTGTGACAATATTTTGACGATATTTTCACAATATTTGACTATATTTTGACAGTATTTTGATGATATTGTGACAATATTTTGACGATATTTTCACAATATTTGACTATATTTTGACAGTATTTTGATGATATTGTGACAATATTTTGACGATATTTTGATGATATTTTGATGATATTGTGACAATATTTTGACGATATTTTGATGATAATGTGACAATATTTTGACAATATAGTACGATATTGTGATAATATTTTTACGATATTGTGACAATATTTTGACGATATTTTAATGATATTGTGACAATATTTGACGATATTGTGACAATATTTTGACGAAATTTTGACAATATTTTGATGTTAATTGACAATATTTTACGATATTGCGATAATATTGTGACAATATTTGAACGATATTTTGATGATATTGTGACAATATTTAACGATATTTTGATGATATTGTGACAATATTTGACAATATTTTGACAATATTTGACAATATTGTGACAATATTTTGACGCTAATTTTATGATATTGTGACAATATTTTGACAATATTTTGATGATATTGTGACAATATTTGACGATATTTTGATGATATTGTGACAATATTTGACGATATTTTGATGATATTGTGACAATATTTGACAATATTTTGACAATATTTGACAATATTGTTACAATATTTTAACGCTAATGTGATGATATTATGACAATATTTTGACGATATTTTGACGATAATGTGACAATATTTGACGATATTTTTACAATATTTTGATGATAATGTGACAACAATTGACGATATTTTTACGATATTGTGACAATATTTTGACGATATCGTGACAATATTTGACGATATTATAATGATATCGTGACAATATTTGACGATATTATAATGATATCGTGACAATATTTTGACAATATCTGACGTCGTTTTTACCATATCTTGACAATATTTGTCGATATTTTTACTTTTTTTTTTTAGAGGGAGGAGTGAGGGGGGATGCCATTGATTTTTCTTATAAACCAACTTACCATTCAAAAGTGGTGCTATAGACCCAACAGGGCTGGAACATGGCACTCCGAGCCGTAAGTCCATACCAGTATCCATATCTGCTTATCAACTGCCAACCTAAAAAATAAAAGAACACACAAACTGACGCACAGACAGACACACAGACAGCCACACGTCGCTCATATTAGTATAGATTAGTAGGGCCCTTGGAAATTCCATGGTGAAATAAATAGGATAGATTTTAATCTCATCTACTTTTCGTCTTTATTGTAAGACTTCAAATTATCATCCTGAGGAAGTCTTACAATAAAGACGAAACGTTGATGAATATATAAAAAATATCTCTTGGTTTTTTCCTTTTTCATTTCCCATTATGTCGGATTACTCTCATCCTTCCTTTCTCATCTCGACGGTTGCGTTTCGATCCCGGCTTGAGGCACTAACTGGTCTAGCCGCACTGATGAGCTGTGAAACAGCGAAACAGTCTGTATGTGGATGACTATATAAAGCTCCCCCCCCGGGTAGAGCTTATGTTTGTAAGGGTATCGCCAACTGCCATTAGCGTAAAAAAGGCAATGCTCATTAGGTAAACACTAATTCGAGCTCTGGCATTTGCAATGTTTACATTGAGATACAACTTACATTCAGTCAGTGTCGCATGATGGCGTAGGGGTTAACAGCGCCGACGGTTGCGTTTTGATCCCGGCTTGAGGCACTAACTGGTCTAGCCGCACTGATGAGCTGTGAAACAGCAAAACAGTCTGTATGTGGATATATATATATATATATATATATATATATATATATATATATATATATGTCAGGTTCATATTATATTCCAATTAGCATGTTTTATTTTATCATTTTTATTTTTATTTTTTCACATTTCCAAAAAACATAACATTTCTGTGAGATATATTTTTAACGGTCCGTTTCATTTGTCTTGTGCCAAACAACATTTTTATGACAATATCGTCTCTGCAACATTACAAAATCATCAGAAAAATTCACAAAGAGTAAAAAGTTCTTTTGATTAAAGTGTCTTGAAAAACCCTACATTATACAGTGGTTCATTTTTGGGTGAAAACAAACATATATATATATATATATATATATATATATATATATATATATATATATATATATATATATATATATATATAGTACACGTATTGTATTAGTTTCTGTAGATGTAAATCCGTTGAAACTCCAGTGTTTATAAAAAGTGCTCAATAACAAGTAGAGCTGTTCTTAAGTATACATTTTTATTTACACAAACATAATTGGTTACATATGTGCATACATGTTTCGGTTGTACTCTTCGCAGAGAGTCAACCCCTTCAGACCAAAGAAGACAGAGAAGTGAGATGGATTTAGAAAACTTTTCCTTTAAATAAATCTTTTTTGGGGATAGGCTATATTTTATAAATTAGTATCGGATTACATTC
>OY744555.1:15217113-15242113 GCA_963556195.1 Sepiola atlantica
CTTACCCTGAAACTAAAGAAAGGACTTCTGAACTCATTACAAAAAGAAATATGTTCTATTTGTTAATGGTTTATTTCAGTGAATAAACTTCCGTTGGTTTTGCATGTAAGTCTTCTTATTATTATTTTTATTTTTATTTGTGGAGGAAGTTATCACCAAAAAAAGGCATGACGACCCCCACAGTAGGCACGTGTGACCTAAATAGTACTTTTTAAGAATTTCTCTGAAAATGGATGTCAATGATTTGAACTTGAAGGACTTGGTGTACTTGTGTATGGAGCCGGCGAAGACTGTTGATTTTTTGCAATCGCAGCAATTAATAGCTGGTAGAAAGAAGTGTCGGTGTGGCAGAGACGTGCGTTTTGTTCCAATAAACAAGCTGGACGGGTTCACCTGGCGCTGTTCAAGATTCAGCTGCCGACAGAAAGTGTCGATTAGACATGGAAGTTTTTTTATTTAATAAATATATATTTTATTATTATTTCATATGTGTTTCTTTCTTTTTTAAATTCTAACAATAAAAACGGAGTTATTGCCCTTGGCTATTCCATCGATCGCTCACACCCAAAATGTCGGCTCACACCCAAAATGTCAGCGAATAGACGTTGTACATCGAAATGGAAAAATCGTTCTAATTAAAGTTCTGCTTGATATTTTTAAATTCTTTTGCGTACCGTGAGTGAGAAACTATGACTGAGTAAGTACAAAATACTGATTTTACATGAAAATAATTTTCTACAGGGACCCTATTCTAAATAAGCACCATAATTTCTAGTTTCTCCGAAAATGGACGTAATCGACGTGAAAGCCTTGAATATGCGCGAGTTATTATAGTTAACCGAAGGTCGAAACGTTGAGATAGACGAAAGTCTGTTTTCACTCAGGAAATATAATACCGGCCGTATTCCACGACAATTTTGGGTTTTTGGTGGCTATGAAAAGGACACTAAATCGTTTTTTTTAGTGACGGTCCCATCCAGAGATGCCGCCACATTAATCCCAATAATAAAAAAAATATCTGCGATAATTTAATATTTTAAACTATAAATTTTTTTTAAAAATCTGTTAATCCAAACAATAGGACTGTTCGTTTTGCTGGTTTTGAAATGAAAAAATATACTGTTGATTTTCCCAAATTCTATTTTCTTCAATAAATGTTCTATCGGGTATCTTTTACGACGCTCAGCAGAGTCGTAAACGGGTTCAAGAAAACAAATATGCAACAAGTAAAGGCGACCTAGGTCGAGAATAGATATTTTCCTACTTAGCTATGATATTTGTTTATATTTTTACATAATATAGATGGGTTTTTATTAGATGTAAAAAAAAAATTCTTGTTTTTTGTTTTTGCACAAAAAGAAAGTGGCGGTGGGTCGTGATTCTCTTACATAGCCCCCCACGACCGCCATCTTGGATTTTGCGATTTTGGTGTGACGAACAATTTAGTTTCTAATAAATAGCACTTCGAACGGGTTAAAAATACAAACAAATGCCACAGGTAAGTTTGAAAATAACTTTTACCGCCTACAGTTACTTTTATTTGTTGTATATTTGTTTTTTGAGCGTTTTTAGTCTGCTGAGCGTCGTAAAAGATACCCTACTTCTTATTTAAAAGATGCATATTTTCCATTTTCGAAGAAATTACATACTAAAAAAAAGAGTTGTCTGCCCCTTACACCATTGGAACTCTTCTAAAATAAATTTCGGCTCGTGTTCCTCTTCTGCACAAGTGCCCAATTGTTTTAGAGTTGGAGATCAGTTAGGCATATAAATTTAACGTAAGATGATTCTCCATTCTAGCGTATTAGGGCAGTTAACCAATAATTATTTTTTTTTTTTTGCTATGGGAGATAAATTCTGGTGCTTATTTAGATTACTGCCCGTTTTATGGAGGGGGGGTCTACTTTTACGGCGATTACATGTAGTTTTACGACCTTGCCACTCGGACTTAAGGTTAGTAGTAAAAGATTTGGTTAACTGCTCGAAAAAGTTAGAATGGCCCTGAAATGAAGGATCACTTTACGTTAAATTTATATACGAAACTGATCCCCTACTCTAAATTCTAAAAAAAAATTGGGATGGGGGGGGCTTCTTTTTTTCCGACAGGTTTTGGAGGGTCCCAACACGCAATGGCTTAAAAACAGTAAAATCTATTTATTTTTATTTTCTTTTTTTTGGGGGGGGGGAAGTAGCTGAGAGTGTTAAGCTCCAAATTTGTTTGGTAAATTGGAATGTGAAAAGTAAAGGACAAAATAAGGGAAGCGAGAGTTACGAGGCTGCCGAAAGTAAGCCCAAGTTAGTCACTTTCTGCTCTCGACGAGTATGTTTAGCCTCTTCTTCATTAAATTCGGCTAAAGGGTTTTATTGTTAAAAAAACGTTGAACTTTCTTTTTTAACAATCAAACCCTTACTTTCGGCAGCTTCGTAACTCTCGCTTTCCTTATTTTGTCCTTTAGTCCTCACATTCCATGAGCAGTGTTTCTGACAAAGGGAGAAGAATTGCTGTTTTCTGGCTTGGAATCTATCCATCGAACACTTATCGTTGGATAGTTTTTGACTTTGAAGTAGTATTTTTTTTTTTTTGGCTCCTTACATCAAGTGGCTTCATGCCTTGTCTGGAGCCATTTCCATAAAAAAAAAACAACAGTAATGTCAGAAGGTTATAGAGAAAAGAAAATTGGTGGGTTTTTTTTCGGTACTCTCATAGCTGACGCACCATGTTTCCGTAACTTCGCGTCGTCAATGTTCGGGCAGGTTACGGAAGCGCCCGATAATTGACGAGGTGAAAACTGGCAAACGCTAAATTGAAGGCTGACAGTTGATAAATTACGACGAAGAAAACCAACTTAAAATATATATATAAAGAAAGAACGAAAAAACCATAGCTAAATTAATGTTAGTAACTAGATGTTTATTTTTTGTTGTTGTTTGTCAAAGGAACCATTGTTAATCAAATGTTTTTAAATAAAAAATGTTTTTTTTTGTGCACCAGAAAGTTTCAAAAGATGATTTGGTTCGATTTGTTATTGTTTTTTAAATTCTTTTTCAATGATTTTTTTTTACATTTTTTTTACATTTTTTTTCTTTTTAACATAAAAATCGCAACAAATATTTTAATCAAATTTTGTGTGTTTTGTTTTCTTATTTTAACGAAAACAAACTTTTCATAAGCAAATGTTTCTTGGTTAATAGTTCCGTCAACTCTCGGGCGCTTCTGTAATCTGCTCGAACGTTGACGACACGAAGTCACGGAAAGATGGTGCGTCAGCTATAAGAGTGGGAGGTGTCACTTTGCTTTCTGCTGCTGTGTGTCAACTTGTGTCGAGTTCTCCTCTCAAATCCATGTGACAATAAAGGGAGAATGGAACGAGAAGTGGAGGAAGGAGGGGAATAGGCAAGTGGTTATATTAAACATAATATATTAAAAAAAAAAAATCTATTAAGCGGAAACGTCTCATAATCTGAAGATTGCGAGTTCAATCCCTGTAGAGGGAAGTAGATTTTTATTTTCACTCCAATCGCATCCAAAAATAAATTTCAACGAACAATATTCAAAGAAGAAACTGGAGATGTAAATAGTTGATTGTTTGAATCATAATCATCAGCATCACCATCATTACCATCTTCATCATCATCATCATATTCTGTTTAACGTCTGTTTTACATGTTTGTATGTGTTAGATGTCTTTACGAATTTGCCTTCCAAACTAACCTATCTCTGCACAGGTCTTCATTTATCCCTCTTTCTCTCAAATCCATCCTTATTACTTTCCCCACATGTTTTCCTTGGCCTTCCCCACAGCCAACCGAACTTGCTGCCTCAACTGGTCTACATCAACTAACCCATGAAGTCTCATCTATTCTTTCAAGTAAGCTATATCATTGAAGTTTAGCACACATCTCCCTATGTTGTCCAAATTGAATCTTCCTCTGGGGTCATCAGATCTAAAGCTGTCTTTAAGACTCACATTACACATCTACCGTATCATTCTCATATCATTTCTCTTCATGCAATGCAAGTCCTCAACATTAAGTATTTTTTAAATAAACTTTAGTACAACAATAATAAGTGACAATTGGCTAGTCAGAATCAAAGTTTGATTACACATCCATCGTATCATTCTCATATCATTTCGCTCCATGCAACACATGCTCTCAACCCTCACAGGCCAGTATGTATATACTAGGAGAATGGTATGTATGTATATACTAGGAGAATGGTATGTATGTATATACTAGGAGAATGGTATGTATGTATATACTAGGAGAATGGTATGTATGTATATACTAGGAGAATGGTATGTATGTATATACTAGGAGAATGGTATGTATGTATATACTAGGAGAATGGTATGTATGTATATACTAGGAGAATACCTGTCCTCGGACGGGTAAAATTCCCTAAACTGATCAATTTTGCACCACTTTTATGTCCCCTTACACAGATTAAACTCAGGATATAATCATACTAAACCGTATGCCTAGAATCTTTATTTAAATTTTGATCAAAACTCATTACATGATTTTCATTTTAGAAAATGTCTAGAATTAAAGTCTTCAGCTTCTTGGGTTTTAAAAAGAAATTGAAATTCAGAGAATCTTGCTTAATTGGTGTCTAATGACTGTGGATCAAATTTAATGCAAATCTGAAATATTTGAATTTTTAAATGGGAAGTTATGTCCATATTATGCCACCCTAAAAATCCTTTAAAATATTCCAAAGAAACTGAAATTTAGGGGAATATTTATTAATTGACATCTAATAATTTTACCTATTATATATTTTCTGTGTATAGTATTCACTACTAAACTAATTAACCGATCATTATGAATTTTGAAACAACTTTTTAAGGGGGTCTTAATGTGGGCTATATTTAGTTTAATTTACTTTTAAGCAAAGGGGGTTATAAACCTTTTGTGAAAACTCAAATACCTCAGATTATTGTGAAATGTTTACCACTTGAATTTTCACCACTTTTTGATTAAAATTAAACTAAACATAGCCCACATTACCCACCCCTACGCCTAGATGTGTTCCAAGATTCACAATGATCGGTTAATTAGTTTAGGAGTGAATCCTTTGCGTAGAAATCTGTAAAGATAGACACATACTTAACTTTATATAATTAGATTTTGTTTTTGTAGTCAGGAGTTACTTCCCTTGGACTTTTTTTTTTTTGCAATTTAATTTATTTTTTTTATTTTCATACCTTTGTTCATATTTTGAAATTCATCCCAAGTAATTATAACTTATTATTTATCTTAGAAAAATAAGAATTATTAGAGGATCTTAAAGCAATTCATTTGTAGAAAACTGACAGAATTACATTTTTAAACTTGGTTGAAGATTGAAAAAAAAAAAAATGTAGTTAAAAAAATGCTGACGACTTTGGAAGATTTTTCTTTAGACTATGGTCCTGTTATTTTTTTTAAAAGTATAAGGTTCACTTAGCAGACATGATAATAGGGTGCCGGATTATTGTATAGAGAATACTTATAACTCGGCTATGCTTATTACTGCATTAGCTAAGTCAACCACATAACAGGCACAAAGGTTAAAACCCCTCTAAAATTCGTGCCAGGAAAGAAAACAATTTACTGAAAAATCTGGGCTGGTGCATCATCCACTAGTCTCTCCCTCCTTGACAAGGTCCAAAAAAGAGTTGCCAACCTAATAGGTCTCTCACTGTCAACCAAGCTCCAGTCCCTTTCCATCGCTGCAATGTAGCATCCTTGTGCTTGTCTTATAAATACTTCAATGGATTATGCTCGGATGAATTGGCTACTCTGGTGCCCCCTCGACGTAAGTTCACTAGACCAACTCGACAATCAACTAAATCCCATTCATTCACTGTGGAGGTCCCCAGATGCCGGAGAGCTTTCTACTCAAATAGCTTCTTTCCTCGTGCTGCTGGCCTCTGGAACTCCCTCCCTGCCCCATGTTTCCTCGACGGTACCGACATGCAGAAATTTAAAACTAATGTAAACAGACATCTCGTTGCATAGCTCCCAATTTAGAATGACACCCTAAACCTACTCCCTAATTCTCAGTAGCCCTTACGTCTACAGTGGCGTCCTGCCTTGTTTGGGGTGAAATATCATTAAAAAAAAAAAAAATTTTTTAAACTTTCAAGACCGCTTGGCGTGTTCCATCTGAATATGGTGTTTGCAACTCTACTAACCCAAGAACTCTCATTTTTTCAGTGTAGCCAAACTAACAATGTCTCCTTTTCTGCACAAATCGCCCTCTACTGTCCAGATTTAATTTTCCTCGAAGATCATCAAA
Source organism: Sepiola atlantica (assembly GCA_963556195.1). Taxonomy (NCBI): domain Eukaryota; kingdom Metazoa; phylum Mollusca; class Cephalopoda; order Sepiida; family Sepiolidae; genus Sepiola; species Sepiola atlantica. The sequence goes on from OY744555.1 coordinate 15,223,400, forward strand.
TTTAAGCGTGTCCTTAAGAATCACATTACACATACGGCGTATCATTCGCATTTTCATTTCTATCCATGCAACACATATCCTCAATCCTCGCTGGCCAGGTTACACTTCCGTACATCATCACACTGCGTACACATGCCGGATAGACTCTTCTCTTAAGGTTGACCCCCCCCCCCTCCCCTAAAAAAAACTAAAAAAAACCCAAAAAACTCCTACCCTTTTTCTCAGTAGTCCCTTATGTCTACAGTGGCAGTCTGCCTTGTTTGGGGTGAACTATGTTAAAAAAAAAACCTCTCACCCTTTTTCTCAGTAGCCCCTTACGTCTACAGTGGCGGCCTGCCTTGTTTGGTGTGAACTATGTTAAAAAAAAAACCTCTCACCCTTTTTCTCAGTAGCCCCTTACGTCTACAGTGGCGGCCTGCCTTGTTTGGGGTGAACTATGTTAAAAAAAAAACCTCTCACCCTTTTTCTCAGTAGCCCCTTACGTCTACAGTGGCGGTCTGCCTTGTTTGGGGCGAAATATGTTAAAAAATAATTTTTTTTTTAAATGTGGTAACGCTCTGCTGGTTAGTAAAAGCACAAGGTTCCAACCATACTCCATGCATGGACGGATGATGGCCTTGTAGAGATATAGACTACTGGCAGGTGTGAGAAGTTTTCTAGCACGGTAAAGGGAGCCCACTTTCTTTTGCAGCGGCCGTTCCACGCGATGACACTGTATTAATTCCATTATCATCATTTTTACTTTCAGACAGACGTTTACAGCATATCTGTCGACGAGAGACAAAGGAACCTTCGGCAAAGGATATCCTAAACAGTCTGTCCGTAAAGAAAGCGGACATCATGAAGCAGTTCCTTGACGACAGTTCGTCACACCTGAACGAGGACGACCTGAGTTCCATGGACGCAGAGAGCCTCCAGTCTTTCCTGCTGAGAAGACTCTTTCCAGAGCGACAGGCGATATATGCCGAAGAATTGGTCACTTTGATTCAGGCGGATGAGTTGACCAAACTGGTGGAATCGCAGGAATCCGATGCTCGTTCAGAGACGGGAAGCGGGGAAATCCAACACTAACCTCCCTTCCAGTCATACAGTGTATTATGTTCTTTTATGTACCAATGATTTTTGGGAGAGGTATGAACCCCTCACTACCCTCTCAGCTACGGGGAAAATAGCAACCTGTGTTCAATTATACATAATTTTTCGGATGAGGATCGATAGTTTGATTATTTGAATTAGTAATGCACGGGAGTAGGTTGTTCTTGTCCCGTCAGCCATGATTTTTTGGGAGAGGTATGAACCCCTCACTACCCTCTCAGCTATGGGGAAAATAGCAACCTGTGTTCAATTATACATAATTTTTCGGATGAGGATCGATAGTTTGATTATTTGAATTAGTAATGCACGGGAGTAGGTTGTTCTTGTCCCGTCAGCCATGATTTTTGGGAGAGGTATGAACCCCTCACTACCCTCTCAGGTAGAAGTGTTAATTAATTATTAAGTTATTCTTAGTTAGTAGGGATTGAACCTTGAACCTTCAGAACACTGTCACTTAGAACTTAATCAACACCTTTATCCGTTACGCCATGGTTCCATGCAGTATGGATTTGAGGAGCCTTAAACCTAATCTTATTTTTAAATGTGTAGTATTACTACATATCGCTATATATACATATATTATACATATATATATCTAAATGAATAAATGCGAAAGCTTTTTTCATTCGTCACTCCTATCAAAACTGTTTACTGCGATTTAAATCAACGATACAACATAGTATTTTGAAATACTGTATGTATCGTAGAGACGAACGGCCCAAAGACAGAACTTTGAATGGTTCATTTGCGTAACTATTTTTTTAAACACTTCATAATGAATTAATGTTTGGTGTTATTCATTCATATTTTTATTGTTCTATTTTTTCCATATACGTGCAATATTTTTTGTCGATATTAACAAGAATTAAGTAAAGTGATTCAATAAAAACAAAAGGATAAAATATTAAACCTTTCTTAAAATATTTGCTGATTAATTTTCAGGGGAGATAATTTAAATTAAACTAACTAATAGATATACGAGGCATAAGTTCAGGAGAAGGTGACTGACTGACTGACCTCTCACTATCTCTCTCTCTCCCTTCCTCCTGTTAGCGAAATCACACAGAGAAAGGAAAGAGGGTGACACTGCTCCCCTCATTAGCGACCAACGACACATTTTTTTTTATTGTTTTTGATTTTAATGAAAAAATTGTAAGTTAAAAAAAACACACACACACACCATCGTTCAGGCGAATTAATTTCCTCTTTCTTTTCATTTCTTGACGGTCTTATTCAAAAGGTGAATAAATTTGTATAAAAATTACCAATATGTTTATATTTATTTATATAAATAAATGCGAAAGTTTTGTCCCGTGTTTACAACAAACTTATGCATGAAATGTTTATTATTTAACATTTTGGTTTCAAGTAGCAAACTTTGCGCAGTGATAGCGACCTGGCAAAGCCAGCTATTATATATATATATATATATATATATATATATATTCATTCAGTATTTTTATGTAGTTCAATACCACATCATTATCACAGAGGACAGATTCACGTCACTTTTTCCAACTTATTTTTTTTATTTCGCAGACAATTGTTTCGGTTAACATCAAGATATTTGTAAAATGCTCCTATGCATTTATTTATTTCTTGGTGTGGCTATCCTCAGTGCAAATTGTACAAAAACAAATTATAAAAACTTTTAAAAACTTGGAGATTTTTTTTTGAATTTGTTTAGAATTTGTTTAGAACCAGACAACATGACGCGTTATTTTGTCAAATAAATGAAATATTTATTAAATAATTTTTTTTATCCAAATTTTCGGTTTAAAAAAAAACTTATTCATGGTAATACAGACAATATTTTCCTTTTTTTTTTTTTCATAGTCGAAGTGTTATGCCGTATCCAAAGATCGACAATCTTCTGGTGTTATCGAAGAGACTGTTTTTTTTATGTCCAATCTGTAGTGAATGTGTAGCTTAATTGACATAAATATATTTTCATAACTTATTATATATATACACACACACATACATGCAAATATATATATATATATATATATATTCATTCAGTATTTTTATGTAGTTCAATACCACATCATTATCACAGAGGACAGATTCACGTCATTTTTTCCAACTTATTTTTTTATTTCGCAGACAATTGTCTCTGCTAACGTCAAGATATTTGTAAAATGCTCCTATGCGTTTATTTATTTCTCAGTGCAAATTGTACTAAGACAAATTTTAAAAACTTGGAGATTTTTTTAGAATTTGTTTTATAGTCATCCACATACAGCCTGTTTCGCTATTTCACAGTTCAATACCACATCATTATCACAGAGGACAGATTCACGTCATTTTTTCCAACTTATTTTTTTATTTCGCAGACAATTGTCTCGGCTAACGTCAAGATATTTGTAAAATGTTCCTATGCATTTATTTATTTCTTGGTGTGGCTATCCTCAGTGCAAATTGTACAAAAACAAATTATAAAAACTTTTAAAAAAGATTTTTTTTTGAATTTGTTTAGAATTTGTTTAGAACCAGACAACATGACACGTTATTTTGTCAAATATATGAAATATTTATTAAATCATTTTTTTTTTTAATCCAAATTTTCGGTTTAAAAAAAAACTTATTCATGGTAATACAGACAATATTTTCCTTTTTTCTTTTTTTTTTTTTTCTTTTTTTTTTTTTCATTTTTTTTTTTTTTTTTTTTCATAGTCGAAGTGTTACGCCGTATCCAAAGATCGACAATCTTCTGGTGTTATCGAAGAGACTGTTTTTTTTAAATGTCCGATCTGTAGTGAAGCATGCTGAAACGCGTGTGTACAATAATGATATAGAAGTGTTACTACAGCTTTGAAACGCCATTTACTGTAGAAACACTTTTATCTCATTATTGTAGACACGCGTTTCAGCACGCTTCACTACAGATCGGATATTTAAAAAAAACTGCCTTCGATAACACCAGAAGATCTAACCCTAACCCAGACGATTCACTTTATTTTTAAATGATTGTGATTGATTGGTTAATTTAAGTCACGTGAGACAAATCCTTGATTGTGATTCGTGGCGGTAGGAGGCAGACATAAAAAGTGCTGCCGTACCTGGGCATATATATATATATATATATATATATATATATATAATGAAGCAATCCAACAAAAGATATAAGCGTCAACTAATATCTTATAATTAGTGAAACATCCGGATAAAAACTGAAGCTCAATATACTGGATAGAGCATTAATATTATAATATAAAATGAAGTAATAAAATAAGGTGTCAATCAAATTTTATTAGAATTCAAAGTTCAAGCAAAGTATCCTTAAGTCCTTAGCTCATGAGTTTTCAAAGATAATTCTTCTCTTCAGAGGACCATTACCGCAGTTATACTACTACAGGTAATAAAATTACGCTTTGAAAATATATAAAATTATATACACAAATACATAAAAATACATAACATCAAACATATCAACCCAAAAACATACTTTTTGTTGAATCCATACAGTCCATCCAGGTCATACAAATTGAGAAACATAATCAGGAAAGACATTACTCCAAGTTATAAACAACAGTCCATATACGTGAAATTGAAGGGGCTGGCAAAGTTATCCAGTCGCGAAATGTGTCAATATTCAATGTTAATGATAAATAAATCAAATAATATAGAAAGTTCAATTAAAATTCCAAAATCCTGATATCTGCAACCCAAATCAAATCAAAGTTCGTTGTTCAATTAGAAAACCCGTTAAATCCGAATTGAGCAAAATACTTCATTTTATATTATAACTAGACCACCCGTGACCCGTTGGGTCAGTTTGTTATATTAGCTATGGAATTCATGTATGAGCGTGACACTTGTGGCATAAAGAAAATAGTTTTTTTTTACATAACAGAAGCATTTCTATGAAAGTATATTAAAATGAAAAAAGAATATAGATAGATTTCTATGAGTCGTTCTGTTTATTATAATTGTTTTTTTTTTAAAATTACAGTTACTGAATTATAAGTGGTTGGCCATACTTATAGGTAAATATGCACTGAACAGGTACCATAATACTTATTATAGTTAAATTCAAATTTTGATATATCATCTTTTAAATGAAATTGTTAGTTGAAAGTACAGAATAATAAAAAAACACTCTCCACATGTTAATAATGGCTTTTTAAATAGAAAATGAAAATAAAATGTAACTTTTTTCATTTAATTTAAGCAAACATTCAGTACCCATTGTGTAAAATATTTAATTTGTATGTTAATAATAAGGTCAATAAAATTAAGACAATTCTTTTCCAGGGCGATTTTAAGTACAGCAGGCTTTCTCGCGTACGTAACGAAAACAGAGGGAGTAGGAGTGGTGAAATCTATGAGAGGGAAAGTGGGAGGTGGTTTCGTTCACCGACCGCTAGTATGGCTGATATTAATAATGAGTGTTGTTTTTTTGTTTGTTTGTTTTTGTTTTTTAAAAGGGAGGAGTTTTTTTGAAACTGCGACAGACTTTACGAAGTCCTCCCGTTGAATGTTTTTAGCCGTGAAGAAAACAAAAAAACTATTTGATGAAATTAAATGAAATTGTTTATATTAAAAGCGATATAAAAATTTCCAGAATGAAAAATTTCATGCGTTCGTTAATCATAATAGAGAATAACGGAATTGGAATAACAGATTGAAGACGATGCTATTTACACATGCGCAACCGGATGTTGAAAACCGGAAAGCTGAAAGCTGATTGCAAACATACAAGATCAATAGACTTTTAGTATTATATATATATATATATATATATATATATATATGTATATATAATTTTAATAATGCAATTTTCTGCATCTTAATCACTTAGGAAGTGAGACAATCGAAATAATAGTAAACAAAAAAACAATGAACGCTGCAATCACCAATAAAAATAATTACATAAAAATATATTATATCTATATATATATTTGCTCAGATATTATCAGGATGTATATATATATATATTTGCTCAGGTATTGTCAGGATGTGTGTGTGTGTGTATGTATATATATATATACATATATAATTTGTCAGGATGGTGAGGCGTAATCGCAGGGGGACAACAATCTCATTTTTAGGGCAAAGAGTAAAATTTTAATAAAATAAATATTTAAAATTCATCCTTTTATGTAGCTTTACTTATTTTACAGGATTTTCACTTTACAAAAATTAATGGGTTCAGAAAAGTTCATTCTTAATAAATAAAATCATCGATTCAATCTTTTGTTTTATCCTTAGTTCATTATGTTAAAATTTGTTGTCTTAGTTTCGTTTGTCTCTGCGCTGTGTGCAGAGCTCTGTTTTTATTTTTAAAAAACAACCCCCCCCCCCAAAAAAAAAACACGAAATTCGTATTGGAAATGCATGCTTGTAACTGTATAAATGTATGTGCAACTTTAAGAAAAGTTTATTTTCGTTTGTCTCTTCACTGTGTGCGAAGCTCTGTTTTTATTTAAAAAAACAAAAAACCAGCCAAAACACAAAAACAACAAAAAAAACAACAAATGGCTGCAATTACACCAAATGGAAAAAAAGGAGTGACGCGTTGTCCATGCAATGGCGGAACGAAATTAGAAAAAAATCGAGAACATTTGAAAATTCTGTATACTAACACAAACTCATTAAAAAACAAAATTACGGAACAAAATTACGGAACTAAATTACGGAACTAAATTACGGAACTAAAATTACGGAACTAAAATTACGGAACTAAAATTACAAAACAAAATTACGGAACAAAATTACAGAACTAAAATTACGGAACTAAAATTACGGAACTAAATTACGGAACTAAAATTACGGAACTAAATTACGGAACTAAAATTACAAAACAAAATTACGGAACTAAAATTACGGAACTAAAATTACAAAACAAAATTACGGAACTAAAATTACAAAACAAAATTACGGAACTAAAATTACGGAACTAAAATTACAAAACAAAATTACGGAACTAAAATTACAAAACAAAATTACAGAACTAAAATTACGGAACTAAAATTACGGAACTAAATTACGGAACTAAAATTACGGAACTAAATTACGGAACTAAAATTACAAAACAAAATTACGGAACTAAATTACGGAACTAAAATTACAAAACAAAATTACGGAACTAAAATTACAAAACAAAATTATGGAACTAAAATTGATTGATAAATCTAAAACAACAAAAAATTACAGAAACACATTTATCTACGGGAAGTGTAGAAGAGACAGAGTTGGCAATACCAAATTTTAGATTAATACGGGAAGAGAGAAAAAATAATACAAAGTCTTGGGGGGTCTGCTATTTATGTACATAATGCGTTAAAGGCTTCTAGATTGGATTAGGTTGATGAAACTGAATCTTTGGCGTTAAGAATAATCGATGCTAATAACAGAGTTTTCGTCGTAGTATGTACATACAGATCTCTGAATTTGTCCGTAGAGGAAGATTATAGATTGAAAGAGTGAGATACGATTTCCATCAGATGAATCTGAATATATTATAATGGTCGGGGATTTCAATTTGCCAAATGTAAATTGGACAAAGGGTTTAGTTGTGTCCCCTATGAATTCAATTAGTCGACTCTTTAGAATGTAGAATGAATATTTGGAGTTATTTACAACAAACGGTTTGCATTGGTATATAGAAGAAGATACTAGATATAAACTAGTGGGAAATAGATTAGAAAAAGGTTCATTGGATCAGATTTTTTCAAATAATGAATGCATAATAGGAGATGTAAGTTTGAAAGCACCGTTATGTAAATCTGATCATTCATGTATTAAAATTGAAGTTAAAATGAAGGCAGAGTTTGATTATATGAACAGAAAACAGAGGAACTGGTCTAAGATTACAGAACATTTTGTGTCAGAGAAAAAAGAAAATATCGATTGGAATTATAGCTCGAAAACATCTGATGTTAATGAAATGTGGGAGGAATTAAATGGAAAGATAAAATCTATAATAGAAAATATTCCAGAAGTTATTATAAAATTCTTCAAATAAGGGGATCTATTAGAAAAAATACAGTAATCGTCTATCTCGTAAAAGGAAAGAAAAAGATAAACCTTGGAGGAAATTTGGAATTATGCCAAATATTGAATATTATCAATATGCTGTAAGTAAACAAAATGAATATGAAACACTAGAAGTAAAAGAAAAGTTGAAACACGAAAATAAGATTGTTAGGAATATTAAATACAACTGTAAACAATTGTTCAAATATGTTAAAGCAAAAACTAAATTCAAAATCGCCTGAGTACAGTAAGAGATGATGAGACAGGGGATTTAACAGACACACCAGTAAAAACAGCTGGTGTACTAGCAATTTTTTTTTTTAATCTGTTCATTCTTTTGAGGAATTTGGTCGACTACAGGAGAGTTGTTATGGGGAGGGTACAACAAAAATTATGGATGAACTAAAAATAGAACCTAAAGACATAACACTATTACTACCAAAGTTCGATGTTAGTAAAAGTATGGGACCTGATGAAATTCATCCTAAAATATTGAAATACTTATCATCAAATGAAGGCTTTATCAATGCAATAACCAATTTGTTTAGGAAATGTATGGAATATGAAGAGATTCCATATATTTGGAAAACAGCTATAGTAATACCGCTACATAAAAAAGGTTCGATACATTTAAAAAGTAATTACAGACAGTTTCTTTAACATGTATTTTGTGTAAGGTATTTGAAAAAATAATTAGAAACCACATATTAAATTTCATAAAGGATGATATAAATTGTAACCAACATGGCTTTGTCCATGGTAAATCAACATTATCTAATATTTTGGAAAGTATTGATATTATAAATTAATATTTGATGGAGGAGGATAGTGCGGATATCATATATTTGGATTTTAGCAAGGCTTTTTATACGGTATCTCATTATCGTTTACTAGTGAAAATAAAAAATGTTGGTATTACTGACAAAATGGTAAATATTGTGAGGGAGTTTCTGAAGATAGAACTATGAAGTTAAAGGTTGGTAACAATTATTCTGAACCACAGTACATACCCTTCGGTTTTCTGCAGGGTTCAGTATTGGGTCCTTTGTTGTTTTTGATATTCATAAATGACTTACCTAATAATATAAATTCAGAAATAGAACTGTTTGTTGATGATTTTAAACTACTTGTGAGACCTTTATCAAAGGAAATAACACGGATGGATCTAAATAAATTATCATGTTTGGAGGACATTTGGAAATTGGGATTTAACCTAGACAAATGTAAAGTACTACATTTAGGATCCAGGAATGTTGGAGTTGAATCACAGAGAAATCAAAGAAGTAGATGGAGAGTGCGATTTGGGAGTGGGTTTGATAATACATTTAGGGCAAATAATCATATTTTGACCATTGTAAATAGAATGATCGGGTGGATGGTTAGGAATATTACTTCGAGGAAGACAAATGTTGTGTTAAGGATATATAAAGCTGTAATAAGATCTCATATAGAATACTGCACCCAGGCCTGGACTCCAGCGACTAGACATTGAAATTGGAATGTAATATTGAAACTGGAAGGCGTACAAAGACGGGTGGCACAACTAATAAATAAAGTAAAGGAGTGCAGTTACAGGGAGAGATTGGACAAATTGGGATTGACTACTTTGCTGGAGAGAAATATGAGAGGTGATATGATTGAGACTTTCAAGATAATTAATGGCATTTCTAACTATGGTGGGCATTTTTTTTGTATTTCTCCAAGATCTGGAAGGTTATTGTCAAGGCAGTTTTCAAAAATTAGATCTGTTAACCAGTTAAGTTTTTTTTTGCTCACAGAGTAATGTGTTTTTGGAATAAGTTGCCAGATCAGATTAAGAACAGCAATAGCGTGGATCAGTTTAAGATGAGGTTGGATGAATTCAGAGAAAGTGGTAGGAAGGAGAAATTGAGGGGACACTTTTGGGAGTTATCAAATGAAATATTTGACAGAATTTGATCTGGATATCGATACTGTACTAAGAGTTTAATTTTTTTTTTTAACAGTTGAATTGAGAAGATAGTTAAAGGGGAGATGGCCAAGGAGGCATTAAAAAAAAATAAAAAATAAAAAAAAATAATAATAATATTATTAATAATATTATTAATAATAATAATGGTAATATTATTAATAATAATAATGGTAATGGTAATAATAATAATAATAATATTATTAATAATATTATTAATAATAATAATGGTAATATTATTAATAATAATAATGGTAATAATAATAATAATATTATTAATAATATTATTAATAATAATAATGGTAATATTATTAATAATAATAATAATGGTAATGGTAATAATAATAATATTATTAATAATATTATTAATAATATTATTAATAATAGTAATATTATTAATAATAATAATGGTAATGGTAATAATAATAATATTATTAATAATATTATTAATAATAATAATGGTAATGGTAATAATAATAATATTAATAATATTATTAATAATAATAATGGTAATATTATTAATAATAATAATAATAATAATAATATTAATAATAATGGTAATATTATTAATAATAATAATAATGGTAATGGTAATAATAATAATATTATTAATAATAATAATGGTAATATTATTAATAATAATAATAATGATAATAATAATAATAATAATAATAATAATAATAATAATAATGGTAATAACAATAATAATATAAAGACGAAAACTGATGATGTTAAACTACTTGTGAGACCTTTATCAAAGGAAATAACACGGATGGATCTAAATAAATTATCATGTTTGGAGGACATTTGGAAATTGGGATTTAACCTAGACAAATGTAAAATACTACATGTAGGATCCAGGAATGTTGGAGTTGAATCACAGAGAAATCAAAGAAGTAGATGCGATTTGGGAGTGGGGTTTGATAATACATTTAAGGCAAATAATCATATTTTGACTATTGTATCGAAGGCAAATAGAATGATCGGGTGGATGGTTAGGAATATTACTTTGAGGAAGACAAATGGTGTGTTAAGGATATATAAAGCTGTAATAAGACCTCATATAGAATACTGCACCCAGGCCTGGACTCCAGCGACTAGACATTGAAATTGGAATGTAATATTGAAACTGGAAGGCGTACAAAGAAAGGTGACAAAACTAATAAGTAAAGTAAAGGAGTGCAGTTACAGGGAGAGATTGGACAAATTGGGATTGACTACTTTGCTGGAGAGAAGAATGAGAGGTGATATGATTGAGACTTTCAAGATAATTAATGGCATTTCTAACTATGGTGGGTATTTTTTTGTATTTCTCCGAGATCTGGAAGGTTATTGTCAAGGCAGTTTTCAAAAACTAGATCTGTTAACCAGTTAAGTTTTTTTGCTCAAAAAAGTAATATGTTTTGGATATCGATACTGTACTAAGAGTTTAATTTTTTTTTTTTAACAGTTGAATTGAGAAAATAGTTAAAGGGGAGATGCCCAAGGAGGCATAACAAACAAACAAACAAAAAAAGAAAATAAAAAAAAAATAAAAAAATAAAAAAATAAAAAATAAAAAATAATAATAATAATATTATTAATAATATTATTAATAATAATAATGGTAATATTATTAATAATAATAATGGTAATAATAATAATAATAATAATAATAATAATAATAATAATAATAATAATAATAATAATATTATTATTAATAATATTATTAATATTAATAATGGTAATATTATTAATAATAATAATGGTAATAATAATAATAATAATAATAATAATAATAATAATAATAATAATAACAACAATAACAATAATAATATAAAGACGAAAACTTACAATTTCCTCCATGTTGGAAATTTCTTGGTTGAATCTCGAGTTACCTCCCTTGAGAAATGTTCGCTTAGCAACGAATTCGTGTAACCACAACAAACACAGCTTTCAATGGCGTCGTTCGGTATTTGATTTTAATTTTTGATTTTTATTTAGAAAACAAAAACCTAATTTTTATGTACAAAAAAATGGGTTCTTTGATACGACAGGGGCGAGTTCGAAAATACGTAGTTTCCTTTGGCTTAGAAGCACAATTGAACCATAATGCTTGATTTTCTTTTGCCTTTAAACACCTTTTTATTCTAGCCAGAAATGACTTTCTTATCGACAGCTTAAAGGTTTTAAAATGACTGCTGGATCAACTTGCTACTTCCCCCGTCATTATTTTTTATGATTCCAAAAATCGTCGGCGCCTTTTATAACATCACATACAGAAGTCTCTTGAGAAAAAATATCAGATTTGTAGAGTGGTCAATGCAATTTTTTGTACAATTTATTCATGTAAACAAAATATAGTAATTCTGAGATTTCGTTTTTCACTCCGGCCCACGATCTCCTTCAAAAAGTCTCATCTGACCCTCACTCTGAAAAGGTTGTTCCGTCCCTACAAAATGATGACCATTGTTTTTAATTTATTAATAATTAGTAAAAAAAAAAAATATTTAAAAAGTATATATATATATATATATATATATATATATAGTAAGCTATGAAAATATATTTATGGCAATTAAGCTACACACAGGCTCTCACGTTTCATCCCCGGGGGGAATCTTCAGGCTAAATGCATTTTAGCCTGAAGATAACTCCCGGGGATAAAACGCGGAAGCCTCTGTGTAGTTTAATTGCCATAAATATATTTTCATAGCTTACTACCTAGCTCTACTTACATATCGAGCACTGTTGAAGTAAATACTGAAAATTGATACATAAAAACTTATAAAATTTTATGTGGATACATGAAATAGTAATATATATATATATATATATATATAGTCTCGGAAGTTTCTCAACCATTAAAACTATATTAAAAAAACAAAAAAAAAAAAAACTTATAGTCTCAAGTCTTCCAGTGGAAAATCACTCATGTAAGTCAATTTATTTTTTACAGTTATTATATTAGTTTATTTCTAACACTATTTTAAGGGATCATCAGTTGTTTACCATGAAAAACTGTTTCGGGAATTTAATTTATATATATATATATAAATCCAGCTTGATATTCGAAAGTGATTTTGAAGCTTTTAGACTGCCGATTTAGAAAATAATTTATTGCTTGAATTAAAGTTTGAAGGCAAAAGTCGGGTATTATGGTTCGAGTGTGTTGCTAAACCAAAGAAAAACAGGAACTTTCGAACGCGTCTCTGTCATATCAAAGATGTTTGTATGACTACACATAAAAAGTCATCGTCGTCACCTTTCAACGGATTTTATTCAATATGAATCAGGGCAGGTAAGTTTATAAATTTTAATATCTATTTAAAATAATTTACTGTATAAAGTGTAGTATCTGTTCCGATGGATACTACCCCCTATAGACTGGTATCATCTTAGCCTTCGGGTCTTGATTCCGCCGGTCTGTGGGTTTGTCCTGTGCAGTTCTAGGAGGTCCACCCTCCCAGGCTTTGCCTTCTCACCCTTTGAGAAGGGGTTAGTTTATTGCTAATCGCTTGAAGCACCCCTACCGGGGAATGCCGACGGGGCTGCCCAGGCATTTTTTGTAGGCCAGAGTGCTCATCTTCTCGGGCGCTGGCTTTTCAAATCCCACTTTCCGACCTTGTGTCACATCTTACCGCTGTCGGGAGGGGGGGGGGAATAAACAAAGAAAAAAAACCCAAAAAAATAAATAAAAAAAAAAAAATTTACTATTAATTCTGAAAATTTAAGTTAGATTAGAATTATAATTTTTTAAATATTTGATTTGAAAACAGTTTCAGAACGTTAAAAGTATACAGATCGGTAGAAAATTGAAATTTTAAAAGTTATTTGGTGTATATATACATTTTTTTTTAAATTTCTCAGCTGTTAACTATACTGCAAGATTGCCTCCAAATCGATCGAGAAATACTAATGCCGCAATTGAATATTTTTTTATTTGAAAATAGTTTCAGAACGATAAAAGTTTACAGATCAGTAGAAAATTGAATTTTCATGCGTTTAGTAAAAGTTATTTGGTGTGTATATACATTTTTTTTTTAAATTTCTCAGCTGTTAACTATACTGCAAGATTGCCTCCAAATCGATCGAGAAATACTAATGACGCAATTGAATATTTTTTATTTGAAAATAGTTTCAGAACGTTAAAAGTATACAGATCAGTAGAAAATTGAATTTTCATGCGTTTAGTAAAAGTTATTTGGTGTGTATATACATTTTTTTTTAATTTCTCAGCTGTTAACTATACTGCAAGATTACCTCCAAATCGATCGAGAAATACTAATGCCGCAATTGAATATTTTTTATTTGAAAATAGTTTCAGAACGTTAAAAGTATACAGATCGGTAGAAAATTGAATTTTCATGCGTTTAGTAAAAGTTATTTGGTGTGTATATATACATTTTTTTTTTAAATTTCCCAGCTGTTAACTATACTGCAAGATTGCCTCCAAATCGATCGAGAAATACTAATGCCGCAATTGAATATTTTTTATTTGAAAATAGTTTCAGAACGTTAAAAGTATACAGATCGGTAGAAAATTTAATTTTCATGCGTTTAGTAAAAGTTATTTGGTGTGTATATACATTTTTTTTAAATTTCTCAGCTGTTAACTATACTGCAAGATTGCCTCCAAATCGATCGAGAAATACCACAATTAATTTTATAAATAAATTTGATTTAATAAATAAATTAATTTAATTAATTAATTAAATTAATATTAATATTAATATTAATATATTAATATTAATATATTAATACTAATATTGTTTTATGAAAAATATATATTAATATAATATAAAAATATATATTAATATAATATTACTATTAATATATTTATTTAATTAATTAATTTGATAAATAAATTTAATTTATAAATAAATTTAAATTTAATTAATAAATAAATGTATTAATAAATAAATAATTAATAAATTATTAATAAATAAATATTAATTAATAAATAAATAATAAATTTAAATTTGATTAATAAATAAATTGGATTTAATAAATAAATTAATTTAATTAATTAAATTAATATTAATATATTAATATAATATTAATATAAAAATATAATATTAATGAAACTAATTTTACTTTTTCCAGTAAATAAATTTTATTAATTAATTTAATAAATAAATTTAATTTATGAATAAATTTACATTTAATTAATGAATAAATTAAATTATAAATAAATATTAATTAATAAATAATTCATAAATTATTAATAAATAAATCAATTAATAAATAAATTTATTAATAAATAAATAAATAATAAATTTAAATTTAATTAATAAATAAAACAACTAAAGTGTAGTATCTGTTCCGATGGATACTACACTCCTTAGACCGGTATCATCTTGGCCTTCGGGCCTTGATTCCGCCGGTCTGTGCAGTTCTAGGAGGTCCATCCTCCCAGGCTTTGCCTTCTCACCCTTTGAGAAGGGGTTAGTTTATTGCTAATCGCCTGAGGCGCTCCTACCGGGGAATGCCGACGGGGCTGCCCAGGCATTTTTTGTAGGCCAGAGTGCTCATCTTCTCGGGCGCTGGCTTTTCAAATCTCACTTTCCGACCTTGTGTCACATCTTACCGATGTCGGAGTGGGGGGGGGGGAATAAACAAAGAAAAAAAAACCCCAAAAATAAATAAAAATAAAATAATTTACTATTAATTGTGAAAATTTAAGTTAGATTAGAATTAGAATTTTAAAAATATTTGATTTGAAAACAGTTTCAGAACGTTAAAAGTATACAGATCGGTAGAAAATTGAATTTTAAAAGTTATTTGGTGTATATATACATTTTCTTTTAAATTTCTCAGCTGTTAACTATACTGCAAGATTACCTCCAAATCGATCGAGAAATACTAATGCCGCAATAATACAACTTATGCGTAAAAAAAAGCTATTGTATCACATATAACAATTGGAATGCGAGACGATCTTAGCAAGAAGAAAAACGATAGTTTCCAGCAAAACAGGCGAGTCAGATGTTCTGATTAAAACAAACAAAAAAATCGATTGAAACTGCTGACTGGAGTGAGTCATCATTTCAAAGGCAACAGATGGACCAATAGGAAAGCAGAAGTGACCAGCAGACGATACTCATACTAAATACTAGTGAAGCCTGGCGACTTCCGGTTGGGGGGGGGGGATAGAACTACTGTCGACCAAGAGAAGAGTTTATCAGGCATGCATACGCAGCGTGATGTATGGAAGTGAAACCTGGCCAGTGAAGGTTGCGGTTATGCATATGGCATAGAGAGAAAAAATGATATGAGAATGATACGATGGATGTGTAACGTGACATACTTAGATCTGATGACCTCAGAGGAAGATTAAATCTGGACAGTGCAGGGAGATGTGTGCAGAAGTTCAATCGTTTAGTCACATTGAAAGAATGGATGAGAATGTAGGGTTAGGGTTAGGGTTAGTATGAGATGTGTGCAGAACAGGAGACTTTGTTGTTTTGGTCACATTGAAAGACTGAAAGTGTAGGGTTAGGGTTAGGGTGAGTTTGAGTTAGGGTTAGGGTGAGTTAGGGTGAGGGTGAGTTAGGGTGAGGGTGAGTTAGGGTTAGGGTGAGGGTTAGGGTGAGGGTGAGGGTGAGTTAGGGTTAGGGTGAGGGTTAGGGTGAGGGTGAGTTAGGGTGAGGGTGAGTTAGGGTTAGGGTGAGGGTTAGGGTGAGTTTGAGTTAGGGTGAGGGTGAGTTAGGGTGAGGGTGAGTTAGGGTGAGGGTTAGGGTGAGGGTGAGTTAGGGTTAGGGTGAGGGTTAGGGTGAGTTAGGGTTAGGGTGAGGGTGAGTTAGGGTGAGGGTGAGTTAGAGTTAGGGTGAGGGTGAGTTAGGGTGAGGGTGAGTTAGGGTTAGGGTTAGGGTGAGTTAGGGTTAGGGTGAGGGTGAGTTAGGGTGAGGGTGAGTTAGGGTTAGGGTGAGTTAGAGTTAGGGTGAGGGTGAGTTAGGGTGAGGGTGAGGGTGAGTTAGGGTTAGGGTGAGGGTTAGGGTGAGGGTGAGTTAGGGTGAGGGTGAGTTAGGGTTAGGGTGAGGGTTAGGGTGAGGGTGAGTTAGGGTGAGGGTGAGTTAGGGTTAGGGTGAGGGTGAGTTAGGGTGAGGGTGAGTTAGGGTTAGGGTGAGGGTTAGGGTGAGTTTGAGTTAGGGTGAGTTAGAGTTAGGGTGAGGGTGAGTTAGGGTGAGGGTGAGTTAGGGTGAGGGTGAGTTAGGGTTAGGGTGAGGGTTAGGGTGAGTTTGAGTTAGGGTGAGTTAGAGTTAGGGTGAGGGTGAGTTAGGGTGAGGGTGAGGGTGAGTTAGGGTGAGGGTGAGTTAGGGTTAGGGTGAGTTAGGGTTAGGGTGAGGGTGAGTTAGGGTTAGGGTGAGGGTTAGGGTGAGTTTGAGTTAGGGTGAGTTAGAGTTAGGGTGAGGGTGAGTTAGGGTGAGGGTGAGTTAGGGTGAGGGTGAGTTAGGGTTAGGGTGAGGGTTAGGGTGAGTTAGGGTTAGGGTGAGGGTGAGTTAGGGTGAGGGTGAGTTAGAGTTAGGGTGAGGGTGAGTTAGGGTGAGGGTGAGTTAGGGTTAGGGTGAGGGTGAGTTAGGGTTAGGGTGAGTTAGGGTTAGGGTGAGGGTGAGTTAGGGTGAGGGTGAGTTAGGGTTAGGGTGAGGGTTAGGGTGAGGGTGAGTTAGGGTGAGGGTGAGTTAGGGTGAGGGTGAGTTAGAGTTAGGGTGAGGGTGAGTTAGGGTGAGGGTGAGTTAGGGTTAGGGTGAGGGTGAGTTAGGGTTAGGGTGAGTTAGGGTTAGGGTTAGGGCGAATTAGGGTTAGGGTGAGTACTTATAGCAGTCATAAATGATGTTTACTTCGTAATGCGTATCAGTGTCCCTATAATAAAGTGATAATAGGGAGATGTGTGGAGAACAGGAGACTTTGATGGTTTGGCCACATTGCAAAAAAAATGAATAAAAGTTCTTGGGTTTGTAGATGTGGAACAGTTGAGGTAGCAGGGTTAGTTGTCAGAGGAAAGGCATAGTTAAACACGGAAGGAAGTGATAAGTATGGATTTGAGAGAAAAAGTAATAAAAACCTGGCCAATGGTTTAGGGTTAGAGTTAGGGTTAGTTTGGAAGTCAATTTTTAAAAGCCATGCAACACATGACAGACTGTGATATCGATGTTAAACCGAATATAATGATGATGAAAGAACAGATGAGAATGATTGAGGTGGTAGATGTAGAACAGTTGAGGTAGCATGGTCATTTGGCAGGGGAAGGCATAGGAAAACATGGGAGGAAGTGATAAGGATGGATTTGAGAGAAAGAGGGATAAATAAAGACCTGGCCAGAGATAGGTTAGTTTGGAAGTCGATTTCTTAAAGCCGTCTGACGCATGCCAGTACGTAAAACGGACGGTAAACTGATGATGATGAAAGGGAGGAGGAGGAGGAGGAGGGGGGGAGGAGGAGGGGAGGAGAAAAACGGAAAACGAACTTGTTGATTTTACAGAAGGCGTTTTTGATTCACACTTATATAAAGATTTCTACAGGACAAAGTGCTGAAATTGGATATGCATAAAATTATATCCGTTAAAAACAAACACAGAATAATCTATTTATTTCATTGAATAAAATCCATTTATTTATTTTTTTTTTCAATTTTATTTGTTTGCTTTAAAATATGATCTTTTAGATAAACATTTTGAATTAAATGTCGAATCAGACAATGAATTTTTGAG
>OY744555.1:15247113-15252113 GCA_963556195.1 Sepiola atlantica
GCACCAGTTAAAAGAAAAAGTTTAAAAAAAAAAATTTTTTAAATCAATTTTTCTTTTTAATTTTTAAATTTTTTCCTTTCAATTCCTTTTCTTTTTCTTTTTGTTCTTTTCCTTTTCTCTTTCCTTATTTAAAAAAAAAGAATTTTTAAAATTATTTTTAATTTTTTTGGGGGGTGGGTGGGTGGGGGAGTGGGAGGAGCTTATAGTGTTTCTTGTAATTTCTGTTTCTTGGTTCATTTTTGTGTAGTGATAGCTGAGGCCGGTGTAATTTATTGGGGGGGGGGAGATTATGAAGTGATGTTTCTTGCAGTTTCTGTTCCTTGGCTTTTGTTGTGGTGTTCTTCGTGTGGTCTTGTTTTCTCCGTTGTAAATTCCTTGTGACTGGTTAGCCTTTGTAGCTTATGTGTGTTAGTTTCCGCATTCGAGGATTTTCCTTAAGATTGCAGCTGTTTTGATCATTGCCGTCCTTTGTATGGTTTCGATAGTCCCTTTGATTCCAATTTCTCCAAAATTTTTTTCCATGTTTTTTGGGATTGTTCCTAGTGCTCCGACAATTATTGGTATTATATTAACTTTCTTCATGCTCCATATTCCTCATCATCATCATCATCATCATCATCATCATCATCATCATCATCATCATCATCATCATCATCATCATCATCATCATCATCATCATCATCACCACCACCACCACCTATGTATATATATATATACATTATATATATATAAATTCGTTATATATATATATATATATATATATATATATATATAAGTATAAATTTTTATTTATACAAACATTATTGGTTACATATGTGCATACATGTTTCGGTTGCACTTTTCCAAGAAAGTCAACCTCATCAGACCAAGAATCTTTCAGGAATCATTCCTGAAAGATTCTTGGTCTGATGAGGTTGACTTTCTTGGAAAAGTGCAGCCGAAACATGTATGCACATATGTAACCAATAATGTTTGTATAAATAAAAATTTATACTTATAAACAGCTCTACTGGGTATTGAGCACTTTTTATAAACACTTGAGTTTCTACGGATTTACATTTACAGAAACTAATACAATACATGTACTATATATATATATATATATATATATATATATATATATATATATATATATATATATACATATATATATATTCGAGATGAAGGATAAGAATAAATAATTCTAAAGATACAATATTAATTAGAACACAACAACAAAAAAATAGTAACAGGAAAAAAAAAAAAGAATAAAGAATAGAAAGGGGGTTCAAAGGAAGACTAATTCAAAACTCACGGATTCAACCGGTGTCTAGTTTTGAATTATCGTCCCTTGGACCCCCTTTCTAATCTTTATTCTTTCTTTTCTTTCCCGTTACTATTTTTTTTTTTTTTTGCTATGTATTTATCTTTGACTCTATACATATTTACATATCTTCTCTCTCTACATGAACCCTACCACTATATATATTTCTCATAATTTATAGACATTCTCGTCTTCTGTCATTTTTTGCATTTTTTCGTCTGCTCTTGACAAAGCCCATATAACATTTGGGCGAAACGTTGAGCTTTTTAGGTCTTCCGCTTATTCCATTTTAATTTCATACCGTCGGATTATTTTATTCTTTCATCTATTTATATATATATATATATATATATATATAATGTATATATATATACATATAATGCATGTATATATACATATAATGCATGTATATATATATATATATATATATATATATATATATATATGAAGATTGCGTAAGCATGAAACATCGATGTCTGTAAGTAATAAATTATTAATATTTATTTATGAAATATTATTATATAGCCCCCTTTACTAAGGCTGGGCACTGTGAGTGAATTTAATAACAAGCAGTACTACTAGCTCCATTTCGATATCCAACACGATTTTTTGTTGTTGTTGATCACTTTTCACTGCTTGCTGTCAATACCCGCCGACTAGGTATTTACAAAGTTGAATTCCTCCTAAATTCCAAGCTAATTTCTGGTGGCCAACTGGTGAGTCTCTTGACTTCGAATCAGTGGCGATTTGTGATCGGAGTTCAGACAGGGTCATATGTATTTTTATACAGGATGGGCAAAAATAAGGGTCCTATTTTTTAAAATTCATAACTTTTTTATTTATTGATTTTTTAAATTTTTTTTTTAGAATAAGTAAAGGACCCCTTCCGAAGCAAGCATGAGCCGTATTAGCCCTAAGGAACGTACCCTAATTTAGAAAACATTATTTTTGCTTAAAAAACTCAAAACAGTGTAAAAAACAATACTTTAGTTTTTGTAAGTTTTAAGAAGTGTTTTTCGGCTAAAATTTGTTTTGTTTATTTTGTAGCAGTTACCTCCTCCTTTCAAAACGTAACTACACCGGTTTGCCGGTAGGTGTCGCTTTTTCACTGACAGGTGGCGCTGTAAAGCGACACCAGAGTTATCTGCCCTTCGGACTATAAAAGCCGGAGCCAAACGGAAAATCTCTCTCTCCTTCACAGACCAGCATCGGAGAACAACGCTGGCACCAGCACTCCGTTTCACTCGCCTTTTGGCCTCGACAGACAGACGCTGACACTAGCGTTCCGTTTCACTCTTCTCTGGTCGACAGAACGACGCTAATACACTAGCGTTTCGTCACACGCTTTTCTCTTGAACTTGTCTCAGCAAAACAACTACCAACACACGTTTCTTCCGTCAACACGTGGGCAAACAACGGTAAGAGTTTCTCAACTCGTTTTCTTTGTGTTACGGCTTTCAAAGACTTTTCCACACGCCGGATTCATTTCTTATACCTTTTTCAAGAACTGTTTTTCCATCGACACACATGCATACATCACACACTTCATCATTCCACGTACACACACGTTCAATAAACGTTATTTGAACTACTTCATTTTTGTTTATTAATTATTACTCCGTCTTTTGCATGCAACAATTGCTTGATTTACTGTACACGTTTATAACCGGGGGAACACGACCCCCGAGCTAACAATTGGTGACCCGACGTGCAAGCTTTGTTGTATCTGACGGAGTAAGTAATTTCGTACTAGAACAAAAAAAAAAATCATTTCTCGTTTTTTCTTTCGTGGTGAAACGAATTACGCACCCATCTTTTTCCTTTTTTTTTCTACCCACGAGGTAGAAATATACAAACAAACAAAAGAAAAGAAGCCACCGTCTCCATTTTTCCTGGCCACGCGGAAATACCCAAACAAAGAAAGACAAACATTTCTCGGCTCTTCCCGAGTATAAAACAAATTACAATTTCATTTTTTCTTCTCTTTCTCCACATGTCGGAAAAATATATACAAAGAAAAAGACAAACTTTTGCCAATCCTTTTTTTCTTCTTTTTCGACGAACAAAAGGACCTTACAAGACGCCACTTCCTTTGTTTTGAACACGTGGGGATAAAAAGAAAACAAACGCTCACGCTGCCCATCTTTTTCGTAACCACGTGTTGATAAAAAACTTCAAAAATGCCGTCATCTTTTTCCGGACAACGTGTTGATAAAAATTTTTTTAAAAATAACGCCATTTTTTATCTCTCGGACCACGTGGAAATGAAAATTCAAACAAAAAAAAAAAAAGAAAATACGAATTTTTTTTTTCTTTCTTTTCAACAACAAAGGAAAGAGAAGCCACCATTCTTTCTCTACGTGGAAACGAACATTCAAACAAACTAAAACGAAAACAAAAAACGTCATTCCGTGTGTGAAACAACTTACGGCTCTATTTTTTTTTTCTTTTTCCTTTCTACCCACGTGTTGGAAATATATATATAAAGGAAAAGAAAACTACAAAACGACCAACACATGACGACAAACACGAACAACATCACCCTTCAAGGCCTACCAACAATCTTCAACACAACTTGAACAACCACATTTTTCCCGGATATTCATCAAGCACCAAACATTTCCGGACATCACTGACGACACTATGGAAGAAATCACACCAGTTCAAAATGAGTACAACTGCACAAGCACGACTAAATACTCAACAACTGGACGTTCGTTGATCAAATGGGGGACACATCAACTCGAACGACGCGCACCAACACCAGTACAGACCCACTTGTACCTGGACCTGCTAACTCACTTGCAGACATTTGTGCATCTGATTTTGACCATAGTGTACCACCAATCTCAACAACTAGATGTTTGTTCATCAGCTCCACAACACGGACTAATTAACATGAACAACATCAACACATGCACAGACTCACTTGTGCTCATTCATCAACAATTGCACAGACTCACTTGTGCTCATTCATCAACAATTGCACAGACTCACTTGTGCTCATTCATCAACATCGCACAGACTCACTTGTGCTCATTCATCAACAACTGCACAGACTCACTTGTGCTCATTCATCAACAACTGCACAGACTCACTTGTGCTCATTCATCAACAACTGCACAGATTCACTTGTGCTCACTCATCAACAACTGCACAGATTCACTTGTGCTCAATCATCAACAACTGCACAGATTCACTTGTGCTCACTCATCAACACTGCACAGATTCACTTGTGCTCACTCATCAACAACTGCACAGATTCACTTGTGCTCATTCATCAACAACTGCACAGATTCACTTGTGCTCACTCATCAACACTGCACAGATTCACTTGTGCTCACTCATCAACAACTGCACAGACCCAAGCACCAAACATTCACTGACAATTCAACGTTCGTTCATCAGCTCCGCATCACGCAGACTAATCAACATGAACAACGCCACCAACAAGTGCAAATTCACTTGCACTCAACATTTTTCGACCGCAAACTCACTTGCGCTCAAACTTGATGCAGACCCAAACAACACGCAGATCCACATGCGTTACAAACACTCAATTCCGCAGACGCACTTGCGATCAATCATTCAATACAGATGCAGAAACAGAAATAAGTAGCGTGCACACTACTTTTTCTAATCTTCAACAGCAAAACAGACATACCCACAAAGAATGCTTCTCATCTACAACTGTCCA
>OY744555.1:15257113-15262113 GCA_963556195.1 Sepiola atlantica
TTAAGTAGTTGCCCAGTAATACCGTATGAGCGTATTTTCAGGAGAAGCCCTTTATGCCATACCTTGTCAAAGGCCTTGGATATATCAAGCACTACTGTCCTAGCTTCACCTGCCTTGTCGAGTGTATGATACATGCGTTCAGAGATGACCGTTAGGATGTCTGCAGTAGATCGTGTTTGTCTAAATCCATACTGGCGGTCAGATAGATATTTAGCATTAACTAAGTGCCGTACTATCGCTAGATTGATTAAGGATTCAAAGATTTTGGCAAAGATCGGCAGTAGACTGATTGGGCGGTAGTTCTGAGGGTCGGTTCTATTCCCAGAACTCTTGTAGACTGGTACCACAGAGGCAATTTTCCAGCTATCGGGGAAGCAAGATTCAGCTAGGCATTTATTGTAGAGTTTGGAGAGGACAGGGGCCAGTTCAGCAGAACATTTCTTTATTACTATTACAGGTATAAGATCAGGCCCACAAGCTTTAGAAGAGTCAAGGTTTTTTATGATGTTTCTGACTAGGAATGGGGTGATGACCAGGTTACCAAGTGTGACTTCGGTCCGCAAAGGGAATCTGGGGGAGAGGGTGGTTATCTGAGTCCAAAGTAGAGTTAGAAGCGAAATGCTAGGCAAGTAGTTCAGCCTTATCAGTGGCCGTGCAAACGACATCATTGTGGTTTGATAGTAGGGGAATCGTTGATTGATCATTATTCACTACACTATTGTAGATTTTCCAGAAATCAAGAGTACCTAGTTTCTGTGACTGGATGCGTTTTTTTGTTAACTCATTATACCTTCTCTTCACTTCACCTATCACGGCCTTGCAATTATTTCTTGACTCTATAAATTTATGTCTATTAGTAGCTGACTTATGGCGGCCGAATTTACAGAATGCTTGTTGCCTCCCAGAAATAGCAGCTGCACATTCTGAAGTGAACCATTGAGGAGAGTGGGGCTTGCTAAAGAATTTCCGCATGGGGACATAGGCTTCAATGTCTGCTTTGACCCATTCAGTTAATTCGTTTGCACACTGGTTTGCAGGTAGTGAGACGGTTTCCCTCCATGGGGCGTCACTGATGTGATCTCTGATTGACTCGAAATCAGCTTGCTCGTAGTGTCTTGTTGTTTTGAGCAACGGTTCATCAGCTTTTGGACGACTTTTTAGCGTGATATGTATCATTAGCACAATGTGATCAGCATTCCCGAGTGGGCTATGAGCTTTCGTCACACAAGTCTCGGGCATTGAGGTCAAGAAGAGGTCTAGAAGTGAGACTTGCTGGTCTACTCGATCGGGGATGCGGGTTGGAAAATCGACAGTCTGAGAGAGGGAGTGAGCTAAGGAGAAATTATACGTAGAGTCGCTGGCTGCGTCAGTAAGGCTGGAGAATCCCAACCAGTCACGGTGGTGGGCATTAAAATCCCCAAATACATGCATTTGGGCATTCGAGTCAATTAAGAGTGCTCTATCTATGCTTTCAGAGACAGAGTACACTCCTGGGTTGACGGGGAGCGATATAAGAAATATAAGTAACTGACACTGTGATGTAAAGTCAATCTAAAGCACATGTAGTCGTGGTCATCTGATTCTAACCTATGTTCTCTAGTCAAAGGTGGAGGGTGTTCCGAACATAAACTCCTAGCCCGTGCATATGTTTGTCAGAGTCTTTACGGTAGAGTGGGAGGTAGTCAGTCATGTCAAAGTGGTGAGAAGAGATTGAGGATTTAAGGTTAGTTTCACTAAGAGCTAGGATATCCGGAGAGTTTGTCAGGAGAAAGGTTTCTACGTCGTTGATGTTGGTTCTAAGTCCCCGGATATTTGTGAATGCGAGCCTCAAGGGCGGAGGCGAAAGTGTTTTTTGTTGGGTGTCTGGTTTAGGTTTGCTTTTATTTCTTTGTAATGACATGTTTGGTTTGATTATAGAGTGGGTTGGCCAAGGTTGGTACTTGTTTGGTGCCAATAAGCTCACATAACCAGTCCATTAGTCACGACCTGGTCTATGGGGGTTGTGGCCTCGGGAAAGCCCACCGGAGATAATTGCAGGGTCCCTTTCCATGCGCGACATGGCACATACAACCACCTACGGTATTCTGCAACTGATGATGGAGCAGCCGTTCTTGGCGCTACCCAAGAGTTTGGGCTCCTGTTCTGTCAGTCGGAAACAGCAGCCAGACAAGCTGTCTAACCTGTACCCTCAACCTGTCGGAACAAGAGAGACCCAGACTGGTCATGTAAGACTTAGTAACGAAAAAACTTTCCCCAAGTTGCCAAAATAGAGAGAAAGAGAACGGCGTTCATTGTCCTAGTAAGGAAACAAGGCTAGGCACTGGGTGTTTAGAGGCGTCCCAGTGCTGTTACCCTCTGCGCCTGACTAATAAACAAAGAAGGAGTGCAAGGGCCGGCGATAGGCAGAACCTATCTACTCCTTAAGCAATTGTAGGTTTGCAAATCGGATATTTTGTTCGAGATTCCAACTCTAGGAAGGTTGTCGATCAGGACTAAGGAGGCCTCCCTCCCCAACGGTTTACTGCCATGGTGTAAGTAGCTGGTAGCAAGGTTTTTTTTGTCAGAGGTTTCCTTCTCTTAGATGGATGACCTTACGAGGTCCTACGGGTCCAACACTCCAAGAGGGGTAATGATAGCCTGCACCCGTGTACTAGTTGGGTATTTCCGAGCCCCCGCAGGTAAAAAAAAACAAACTTCCATATAATATATATATATGTATATATATATATGTGTACATATGTAGATAGAATAAGTTAATTTTATACTAAAAGGTAACAGAAAGTTGAAGATAGGTTTCCCTCTCACCCCCCTTTACAACCCTGATCCAAAATGACCTCTCAATAACCAGGCACCATGTTAGTAAAGAAAGTAAAGACAAGAATAAAGATTTTTGAACAGTAAAGAAATAAAATAAAAATAAATTTAAAAAACTGGAAAGAAAAGATTAAACTAGATACCCATCACAAAGTTCATACACGGATTATTTCAGAACATTCGAGAATAAAATAATTAAGACACTTTAAGCTTATTGCTCTCATAAGTGCAGGAAAATAACATATAATTATATATGTATATATTTATATATATATATTAAATGTAAATATATTTATCTTATATATATATATATATTTGTGTGTATATATATATATATTAAATGTAAATATATTTATCTTATATATATATATATATTTGTGTGTATATATATATATATATATATATATTAAATGTAAATATATTTATCTTATATATATATATATATTTGTGTGTATATATATATATATATATATATATATATATATATTAAATGTAAATATATTTATCTTATATATATATATATTTGTGTGTATATATATATATATATATATATATATATATATTAAATGTAAATATATTTATCTTATATATATATATATTTGTGTGTATATATATATATATATATATATATATATATTAAATGTAAATATATTTATCTTATATATATATATATTTGTGTGTATATATATATATATATATATATATATATTAAATGTAAATATATTTATCTTATATATATATATATTTGTGTGTATATATATATATATATATATATATTAAATGTAAATATATTTATCTTATATATATATATATATTTGTGTGTATATATATATATATATATATATATATTAAATGTAAATATATTTATCTTATATATATATATATATTTGTGTGTATATATATATATATATATATATATTAAATGTAAATATATATATATATATATATATATATATATAAAATGTAAATATATTTATCTTATATATATATATATATATTTGTGTGTATATATATATATATATATATATATATTAAATGTAAATATATTTATCTTATATATATATATATATTTGTGTGTATATATATATATATATATATATATTAAATGTAAATATATTTATCTTATATATATATATATATTTGTGTGTATATATATATATATATATATATATATATATATATATATATATGTAATTAACTTGTTACAAATATCCAGGGGGTATAAATCCGAAGGAAGTTGAAACCGGGTTTATGTCGCAATTAATGGAATATTAAAATCACCAACAAAAAATATATATATATTTGTGTGTATATATATATATTTCTATATATTTGTGTGTGTATATATATATATATATATATATATATATATATCTATATATATATCTATATATCTATATATTTTTATCTATGTATATATATATTTCTATATATATATTTTGATTTATATATATATATATTTTTTTTATTCATATACAGGGTGTTTCAAAAGTCTTGGGAACATAACGATTTTTAATAACTCAAAAACTATTAGGAGTTGAATAATGAAATTGGTACCGTTGGAAAGGTTAAAGTTTCAAGTTTAGTGGGGAATCTTCAAAGTTGCTCAATATGAGCACCATTCGTCACACGGCAGACATCTAGTCGATAGTCCATTTCCTGCCAAACGCGTTCCAGCATCTTGACGTCAATGGTTCCCACAACTGCCGTTACTCGAGCCTTTAGTTCGTCAATATCTCTTGGAAGGGGCGGCACATAGACTTGTTGCTTGACAAAGCCCCAAAGGAAAAAGTCACACGGGGTAAGATCTGGAGACCTAGGAGGCCAGGGCATGAGAACGTCATCACCTCGCCCAGATCTCCCAATCCATCTACCAGGCAGCCTTGTGTTAAGAAACTGCCTTACTCTAAGACTCCAGTGTGGTGGTGCACCATCTTGTTGAAAAATGAAGTCATCAGATTCTGCTTGTTCAAACTGAGCCATTAACCAGTCTTCCAGCATGTTGAGATAGGATTCACCAGTGATAGTTGCCTCTTCAAAGAATAACGGTCCATAGACACCTTTCTTGGAAATTGCACAAAACACGTTCACTTTTGGTGAATCTCGCTCGTGCTCAAGAAGTTCATGAGGATTCTCAGTACCCCATATGCGAGTGTTATGCTTGTTAACTTTGCCATTCAGATGGA
>OY744555.1:15267113-15292113 GCA_963556195.1 Sepiola atlantica
GTCGATGTTATCGATCAACAGCTATTATCAACTGAGATTTCATCAGGGAGAGTTAGAATCCGATCTTAACATTAGATCATATTTGGAAAGAATGAAATGGGGAGAAAAAGAACAGAAATTTAAATTTAAAAAGTCACGTGGTTGAGACCGTTAAGAATCAAAATGTAAAAATCATAATCAAAACCCAAATATAAAATAAAACAAAATAAAGTGGAAAGAGATATAATAAAAAGGGTAAATAGAGAGATAGATAAGTAGATTGATAGAAAAAATGAAAACGTCTGTTGATTCAGACAGAAATAGTGGAACGGGAATGTACATGCAACAGGATGTGTCAAAAAATTATTTTATTTTGTTTTATTTTATTCTTTATTTTATATTTGGGGTTTGATTCTGATTTTAACATTTTGATTCTTAACGGTCTCAACCACGTAACTTCACAAATTTTAAATTTCTGTTCTTTTTCTCCCCATTTCATTCTTTCCAAATATGATCTAAGGTTAAGATCGGATTCTAACTCTGCCTGATGAGATCTCAGTTTATAATAACTGTTGATCGATAACATCGACATGCTAATGTTGCAGATTTTGCACATGTCTGTGTAAATAAAAATAATCACACACACACATATATATATATATATATATATATATAGTCTCGGAAGTTTCTCAACCATTAAAACTATATTTAAAAAAAAACAAATAGTCCCAAGTCTTCCAGTGGAAAATCACTCATGTAAGTCAATTTATTTTTTACAGTTATTATATTAGTTTATTTCTAACACTATTTTAAGGGATCATCAGTTGTTTACCATGAAAAACTGTTTCGGGAATTTAAATATATATATACACATACACACATATACACACATATACACACACACAGCCTTCACGTCACAGCCTTTTAAAATGTAAACAAAAAAAATCTTTAATTTTTTTTAATTTTCGGAGATATAAAAAAAAAATAAAATAATAAAAAAAAAAACAGAATTTAAAAAAAAACAAAAAAAAAACAATTTTTTTTTTAATTTTCAGAGATAACAAACAATTGTATTTGAGCGATATATTTTATTCCTTCAGAAAAAAAGGGTAAAATTCTTAATTTTTTTTTTTCTCCAATTTTTTTTTATTTGCGATTGAAACTTTTAGCAGTAACAATGTGTTTAGTATTCTTCGCCTTCTTCTTCCTCGGCCTAACACTATTTTAAGGGATCATCAGTTGTTTACCATGAAAAACTGTTTCGGGAATTTAAATATATATATACACATACACACATATACACACATATACACACACACAGCCTTCACGTCACAGCCTTTTAAAATGTAAACAAAAAAAATCTTTAATTTTTTTTAATTTTCGGAGATATAAAAAAAAATAAAATAATAAAAAAAAAAAACAGAATTTAAAAAAAAAAAAAAAAAAAAACAGAATTTTTTTTTTAATTTTCAGAGATAACAAACAATTGTATTTGAGCGATATATTTTATTCCTTCAGAAAAAAAGGGTAAAATTCTTAATTTTTTTTTTTCTCCAATTTTTTTTTATTTGCGATTGAAACTTTTAGCAGTAGAAATGTGTTTAGTATTCTTCGCCTTCTTCTTCCTCGGCCTCAATCGAATCGATCCCCACTTCTTCGTAATCCTTCTCGAGCGCCGCCAAATCTTCACGGGCTTCGGAGAACTCGCCCTCTTCCATGCCCTCTCCCACGTACCAGTGGACAAACGCACGTTTAGCATACATCAAATCAAACTTATGGTCGAGCCGCGCCCAAGCTTCCGCGATGGCCGTGGTGTTGCTCAACATGCAGACGGCACGTTGAACGTTGGCCAGATCCCCACCGGGGATATTGGTAGGAGGTTGGTAGTTGATGCCAACTTTGAAACCAGTGGGACACCAGTCCACAAACTGGATGCTGCGTTTCGTCTTGATCGTAGCAATAGCAGCGTTGACATCTTTCGGAACAACATCACCGCGATATAACATGCAACAGGCCATGTATTTGCCTTGGCGAGGGTCACACTTCACCATCTGATTGTACGGCTCAAAGCAGGCGTTGGTGATCTCTGCAACGTTGAGCTGTTCGTGATAGGCTTTCTCGGCCGAAATGATCGGGGAGTAGGTAGCCAATGGGAAGTGGATCCTCGGGTAGGGTACCAAGTTGGTCTGAAACTCAGTCAGATCAACATTAAGGGCACCATCGAAACGAAGAGACGCGGTGATCGAACTCACTACCTGCGCGATGAGGCGGTTCAAGTTGGTGTATGACGG
The DNA here is from genome assembly GCA_963556195.1 of Sepiola atlantica. Taxonomy (NCBI): domain Eukaryota; kingdom Metazoa; phylum Mollusca; class Cephalopoda; order Sepiida; family Sepiolidae; genus Sepiola; species Sepiola atlantica. Next base: position 15,269,384 of record OY744555.1, read on the forward strand.
ATGTTCGATGTCCAAATTTCTGCGGCAGATGTCATAGATGGCTTCGTTATCGACCATGAAAGCACAATCGGAATGCTCGAGAGTCGTGTGAGTGGTTAGGATAGAGTTGTAGGGTTCGACGACAGCGGTGGCCACTTGCGGGGCGGGATAAATAGCAAATTCAAGTTTGGATTTTTTGCCATAGTCAACGCTAAGTCGTTCCATGAGGAGAGACGTGAAACCGGAGCCGGTGCCACCACCAAAACTGTGGAAGATCAGGAAACCTTGCAGTCCGGTACATTGGTCAGCGAGTTTGCGGATTCTGTCCAAGACCAGATCAACAATTTCCTTGCCAATTGTGTAGTGACCCCTGGCATAATTATTGGCAGCATCTTCCTTGCCGGTGATCAGCTGCTCGGGGTGGAATAGGTTGCTGTAAGCAGTATTGCGGACCTCATCTGAAATTTTAAAATAAAATATAAATAGGATTTATTTTTTAAAAAGAAATTTAAAACGTAAAATTCAAAGCGTTCTCTGATTGGCCAGACTTTATACAGGGTGGGCCAAAATAAGGGTCCTATCTTTAAATTTGAATAACTTGAATTTGAATAACTTCCACAAAATAAAAGTTAAACTCACCAAACTTTATGTGTGTGTAGACTGACCCTTCCGAGATTTTTTGAAATAAACAAAACAAATTTTAGCCGAAAAACACTTCTTAAAACTTACAAAAACTAAAGTATTGTTTTTTACACTGTTTTGAGTTTTTTAAGCAAAAATAATGTTTTCTAAATGAGGGTACGTTCCTTAGGGCTAATACGGCTCATGCTTGCTTCGGAAGGGGTCCTTTACTTATTCTAGAAAAAAATAAAAAAATAAAAAAAAATCAATAAATAAAAAAGTTATGAATTTTTAAAAATAGGACCCTTATTTTTGCCCACCCTGTATGTCCGCCAAGGTTTGAAGTGAACTTTTTTCTCTCTTCGGAAAAATTCCCCGAGCAACCAAATAATAGATTTGCATCTCATGAAAATAAGTCCGACGAAAATTGAAAAATCAGTGGTGGCTCGTGATTAATGTTAAAATCTTATTTGTAAACTACAGAAATGTTATTCTTAATCTAAAAAAACAAAAAAAATAAATAAATAAATAAATAAATAAAAAATAAAAAAAATTAGTTAAATTAATTTTATTTTACTGTAAAATTAAAAAAAAATTAAAAATAAAATAAAAAAATTATTTTTAACTTTCAGTGAACTCTCTCCCCTTTTCTCTTAATTTCTAAGAAAATATCTACATCTTTTAAAGTATACTTCAATGAAGGAATAGGTTTTTATTAAGTCTTACTAAATCAAGAAATTTAAATCCCATAAATTTCTTAGTTTTTTGGGTTTTTTTTCTTTTAAAGAAAATACGATTTGTGAAGTTTAATTGAATTAATTATAGTTATCATTTAGTTATTACATGATTGACTTTTAAGGTTTAGGGTTAGGGTTTAGGTTTAACTATGTTTATTCAGTTAATTATATTTCATGAGGTCAGTTTAAAAGTTAAAAATAAAATACTCTTGATTGATTGCTTGCTTTGTCCTTGTGAAGCCTCCAATAGTTTTAAAGCATACTGTATAAAAAAAAACTAAACTTTTTGGGAAAACCCCAAAAGGTTTAGTTTTTTTTTTTCTTCATTGAATAAAATTTTGAAAAAACAAAAATAAAAATAACATGTTAAAAAAAAATAAAAATAACATGTTAAAAAAATAAAAAAACATGTTAAAAAAAATTTAAAAAAACATGTTAAAAAAGATAAAATAAAATGTGGAAAAAAAAAAAAAAATTTGAAAAAATAAAATAAAATGTGAATAAAAAAAAAAAAAATGTGAAAAAAAAAAATGTGAAAAAAAATAAAATAAAATGTGAAAAAAAAAAAAAAATGTGAAAAAATTAAAAAAATAAAATGTGAAAAAATTAAAAAAATAAAATGTGAAAAAAAATTTTTTTTTTAATTTAAATTTACACTTAAATGTGAATTGCTTGATACTGGTCTTACAATTTTATAGAAAATACATTTTTTTTAAGTAAAGTATAAACTATCCGTGAATATATTAGTGAAAATGAAAAGGGAGCATCGCAGCTCGACAGAATCTCCTGAGGAGCCGCCACCGTTGAAAATACGAAATTAATAACTTACATAAATTTTGATTTTATTCAATATATGCACACAAACGTTGTCCAATTAACGTTGGACAATTAAAATTGTCACTAGAGATGACCGCTTTTATCTTCACGTTGCGTCAATGGTCATCATTCGCTCGGAGCTTTATTAAATGGAAATAATAGAAATGGATAACAAAGGTCAAATAATCAATGGGGAGGGGGGAGGGGGAGTCTTTGTGATTAAAGGTTAGTTGCAGGATTAAAATAAAAAAAATCTTTCAGGAGTTTTTTTTGAATATTTTTGTCTTCATTTTCCATTTTTTTTTAACATTTTATTTATATTTTTTTCATTTTTTATTTTTTTATTCAACATTTTTTATTTTTTTTTTTCAACATTTTATTTATTTTTTTTTTTCAACATTTTTTTTTTCAACATTTTATTTATTTTTTTCAACATTTTATTAATGAATAAAATGTTGAAAAAAATAAATAAAAATTCATTTTTTTAACATTTTATTTATATTTTTTTCATTTTTCATTTTTTTTCAACATTTTTTTTTTCAACATTTTTTTTTTCTATTCAACATTTCATTTATCTATTTCTATTCAACATTTTATTTATCTATTTATTTTCAACATTTTATTATTTTATTTTTTTTCAACATTTTATTTTATTCTTTTTTAACATTTTATTTATTTATTTATTTATTTATTCTTTTTCAAAATTTTATTTTATTTTTTTTCTCAACATTTTATTTTATTCTTTTTCAACATTTTATTTTTTTTCAACATTTTATTTATTTATTTTTTCTCAACATTTTATTTATTTATTTTTTCTCAACATTTTATTTATTTATTTTTTCTCAACATTTATTTTTTCTCAACATTTTTTTTTTATTCTCAACATTTTATTTATTTATTTTTTTCAACATTTTATTTATTTATTTATTTTTTTGCATTTTCCTGGAGTTCAAAATAAGAGATTGCCGCTTCATTAGACAAGGACAGAAGCGCATTTTGAAAATTCAAATTTCTCCTTCATTCAAGAGCACAAATAAACCTGACTTACTCTACTTTAATCAATTAATTAATTTCTAAACCAGCAGTTTAAAGACTTTAAAATTACTTGAATTTCAAACATTAAAAATGTTTTTTTTATTTACTAAGGAGTCACCACTTATCAAGGCTAAAAGCTACTCAGGGTTAATGGATTTGATGACTGACGATAGTTTATGACAAGTGTTTGCCATTGAATTAAACATTACAATATTGTAGCCCTCAGGGAAGCAATACTGTGTTAATGTGTTCCACTGATGGAACGTTTTTGCAAAGAAACTGCTCGTGGAAATTCTGTTTGATGTTAGGCATACACAGGAAGCAGTGGTGGTAGAAGACAAGTTCTTGCTGTGAATGTCTTACAAGGAAGAACCAGAGATTGGAGCTCAGTCGAGCACATTTTCATGGAAATAACGGGAGTGATTTTGAAGCTTTTAATCTGAACAATAAAATAATGTATGGCTCGAGTTAAATATCGAGAAAAGTCAAGTATTATGGTTTATCCTGCTGAACAGAAGCGGAATTTTCAAAATATCGCATCAAAAAGATTTATGTAAATTAACCCTAACCCCATTTTTTTTAAATTTTGTGTCTGAGCTGGATTTGGATTTGGATACAAATTATAATCACGATTCTGTAGAATAAGGATTATAATTTTTTTTAATGGCGATATATTTAGTATATTTTAGGCTATCTTGCATACAGACGAAGTTTATTAGCTAATAATATAAACTAATATTAACGAATATCATCATATTAACTAATAATATCAACTAATATTATTAACTAATATTAACAAATAATATTATTAACTAATATCAACTAATAATATTATTAACTAATAATATCAACTAATAATAATATCAACTAATAATAATATCAACTAATAATATTATTAACTAATAATATCAACTAATAATATCAACTAATAATATTATTAACTAATAATATCAACTAATAATATTATTAACTAATAATATCAACTAATAATATCAACTAATAATATTATTAACTAATAATATCAACTAATAATATTATTAACTAATAATATCAACTAATAATATCAACTAATAATATTATTAACTAATAATATCAACTAATAATATTATTAACTAATAATATCAACTAATAATATCAACTAATAATATTATTAACTAATAATATCAACTAATAATATCAACTAATAATATTATTAACTAATAATATCAACTAATAATATTATTAACTAATAATATCAACTAATAATATTATTAACTAATAATATCAACTAATAATATCAACTAATAATATTATTAACTAATAATATCAACTAATAATATTATTAACTAATAATATCAACTAATAATATCAACTAATAATATTATTAACTAATAATATCAACTAATAATATCAACTAATAATATTATTAACTAATAATATCAACTAATAATATTATTAACTAATAATATCAACTAATAATATTATTAACTAATAATATCAACTAATAATATCAACTAATAATATTATTAACTAATAATATCAACTAATAATATTATTAACTAATAATATCAACTAATAATATCAACTAATAATATTATTAACTAATAATATCAACTAATAATATTATTAACTAATAATATCAACTAATAATATCAACTAATAATATTATTAACTAATAATATCAACTAATAATATTATTAACTAATAATATCAACTAATAATATTATTAACTAATAATATCAACTAATAATATCAACTAATAATATTATTAACTAATAATATCAACTAATAATATTATTAACTAATAATATCAACTAATAATATTATTAACTAATAATATCAACTAATAATATCAACTAATAATATTATTAACTAATAATATCAACTAATAATATTATTAACTAATAATATCAACTAATAATATTATTAACTAATAATATCAACTAATAATATTATTAACTAATAATATCAACTAATAATATCAACTAATAATATCAACTAATAATATCAACTAATAATATTATTAACTAATAATATCAACTAATAATATTATTAACTAATAATATCAACTAATAATATTATTAACTAATAATATCAACTAATAATATCAACTAATAATATTATTAACTAATAATATCAACTAATAATATTATTAACTAATAATATCAACTAATAATATCAACTAATAATATTATTAACTAATAATATCAACTAATAATATCAACTAATAATATTATTAACTAATAATATCAACTAATAATATTATTAACTAATAATATCAACTAATAATATTATTAACTAATAATATCAACTAATAATATCAACTAATAATATTATTAACTAATAATATCAACTAATAATATTATTAACTAATAATATCAACTAATAATATCAACTAATAATATTATTAACTAATAATATCAACTAATAATATTATTAACTAATAATATCAACTAATAATATCAACTAATAATATTATTAACTAATAATATCAACTAATAATATTATTAACTAATAATATCAACTAATAATATTATTAACTAATAATATCAACTAATAATATCAACTAATAATATTATTAACTAATAATATCAACTAATAATATTATTAACTAATAATATCAACTAATAATATTATTAACTAATAATATCAACTAATAATATCAACTAATAATATTATTAACTAATAATATCAACTAATAATATTATTAACTAATAATATCAACTAATAATATTATTAACTAATAATATCAACTAATAATATCAACTAATAATATTATTAACTAATAATATCAACTAATAATATTATTAACTAATAATATCAACTAATAATATTATTAACTAATAATATCAACTAATAATATCAACTAATAATATTATTAACTAATAATATCAACTAATAATATCAACTAATAATATTATTAACTAATAATATCAACTAATAATATTATTAACTAATAATATCAACTAATAATATTATTAACTAATAATATCAACTAATAATATCAACTAATAATATTATTAACTAATAATATCAACTAATAATATTATTAACTAATAATATCAACTAATAATATTATTAACTAATAATATCAACTAATAATATCAACTAATAATATTATTAACTAATAATATCAACTAATAATATCAACTAATAATATTATTAACTAATAATATCAACTAATAATATTATTAACTAATAATATCAACTAATAATATTATTAACTAATAATATCAACTAATAATATCAACTAATAATATTATTAACTAATAATATCAACTAATAATATTATTAACTAATAATATCAACTAATAATATCAACTAATAATATTATTAACTAATAATATCAACTAATAATATTATTAACTAATAATATCAACTAATAATATTATTAACTAATAATATCAACTAATAATATCAACTAATAATATTATTAACTAATAATATCAACTAATAATATTATTAACTAATAATATCAACTAATAATATTATTAACTAATAATATCAACTAATAATATCAACTAATAATATTATTAACTAATAATATCAACTAATAATATTATTAACTAATAATATCAACTAATAATATTATTAACTAATAATATCAACTAATAATATCAACTAATAATATTATTAACTAATAATATCAACTAATAATATTATTAACTAATAATATCAACTAATAATATTATTAACTAATAATATCAACTAATAATATCAACTAATAATATTATTAACTAATAATATCAACTAATAATATCAACTAATAATATTATTAACTAATAATATCAACTAATAATATTATTAACTAATAATATCAACTAATAATATTATTAACTAATAATATCAACTAATAATATCAACTAATAATATTATTAACTAATAATATCAACTAATAATATTATTAACTAATAATATCAACTAATAATATTATTAACTAATAATATCAACTAATAATATCAACTAATAATATTATTAACTAATAATATCAACTAATAATATTATTAACTAATAATATCAACTAATAATATTATTAACTAATAATATCAACTAATAATATCAACTAATAATATTATTAACTAATAATATCAACTAATAATATTATTAACTAATAATATCAACTAATAATATTATTAACTAATAATATCAACTAATAATATCAACTAATAATATTATTAACTAATAATATCAACTAATAATATTATTAACTAATAATATCAACTAATAATATTATTAACTAATAATATCAACTAATAATATCAACTAATAATATTATTAACTAATAATATCAACTAATAATATTATTAACTAATAATATCAACTAATAATATTATTAACTAATAATATCAACTAATAATATCAACTAATAATATTATTAACTAATAATATCAACTAATAATATTATTAACTAATAATATCAACTAATAATATTATTAACTAATAATATCAACTAATAATATCAACTAATAATATTATTAACTAATAATATCAACTAATAATATCAACTAATAATATTATTAACTAATAATATCAACTAATAATATTATTAACTAATAATATCAACTAATAATATCAACTAATAATATTATTAACTAATAATATCAACTAATAATATTATTAACTAATAATATCAACTAATAATATCAACTAATAATATTATTAACTAATAATATCAACTAATAATATTATTAACTAATAATATCAACTAATAATATTATTAACTAATAATATCAACTAATAATATTATTAACTAATAATATCAACTAATAATATCAACTAATAATATTATTAACTAATAATATCAACTAATAATATTATTAACTAATAATATCAACTAATAATATTATTAACTAATAATATCAACTAATAATATCAACTAATAATATTATTAACTAATAATATCAACTAATAATATTATTAACTAATAATATCAACTAATAATATTATTAACTAATAATATCAACTAATAATATTAACTAATAATATTATTAACTAATAATATCAACTAATAATATTATTAACTAATAATATCAACTAATAATATCAACTAATAATATTATTAACTAATAATATCAACTAATAATATTATTAACTAATAATATCAACTAATAATATTATTAACTAATAATATCAACTAATAATATCAACTAATAATATTATTAACTAATAATATCAACTAATAATATTATTAACTAATAATATCAACTAATAATATTATTAACTAATAATATCAACTAATAATATCAACTAATAATATTATTAACTAATAATATCAACTAATAATATTATTAACTAATAATATCAACTAATAATATCAACTAATAATATTATTAACTAATAATATCAACTAATAATATTATTAACTAATAATATCAACTAATAATATTAACTAATAATATTATTAACTAATAATATCAACTAATAATATTATTAACTAATAATATCAACTAATAATATCAACTAATAATATTATTAACTAATAATATCAACTAATAATATTATTAACTAATAATATCAACTAATAATATTATTAACTAATAATATCAACTAATAATATCAACTAATAATATTATTAACTAATAATATCAACTAATAATATTATTAACTAATAATATCAACTAATAATATCAACTAATAATATTATTAACTAATAATATCAACTAATAATATTATTAACTAATAATATCAACTAATAATATTATTAACTAATAATATCAACTAATAATATTATTAACTAATAATATCAACTAATAATATTATTAACTAATAATATCAACTAATAATATCAACTAATAATATTATTAACTAATAATATCAACTAATAATATTATTAACTAATAATATCAACTAATAATATTATTAACTAATAATATCAACTAATAATATCAACTAATAATATTATTAACTAATAATATCAACTAATAATATTATTAACTAATAATATCAACTAATAATATTATTAACTAATAATATCAACTAATAATATTAACTAATAATATTATTAACTAATAATATCAACTAATAATATTATTAACTAATAATATCAACTAATAATATCAACTAATAATATTATTAACTAATAATATCAACTAATAATATTATTAACTAATAATATCAACTAATAATATTATTAACTAATAATATCAACTAATAATATTATTAACTAATAATATCAACTAATAATATTATTAACTAATAATATCAACTAATAATATTATTAACTAATAATATCAACTAATAATATTATTAACTAATAATATCAACTAATAATATTATTAACTAATAATATCAACTAATAATATTATTAACTAATAATATCAACTAATAATATTATTAACTAATAATATTAACTAATAATATCAACTAATAATATTATTAACTAATAATATCAACTAATAATATTATTAACTAATAATATCAACTAATAATATTATTAACTAATAATATCAACTAATAATATCAACTAATAATATTATTAACTAATAATATCAACTAATAATATTATTAACTAATAATATCAACTAATAATATTATTAACTAATAATATCAACTAATAATATCAACTAATAATATTATTAACTAATAATATCAACTAATAATATTAACAAATAATATTATTAACTAATATCAACTAATAATATTATTAACTAATAATATCAACTAATAATAATATCAACTAATAATAATATCAACTAATAATATCAACTAATAATATTATTAACTAATAATATCAACTAATAATATTAATATCAACTAATAATATCAACTAATATCAACTAATAATATTATTAACAAATAATATTAACTAATATCAACTAATAATATTATCAACTAATAATATTATCAACTAATATCAACTAATAATATTATCAACTAATAATATTATTAACAAATAATATTAACTAATATCAACTAATAATATTATCAACTAATAATATTATCAACTAATATCAACTAATAATATTATCAACTAATAATATTAACTAATATCAACTAATAATATTAACTAATATCAACTAATAATGTTAACTAATATCATTATCATACACAATACAGTTATATATTACTTAAGAATCTGTCGTTTCACACGAAAGACATTTTTTGGCATCTGAATATGAAAAACTTTATGATCTTAACATCAAAGTGTTTCTGTTTCAGGATAAAATTTTATTGCAAAAAAAAAAAAAAAAAAAAAAAAAAAAAAAAAAAAAAAAAAAAGTGAACGTAAATGCATATCCCATCAGTAATTGCGGCAAATTGCTCGGCTCGGAGAGTCGCCCGACCGGATACTGTTGCTTTGACGTATCGTTATTGAAACACATTCAAATAGCCATGACGGTTCACAAAGTTTTTGCCACTTGGTCAGCCTAAAGCACAGAAGGGATACTGACCCCCCCCCCTCCTCCCACCAGGTCTCTCGATAATAGTGACGCGTACAAAATCATACTGTTCTTGTCAGGTGGCGGTACTTAGCTGTCGTACGAGAATAGAGTAGAAACAGACAATGAGAGTAGACATCGGACAGAATGGTTCCGTTTCGAAGTAGGTCACGAGCAAGTCGCCACAGACATTCCTGTTTCAGTAGCTCGTCAAACCAGTTATGGAAATATTATGAAAATAATGAAACTCCGTTTAAGAAAAGGGGGGGGGGGGTATTTTTAGCAATAGAATCATAAGCTTAAATGGTGGAGTATTTAATATTGACCTCTTACATATTTCCTCTTACATGTCACAACTTTACCCCCTTTTCCCTCCACAGCAAGGTTGGATTGGCAATACCACTCAGACTTAGGGTTAGTGGCGTCTTTTGGATTTGTCCATCGGAATTTCTAAGTTTTAAATTTTTACCCAACTGTTGAATAAAATGCTATTCTTGACAAAGTTTCATAACTGAGAGAAAATATCGCATCTAAAAAAGCAAAATGATTTTGTGGCAAATTATTTAATTGTTTTTTTGTTTTGTTTTAAATAGTTTTTGTTTATTTCTCCCCCCTCCCCCCTTACATTTTTAGGTCTTTTACATACAAATGTCTTTTTTTAACCGATTACTAGCAATAAAATTTACCATACAACGGATATAATAACCGAGGTAGGGAGTTTGCAATTTTTTTTTCAGGAGTCCCAGCCAGAGTTTTTTTTTTCATCAGACATCTTACTTCAAGATTCCCCCACCACCACCACAAATTAAAACCTCAATATTATAAATATTGTGTACAATACAAAGTTTATTGACTAAATGGAATCTCTTTATATTACTAAAAATAATGTGGGAGGTGGCAGTTCTGAAGTGGATAACATAGACCGAAAATCTGGGTGCCAAGCTCTCATCCCGTCAGTTCCATAGAACCACTTGCACTTATAGATGTTGGAAACCTCCACATGGTCCCTTCTGTGAGTATCCAATTACAGAAAGAATTGGGGATAACAATACCAACAACAGAATATAGCTGGTAAAAAAAAAAAAAAAAAAAAATTAAAAAAAAATTTTTTTTTAAATGGTACCATCGAATTTACTTAGTACAATTGTACGACAATTTTGTGTTTCTCGTCTCCACGTGACTTACATTATTCACTACTAGCCAGTAACCCTCTTCCTCCTTTATGCCCATAATGATAATAGTTTTTAAGTTATCAACTTTTTTATTAAATCATTTTACTTAATTACTGTTAATATTGACAAAACAATTGCACATATATAGATAAAATAGTACTAATAAATTAAAAATGAATAACATCAAATATTAATTATTAAGTGTATAAAAATAGACATGAAAATTAGTCTATCTAATGTCTGCTCTTTGATCGTTATAGTTTGAGTATTTCAAAATTCTATGTTGTAATATTGATTAAGTGTCTCCAATTTAATAGGTCCCTCACTATCAACCAAGCTCCAGCCCCTGTCCCATCGCCGCAATGTAGCATCCTTGTGCTTGTTTTACAAATACTTCAATGGATTATGCTCCGATGAATTGGCTACTCTGGTGACACCTCAACGTAAATTCACTAGACCAACTCGACAATCAGCTAAATCCCATCCATTCACTGTGGAGGTCCCCAGATGCCGGAGAGCCTTCTACTCCAATAGCTTCTTTCCTTCCTCGTGCTGCCGGCCTCTGGAACTCCCTTCCTGCTCCGTTTCCCGACATGCAGAGGTTTAAAACTAATGTAAACAGACATCTCGCTACACTGCTCCCAACTTACGATGACACCCAAAACTTACACCCTAATTCTCAGTAGCCCCTTACATCTACAGTGGCGGCCTGCCTTGTTTGGGGTGAAATATCTTGGAAAAAAAACGAAAAAAAAAACAGTAACCAGTTTTGATGGTAATATAGAATTGATAAATGAACATTTTTTTCCCGCATTTATCCATTTAGATTAATTGCTTACCCATTGAAAGCTACAGCATAAAATACTAAATTCAACCTTTTCACGCACAGTAGACAATAAGCATTTGATTAGTTCCCCCTCCCTGCATTAGTTATGTAATCAGCGTGCTTACAGATTTGCAAACAGGCTGATTAAAATGGTAGAGAGAAAGGGGAAGACTAAAAAAAGAAAAGGGAAAAAAAAGAGAAAAAGAGAAAGAAAAGGGAGGAGGAAAGGGGGAGAAAAGGAAGGAGGAAAGGGGGAGAAAAGGGAGGAGGAAAGGGGGAGAAAAGGGAGGAGGAAAGGGGGAGAAAAGGGAGGAGGAAAGGGAGGAGGAAAGGGAGGAGGAAAGGGAGGAGAAGGGGGAGGAAAGGGAGGAGGAAAGGGGGAGAAAAGGGAGGAGAAAAGGGAGGAGAAAAAGGAGGAGAAAAGGGAGGAGGAAAGGGAGGAGAAAAGGGAGGAGGAAAGGGAGGAGGAAAGGGAGGAGGAAAGGGGGAGAAAAGGGGGAGAAAAGGGAAGGAAAAAAGGGGGGTGAGGAAAAGGGGAAGGAAGGGGGAGGGGTGAAAGGGGAGGGGGTAGGTGAAAGGGGAGGGGTAAAAGGGGGAGAAAAAGGGGGGGGGGGGACAAAAAGAAAGGGGGGGGACAAAAAGAAAAAAGGGGGGGGGGAGGGTGTCTTGATACGTACCTATAACGGTGGGCTCCAAGTCTACGAACACAGCCCGGGGTACATGTTTTCCGGAACCAGTTTCACTGAAGAAAGTATTGAAGGAATCATCACCACCGCCAGCAGTCTTATCGGACGGCATTTGACCATTGGGCTGGATGCCATGTTCCAGGCAATACAACTCCCAACAGGCGTTACCAATCTGGACTCCAGCCTGACCAACGTGGATACTGATACACTCACGCTGAAATGAGAAAAATTTTTTAAAGTTTTTTTATTTTTTTTATTAAAATGATAAAATTGAAAATGATAAAGTCATCTTAGAACACAGAACAATGGTTTTCAATTACACGGGAATAAAGTTAACTTTAAAATAAAGTAAATAAAAAAAAAAAAATAAAAAAAAATAAATAAATAAAAAAATAAATAAAAAAAAAATAAAATAAAATAAATAAATAAAAAAAAAAAAATAAAAAAAAAAAAAATAAAAAAAAAATAAATAAATAAAAAAAAATAAATAAAAAAAAATAAATAAAAAAAATAAATAAAAAAAAATAAATAAAAAAAGATTCTAACCAAAATTATTCTTGCTGGCACCATTTTTTTTTTTTTTTTAATTTGCTTTATTTTTAAAAATCTTTTATTAATTTATTTTTAAAAATCTGTTATTAATTAATTTATTTTTCACATTTTTTTTACTAATTTATTTATTTTTAAATTTTTTTAATTTGTTTATACATAAATGTATAAACCAATTAAAAAAATTTAAAAATAAATAAATTAGTAAAAAAAAATGTTAAAAATAAATAAATTAATAACAGATTTAAAAAAAAACTTCAAAAAAAAAACAATTTATTTTCATTTTATTTTTTAAATTTATTTAAAATTTATTTAATTTACTTTTAATTTAATTTTAAAATCTATTTTTTTTTAATATATATTATTTTTATTTAAAAAAATTTTTTTTATTCAAATCAAAGTTGTAAATGTAAAGAATTTTTATTTTTTGTAATATTTATTTTAATTTTAATTTATTTTTTATTTATTTAAAAAAAAAAAAATTTTTTTCTAATTTATTTTAAACATTTTTTTTTATTATTCAAATCAAAGTTGTAAATGTAAAGAATTTTTATTTATTTTTTTTTTTGGGGGGGGGGGGGGTCTTCTCAATCGGAATTTTATTAAATTCTTAAAATTGTAGAATCTATTGCATATAAACAAAAAAAATTTTTTTTTATTATTATTAAATTTGAGTGCCAACGAATTTTTATTTCTTTGTGAGTCAAGACTGTTATTAGATACCCCCCCCGCAACTTGTAACCCCCCCCCCCTCGACTAAAAATCCGGAGTTTTTTTCTTTTTATTTTCTTCTCTAAAATCTTACAAAAAAAAACAAAAAAAAAAAAAAAACGTTCAATGTAGTAAGTAAAAATTCTTTCGGAGAAATTAAGTAAAAATGTTAATTTGAGAGAATTTCTTTTTCTTTGAAGGAGCGTACATTGCGAGATTTTGGTAAAAGGTTGAAGGAATGGGGGGGGGGCTTCTAAAAGAGCGAGAGATCGCTGCATTGTCTTAGTTTTCTCTACAGAAAAAAAGGGGACCATTTAATGTATGCGTGTAGGTAGCCCTGCCAATATGTAGCGAGCAGACATTTTGTGCCTGGCCGTTTTCTCTGCAGTTGGGAAAGAAATCTTATTTCGTTTCCATTTCGTAGCCGCATTTTTCTTTCTTTTTCTCTTGAACGACTGACGACGCCATTCCCAGAAGGACGAACCAAACCAAACACAACTGACAGGGGAGTCAGGGGGAAAGGGGAGTCAGGAGGAAAGGGGAGTCAGGGGTAGAGAAGAGGAAGACACGAAATGCCGGCAAGATAATCTCAATCCCCGCCCCATCACGCCGCTTTTTTTTTTTTTCTTTCTTGCCAAATGTTATTATTATTTTTTCCTTTTCTCCGCACATCTGATGATGTTAATCTAATTCTGACACATACTGTGTGTGTGTGCTTATTTTTTCCTTTCTTAAAATAAACGATAATAATCTTCCCCCATTTGAGCAGAAAAATCCTTATCGACCGAGGAAGGAATCTATTAGACATGTCTATTTCCATCCTGTGCTCAGCCGAGGTGAAAACAAGATTCGAGAGATACGAGATCTCTTTCAGACGATTATTGTCAAGACAAATTTTAAACTAGATCTTTTTTTTTTTTTTTTTTGCTAATAGTGTAATATTTTTTTTTTTTTTTTGAACGTAGAGAGTTATCAGATTAAAAACAGGAATAACGCAAAAAAAAAGTTTTTTAAAAGGAATTTTAAAGACCATTTCTGGAAACTATCAGAAATATTTAAATGATTTTACCTGATTTATTGATATTGCCACTATTAATACAATCGTTAAAAAGTTAAATTGAAGATATAATTAAGAGGCACATGTTCGTCTTTAACCACTGTCCATTTTTCACAACTTTTTACTGACCATTTTTCTTTTCTTTTTTCGGTGTACACTTATCTATCAGGCTGCTAGAGAATTCCGGAGTTTTTGGAATTTTTTTTCAAATATTTTACATTTTAGGAGGGGGGATCAGTTTCCAATGTTAATTCAACGTAGACTGATCCCCCTCTTTTTGACCATCTCAATTTAAAAAAAAATCTTTTTCGGTGTACGATTACCTGTCATGTCAATAGAGAATTCCGGGGGTTTTGGAAAGAAATATAAAAAAATTGTGATTTTAAGACGGGGGATCAGTTTTCAATGTAAATTCAACGTGGACTGATCCCCCTCTTTTTAACCATCTCAAATTTTAAAAATTATTCTTCTGCTTACAATTACTTATCATGTCGCGAGAGAATTCCGGCGTTTTTGGAAAGAAATTTCAAAAAAAATGAGATTTTAAGACGTAAAAAGTTGTGAAAAACGAACTATGGTAAAAGACGAACAAGACTGATCCCCCGTCTTAAAATCACAATTTTAAAAAATTTCTTTCTAAAAACCCCGGAATTCTCTATTAACATGACAGGTAATCGTACACCGAAAAAGATTTAAAAAAAAATTGAGATGGTCAAAAAGAGGGGGATCAGTCTACGTTGAATTAACATTGGAAACTGACCCCCCGTCCTAAAATGTAAAATATTTGAAAAAAAATTCCAAAAACGCCGGAATTCTCTAGCAGCCTGATAGATAAATGTACACCGAAAAAAGAAAAGAAAAATGGTCAGTAAAAAGTTGTGAAAAACGGACAGTGGTTAAAGACGAACATGTGCCAATTAAGATGCCAGAAAAAGCAGATGTCTGTATTAAAATAAAAAAACAAACTATCATACAATTGTTTCTCGCCTATACGTAACTTTGACAAACACGTTTATGGTCATCTTGAACTTTTCAACTTTAAGATGGCTGCCATTGAAACATTGTCTTAACCAAATTAGTTCTACGTCTATAAGAATTTGGTTTAATAATTTAATAACCAAACAATGTCGTAATAATTAAGTTATATTACGGTATTGTTTGGTTATTAAATTATTAATTAAACCAAATTGTTATAACACAAGAATGTTCGATGCTTGTACAGATAAAAAAAAAACGCTGAAAATCGCAGTTCCAATTAAATTAACCGGAAAACTCTTTGAAATAATTATGTATCAAGCAAAAATAAGTTTGTACACAAAAAATTAGCAAAAACTATCGAGTAGAATTTTAATCAAAAATAAAAATCGGTTATATCGTTTAATCGGGTTCGGCCATTGAATCGAGCGAAAAAAAAAAACACGAAATTCAGGGGGAGATAACTCAGTCTGTCATAGTAACAAGTAATAAATCAATGGCAGTCATCAAAATACGATGAAACTGATTTTTATTTTTAATTAAAATTCTACTCGATCATTTTTCCTACTTTTTGGTGAGGATACTTATTTAAATCTGCTGCGTAAGTATATAATACCGTTTTTTATTTTTTTTTATTTGTGGTGTTGGTAATTTAATACGGACGCTTTTCTGTACAAGCACCAAATTTCCTCCATTCTATTCACCCGGTTCCTGCACATTACAAAATAACATGGAGTAAAAATGGACGGCAAAGTTTAGCAAACTTAAAAAGCCGAAACATTTTTCTGCTTAGATGATCCATTATTTCTTTGTAAGAAGTTTTGACGCTTCTTCGTAATTGTCCACCATTCGTTTTTCTCAACTTTTTACTGACCAATTTTGTAAAAAAATTTCGGGGTACAATTACCTATCATGTCGCTAGAGAAATCCGTGATTTTTGGAAATTATTTTTTAAATGTTTTGATTTTAGAAGGGGGATCAGTTTCCTATATAAATTTAACATAAACTGATCCCACTTTTTGACCATCACAATTTAAAAAAATTTTTTCGGTGTACAATTACCTATCATGTCGCTAGAGAAATCCGTGATTTTTGGAAATTATTTTTTTAAAGTTTTAATTTTAGGAGGGGGATCAGTTTCCTATATAAATTTAACATAAACTGATCCCCCACTTTTTGACCATCACAATTAAAAAAAAATTTTTCGGGGTACAATTACCTATCATGTCGCTAGAGAAGTCCGTGATTTTTGGATATTATTTTAAAATATTTTTTTTTATTTTAGGAGGGGGGATCAGTTTCCTATGTTAATTTAACATAAACTGATCCCCCACTTTTTGACCATCACAAATTAAAAATTTTTTTTCGGTGTACAATTACCTATCATGTCGCTAGAGAAATCCGTGATTTTTGGAAATTAAAAATTTTTTTTTTATTTTAGGAGGGGGGATCAGTTTCCTATGTTAATTTAACATAAACTGATCCCCCACTTTTTGACCATCCCAAATTTAAAAAATTTTTTCGGTGTACAATTACCTATCATGTCGCTAGAGAAATCCGTGATTTTTGGAAATTATTTTTAAAATTTTTTTTTATTTTAGGAGGGGGGATCAGTTTCCTATATTAATTTAACTTAAACTGATCCCCCACTTTTTGACCATCCCAAATTAAAAAAATCTTTTTCATTTTTTCTGTGTTACAATTAGCTATGATGTCTAGATGTAAAATAAAATATTTCAAAGTTTTTTTGTTTTTTTTTTTCTCCATCTTTTCGTTTCTGTTGAGGGTGGGGACATTTCAAAGCAAAATGTGCTTTGATCTGCGTAATAATACAAGTATTTTCGGCATCATTTGATGAATCATCGAAAAAGCCCAACACGAGACTTGTCAAAAGCAATTTATTCAGGCAGAGATTGTTAACATTGGTAGAAGTAGGCATTCACTGGCACAACATCCTGCTACTACCTATTAGAGGTGGGGGGTCGACTTGGTGGGGTTGAGGGGGGTCATATACAGTTTAGCACGAATAGGTGGAGGGGGGGGGTACTTTTCAGTTAACGCTCACGTTTCGGGAGCATCATTACGATGCGGCGTTGATAAATTTTTACCCTTTGCCCCCACTGTCAAAAAATAAATAAAAATGAGATTTGTTTTTTTTTGTTGTTTTTTGTACGTGCGATTACACAATACTCTCTCTAAGTATCTGGAAAATGTTTTTTTTTTAAAATGTTTTTAGACGTCACCACATAACGTAGAACAGAACGAATAAGCATTTTTATATTTAAAAAAAAAAAATGGTTACTTGTGCCGTCCTATGCTATCTGATCAAGAACTGGGTGATAATTTTACGATAAATTTATATATTAATAATAAAAAGTAAAAAAGAAAAAAAAGAAAAAAAAGAAAAAAAATTACCTCCAGGGTGTTGACGTGATGTAATAAATAATTTTTAAAACTTTACTCCCAGGGTGTTGACGTGATGTAATAAAAAGATTTACCCCCAGGGTGTTGACGTGATGTAATAAATAAATAAAAATTTATCCCAGGGTGTTGACGTGATGAAATAAATAATTTTTAAAACTTTACTCCCAGGGTGTTGACGTGATGTATTAAAACATTTACCCCCAGGGTGTTGACGTGATGTAATTAAAAAATTTACCCCCAGGGTGTTGACGTGAGGTAATTAAAAAATTTAACCCCAGGGTGTTGACGTGAGGTAATAAAAAAATTTACCCCCAGGGTGTTGACGTGATATAATAAAAAAAATTTACCCCTAGGGTGTTGACATGATGTAATAAAAAAATTTAACCCCAGGGTGTTGACGTGATGTATTAAAAAATTTAACCCCAGGGTGTTGACGTGAGGTAATAAAAAAATTTACCCTCAGGGTGTTTACGTGATGTAATAAAAAAATTTACCCCCAGGGTGTTGACGTGATATAATAAAAAAATTTAACCCCAGGGTGTTGACGTGATATAATAAAAAAATTTAACCCCAGGGTGTTGACGTGATATAATAAAAAAAATTTACCCCTAGGGTGTTGACATGATGTAATAAAAAAATTTAACCCCAGGGTGTTGACGTGATGTATTAAAAAATTTAACCCCAGGGTGTTGACGTAAGGTAATAAAAAAATTTACCCTCAGGGTGTTTACGTGATGTAATAAAAAAATTTAACCCCAGGGTGTTGACGTGATGTAATAAAAAAAATTTAACCCCAGGGTGTTGACGTGAGGTAATAAAAAAATTTACCCCCAGGGTGTTGACGTGATATAATAAAAAAAATTTACCCCTAGGGTGTTGACATGATGTAATAAAAAAATTTAACCCCAGGGTGTTGACGTGATGTTTTAAAAAATTTAACCCCAGGGTGTTGACGTGAGGTAATAAAAAAATTTACCCTCAGGGTGTTTACGTGATGTAATAAAAAAATTTAACCCCAGGGTGTTGACGTGATGTAATAAAAAAAATTTAACCCCAGGGTGTTGACGTGAGGTAATAAAAAAAATTTCACCCCAGGGTGTTGACGTGAGGTAATAAAAAAAATTTCACCCCAGGGTGTTGACGTGATGTAATAATTGACGGTGTTGGGGGGGGGGGGGGGCTATTTAAAAAAAATAAACCCTTTAAGGAAATACTAAACAAATGCATGAAGGAAGATTCGACAATTATTAAAAATGTGTTTGCAATCAAAAAGCGCGCAAAATTAAAAAAAAAGATCGTCCGAACTTCTGTCAATGACTCATCAGAGTCAAAAAGTATCGGAGATTCTACAATTATGATTCGAACACCAAATCCATTTTCTCTTCCTTACATTGACGAAGTAGTAAGCATATTTCTAGCAATTGTGGCCTTTAACACAAACAAACACGGGACATAAAAATATTTCAGCCAAATTAATGAAATTCAAATAAAATTTAGTTTTATAACAATTTGGTTCAATAAATTTAATTACTAAACAATTATTAATACGGTATTGTTTAGTTATTAAATTATTAAGTAACCCAAAGTTTGGTAAATTAGTCGTTTTCCACCCAAATTAACGGACAATGAATCGGCTGCTTTTTTCTTATTTTTTTTCAACCTCACAAATGAGTAAGTAAACCCAAATAAATTGTTTGGGACTAATTTCCCAACTGTATTTCCTTTAAAATAATTTAAGGTAAATTTTAAATTAGTCCAAAATGATTTATTTTTCGCTAAGATCAAAGTGTAGTATCTGTTCCGATGGATACTGCACACCATAGACTGGTATCGTCTTGGCCTTCGGGGCTTGATTTACGCCGGTCTATGGGGTTGTCCTGTGCAGTTCTAGGAGGTCCACCCTCCCAGGCTTCGCCTCCCCTCTTTGGGGAGGAGTAAGTTTATTGCTTACTGCCTGAGGCGCCCCTACCGGGGAATGCCGACGGGGCTGCCCAGGCAATTTTTAAACCCCACTTTCCCGACCCGACCTTGGGTCACATCTTACTTGTGGGAGTAAGATAAAAACTGGCCTTGTGCCTAACTCCCGGAGAGGAGTAAATCAATACTCATTTGTGAGGTCGGGAAATTGCAACCGATTCATTGTCCGCCATTTTGGCTGGGAAACAATTAATTTACCCAATTTTTTTATAGAACTTTAACAAATATTTTTTGGTCAAAGATTTGGGTAGAAATGAAGATAAATTTATGCGAGTTGTAATTCGAGTTTAATTTGATTACTGATTTACAATAAAAAAAAAATTTAATTAAAAAAATTTTTTTCTTAGAAATATGAAAATAGGAAAGGACAGTTTTGAATTTTATAACTTTTCATCATTTTCGAATTGACTAAAATGTCCTATAAGCAGACAACAAAAATTATAACCATTAGATGATGGTTAGGCCCCCCCCCCCACCAATAAAAACAAGAATCTACGTGAGAATGGTGAGTATTATTCCCTTCATCTTCACACATGCAGCCGGCATGAAAGGAAAAGGAGTTAGAAAGAAAAAGAGATAGAGAGAGATAGAGATAGATAAAAATAGAGAGATAGAGATAGAGAGAGAGAGAGATAGAGCGATAGAGAGAGAGAGAGCGATAGAGAGAGAGCGATAGAGAGAGCGATAGATAGAGAGAGATAGATAGAGAGAGAGATAGCGAGAGAGAGATAGAGATAGCGAGAGAGAGAGAGAGAGATAGAGATAGCGAGAGAGAGAGAGAGAGATAGAGATAGCGAGAGAGAGAGATAGATAGAGAGGTAGATAGATAGAGATAGATAGAGAGGTAGATAGATAGAGATAGATAGAGAGGTAGATAGAGAGATAGATAGAGAGGTAGATAGAGAGATAGATAGAAATAGCGAGAGAGATAGAGAGAGAGAGATAGATAGAGAGAGATAGAGAGAGAGATATATAGATAGATAGAGATAGAGAGAGATATAGAGATAGATAGAGAGAGATATAGAGAGATATAGAGATAGATAGAGAGAGATAGAGAGAGATAGAGATAGATAGAGATATAGAGATAGATAGATAGAGAGAGATAGAGATAGATAGATAGATATAGATAGAGAGAGATAGATAGATAGAGAGATAGATAGATAGAGATAGAGAGAGATAGATAGAGATATATATATAGAGAGAGATAGAGAGATAGATCGAGAGATAGATAGAGAGATAGATATAGATAGAGAGATATAGATAGAGAGATATAGATAGAGAGATAGATAGAGAGAGATAGAGAGAGAGAGAGATAGATCGAGAGAGAGAGAGAGAGTAGAAAAAGATGAGGATGCTGACAACGTTGGCTGATGAAGACTTGCACAGTTGAAGAGAAATAGTTTGCGCCAAAAATATAATTGCCCTTTTATGCCGACATACCGGCCATTATTTCGAAAAAAAAAAGGGGGGGGGGGCGATAAAAATAAGTTTAAATGTAGAATTAAATTTTTTTTTTTTTTTTGACTGGAAAATGGAACGAAATCGAAGTAATTCTTTAATAAGGGTTTTAAAAAAAAAATTATAATTTGGGGCAGTGTCCTGTTAAAACCGACCAGGGAAAACAGGGTTTTTGTTGTTGCAATATTCAAAGAGTTGTTTTAGTTTTACATATGGTGAATATTTATATCTTTGTTTTTTTGCAGGAAATACGTTCCACATTTCTGGTTGATTCGCGTAAAAATTTAAAAAAAAACAAAAAAAACAAAAAAAAAAACAGTAAAAATATTTTTTTTCTGCGTAAAAACAA
>OY744555.1:15297113-15337107 GCA_963556195.1 Sepiola atlantica
TTGCAAAAAGTATTTCATGTGATTTTAATGATTAGAGTTTCTGGAAAAATAAAAAATACGACATAATTATATTTCCCTTTCATACATAGACGTGGTATCATCAGAGCAATAATTTTTTTTTATAATCTTGAAAATAAACCAAAAATTGACAAATTTGAGACCCAAGAACTTAACGAAAAAAAGAATTTTAAAAATTGAATAATGTCTACTAACAATTCACTTGGATTGGTATGGTAGCCCCGTTGTGTAATAACCACGTGGGATTAGCCTTCCAACAACCACTCACTTTTATACCGCCCTTCAAAATTTTATTTTTAGAGATTCAATAATTTCGTTAATTTCACAATTCATCGTCAATTATTTGGAAAGATTTGTATTTGTTTTGTCTTTTTTGCATTAAGAAGATTTAAGAAGTTAAAAACAATTATTTATTAATAAATAAAGAGAATTAAAACATGACATTTTCTTTCAAAATTGAATTCTGTTTATCAATAAATAACTGTTTTAACTTTTGTTTTCAATGAATAAATTGTCAGTGTAGTCATTGACTTTAATTTACTTTTTCACACTTAAAATTAAAAAAATACACTTTATTTTAAAAAGAATCAACGTAATAAATTACGTTGATAAATTTTCGTTGATTCGTTACAACACGTTAAGAATAAATCGAGTAACTAAAGTTTTAAATCATGTAAAAAAAATTGATAAAATTGACGCAGTTCGTAGCGTAAAATTAATTTTTAACATTTAACATTTTTAACATTTTTAACAGGAAAAACAATTAATTATGAGCGCTTTTTAATAAGCATAGTCCGGACAAGAGGTGGCCATTTTTGCACGTACCTATAAATAAGGAACAAATATTTAATAATTTATTTTCATCGTCATCATCAGTTGTTATTCTGTCGGTTATTTTAATTTTTTGAATATAAAAGAAATATCTGCTTTTAATTCAAAAAACATTAAAAGTAAAAATTAATTAAATGAACGAAAATATTACAGACAATTAGATTCTTTAGTCGGATTTAGAAGTAATTTGCGTCGGATAAAAAATGTTTTAGTTATTTAAGAAAAAAAATAGTTTTCATTCATTGATATAAAAAATAAATAACTTGTTAAGAAATCTGATTATTAAAATAATTACAGATAAGACCCTAAAGAAATTAAATCAGATATAATTTTTTTGATTTCAGTTTTATAAACAGTATAAACAGCAATTTTAAAACTGATTTTTCACTATCTTTTAAGATAAATGTTAGGACTATTTCTTATCATTTCACTAAATGAACCATTAAATTGAATGTTTTTCTTGCGATAAAATAACAACAGTAGTAATTGTCAATAATTTCAACGGCTACATGTAACGACGAATTTTAATGCAAAGTTGAATTGTTTTACAAACAAACATTGTGAGGTAATCCGGTAGTTATATATATATATATTTTTTTAAAGTAGACATAAACGGGTTTCAAAGCGAATTATTTGTTCTTAAAAACATAATTTGTATTTTTTCTTGCAATAAAAACAATACGTAAATAAATGCATTTAAATGGACATGGAAATTCATCGTAGTTACTTAGTCTATGGTGAAATAAAACTTATTTTTTCGTAAGTCGTGACGAAAATCGCCGTATGAATTATTTATTTAATCTAAAAAAAAATAGTCAGAAGTTTTAATTATTTCTTTTTTATTGGAAAAATGTTGAAATAAAAATAAACCGGCAGTTTAGTTGACTCGTGAAATCTTCACTGTAACTATAACAGTTAAGTTAAATAAACATGAACCGGCAAAATAACGAGGGGGTCGTTATTATGCCGGTCCCGGCAAAATAGCCTATTCGAAAAAAAAAAAATACCAGAAAAAAGGGTATTTTGAAAACCTATCCACCTACCGAAAAAAGGCCGTTTTTTTGTGTATTTTTACTTTAAAAACATTTTTTAAAATTATTTCTTTCATTTAATAATAAAAATTCCTCCCAACTAACTAAGTTCATGTGGCGTCAGAGATCTGCTTGTAGAGATTTCACATTTTTATCATGTCAATTAATTTTCGTTGTTTATTTTGTTTAGTAAATTTACTGTTGTTTGAAACATTAATTTTGAAATTTTCGTTTTTGTTTATTTTCTATTTTTGTGAATACAAAAAAAAAACGATCCTATTTTTGTAAATATATTTATTCAATTTTGAGGAAAATCACACTGTGGGGGAAATCACATTTGTTACAAAAAACGGTGCTGTTATAGATGACGCGCCTGATTTCCGTGACTTCGCGTCGGTAACGATCGGGCAGGTCGCGGAAGCGCCCGAGAGTTGCCGAGACGAAAACGCCAAGCGTTAATGGAAGAATTGCGGACGATGATATAAAACGAATAAATTCAAAGAAAAAATACATAAACAAAAAGATAAAAACTGAACAAACTGGGGGGGGGGGGGTAAAATGAAACATTTTCAATCGAATATATAGAACTTAAAAATGGGGGGGGGGGGAATGTTTTATTTTTCAGTTGTTTAGCTGTTTTTCTTTCTTTTTTCTTTTTTTTGCTACCATAAAACAAAGAAAGAAAAAAAGGGTTAGGGTTAGGTTTATGGTTATGGCTTCCGTTATTAGCGATAGCCAAGCCCTGCATTCAAACTGCCAAGCTCTAACTGGAAGACTGGCAGACGATAATATAAGACGAATAAATTCAAAGAAAAAATACATAGATTAAAATCATTTTTTTTTTTTTTTTTTTTTGGTGAAAATAATGGTTTTTCTTGGGGGGGGGGGATTTTGTCAATGTTATCTTTTTTATTTGTTTTGCTGTTTTTCTTTTTTCTTTTTTTTCTTGCTAACATAAAACAAAGAAAGAAAGAAAAATAGGTTAGGGTTAGGGCAAGGGTTAAGTTTAGGGCTTCCGTTCTTAGCAATAGCCAAGCCCTGCATTCAAACTGCCAAGCTGTAACTGGAAGACTGGCAGACGATAATATAAGACGAATAAATTCAAACAAAAAAAAACATAGATTAAAATCAGTTTTTTTTGGAGGGGGGGGGAGGGATTTTGTCAATGTTTTTATAAGAAAAGAAAGAAAGAAATGATATTCCGTCAGCACTCGGGCGCTTCCGTGACCTGCCCGATCGTTGTCGACGCGAAGTCACGGAAATCAGGCGCGTCATCTATAACAGTACCCCAAAAAAACTTTCTATTTATTTTCTTTAATAAATTAATTGTTTTTTTTTGTTGTTTTTGAATTTCAACGATTTCAATTTCAGAAAACGAACAGGCCGATATGTTTTTTGTCGGGACGTAAAAACGGTGTTACTAATATCACGTGATCTCCGCCTTGCAGACAAAGATTTCGGGTACCATACTCGTACACGTTCACCTAATAAAACTGTATGGACACTTTTCGTGTATGTGTGTTTCTCACATCTACATGACTTATACGTTATTATTATTATTATTATTATTATTATTATTATTAGGTGCTTATGCTGATTAGCGGCCTATGAAAAAATTATTTTTATATAAAAACAATAATATATACTTATTAAGCATTATATTCTTACTCACTGTACAAAAAAGTAGAAAAAATTATCCACTAGAACTTTAATTACAAGTATTTTTCCATTCTGCGTATCATAACGGCGACTCGTTCAGTGTTTTTTACGAAGATTTGAAGGGTTTCTGCCCTTCAAATCTTCTTAAGAAACAAGATGGAGGCTTAGTGAACGAGTCGCTGCTATGATACGCAGAATGGAAAAATACTTGTAATTAAAGTTCTAGTGGATAATTTTTTCTACTTTTTCGTACAGTGAGTAAGAATATAATGCTTAACAAGTATATATTATTGTTTTTCTATAAAAATATTTTTTTCATATGGCCGCTAATCAGCATAAGCACCTTTTATTATTTTACTACCAATCGAATATTTATTGAAATTAAATGCAATAACGTAAACTAAAAACTAAATTATTTAGGGTGAAACGGTTTTCGGTATTACTACCAAACAAATTATTTTTTTTACTAAAAAGCATGTTTTAGTAAAAAAAAAAAAAAAAAAAAAAAGAAACATTGGGTATCTTTTACAATAATCAACACAACGAGAACAACGCCCCCCCCCCCAAAATACAACAAATAAATGTGACCGTAGCCAATAAAACTTCTTTTCCAAATTACCTATGACATTTGGTTGTATTTTTAAGTAGTTTCAATGGCTTTTTATTAGATATCAAAATTTATCTTCATTTTACCTTCAAGGAAAGTTGGAAATTTGCCGACATTTTGTTTTTTTACAGGGACTCATAATCAAAACGCACTTTTTCAAAAACTTTGATTCGTTAGTTTTTTTTTGGGAGGGGGGGGCTTTTAACGTAATATTTTAGTTTCGATGACTTAATTAAAAGTAATGGACTGAGAAAAAAAATGTCGGCAGCCAATTTTCCCACTTTTCGTGAACGTAAAATGGAGATCAATTTTGATATCTAATATTAATATAAAAAGCCATTGAAACTACTTAAAAATACAAACAAATGTCATAGATAAGTCGGAAAATAACTTTTATGGACCACGATCACATTTATTTGTTGTATATTTGTTTTTTTTTGTTTTTTTTGTTTTTGTTTTTGGACACAGTTCTCGTTCTGTTGATTATTGTAAAAGATACCAAAAAAATAAATGTTACCAAAGGCAAGATAAGTTACTCTTCTACTAGCCTGAATAAGTTTATTTGTGTTTTAACTTATTTTTGAAGCGTTTTTTTTGTTGTTGTTCAAAACCAACCTGGTGTCTACTCGGGTGACGGAATTAATTACAAACCGGAAGTAATTTTATGTCGCTTAGGAATTAGAAATCTCGTAATTCTTGATGATAAAATGAAATAAAACTTTTCTTTTTTTAATTCGTACAATATAATTTTGAAAATGAAAAAAATAAAATGAGATTTATTAGTTGAATAACAAATAAAATTGATAAATTAAGTCCAAGTTGTAATTAATTTCGAGTTGTAATTAATTCCGAGTTGTAATTAATTCCGAACCCCGTCTAACTCTGTTCGGTAAGAACAAAAAACGAAATGGCTTGCCTTGCAAAAAAAAAAAAAAAAAAAAAAAAAAAATGTCGGCAAGTTTCCAACTTTCCGTGAACGTAAAATGGAGATAAATTTTGATATCTAATATTAATATAAAAAGCCATTGAAACTACTTAAAAATACAAATAAATGTCATAGATAAGTCGGAAAATAGGTTTTATGGGCTACGGTCACATTTATTTGTTGTATAGGGTGGGCCAAAATAAGGGTCCTATCTTTAAATTTGAATAACTTCCACAAAATAAAAGTTAAACTCACCAAACTTTATGTGTGTGTAGACTGACCCTTCCGAGATTTTTTGAAATAAACAAAACAAATTTTAGCCGAAAAACACTTCTTAAAACTTACAAAAACTAAAGTATTGTTTTTTACACTGTTTTGAGTTTTTTAAGCAAAAATAATGTTTTCTAAATGAGGGTACGTTCCTTAGGGCTAATACGGCTCATGCTTGCTTCGGAAGGGGTCCTTTACTTATTCTAAAAAAAAAAGAACAAAAAATCAATAAATAAAAAAGTTATGAATTTTTTAAAATAGAACCCTTATTTTTGCCCACCCTGTATATTTGTTTTTTGTTTTTTACCCCATTTTCGTTCTGTTTATTAGTGTAACAGACACCCGAAACATTTATCGTACACGCGAAACGCCGCAATGAAAGCTCGCATCGTAAAATATTATTTTGCCATTTTGGCGTTTGAACATTTTTTCGATCAAACCAAAATGGCTAAAGAATAATTCACTTTGTTTGCGTGTACCCATTTTTTTTTAAATAAAATTAAATGGTTCTCTGTCCTTAACTAAAACAAAATATATAAACTTATCCTTCTAAACTTGTTTCTAAATATGACGATTATTATTTTTTTTTTCGGACGAGTTTTGATTTCGGCGTTTCACGTGTACGATGAAACTTGCTACAACTGACTGTCTTAATGTTATTTATTTAGTTAGTTTTAAATAAAACACGATTTAAGTAAAAAAAATAAGTCATACCAAAACCTCACCGAAACATATTTCACTCAAAATAATAAAAGTGACTAAAATAGGATTTAACCTAATTTTATTTATATAATAATATTACTAATTAGGTAAGGGAGATAACTCGATTTTATCCGGAAAATGTACATTTTAATTTATTTGGACTGGAATAATATCTCTATGAACTCTTTGGTGCTTCTGTAGTTTCACAATGACATTAAAATATTTAAAGAAATGTATAAACTTTTGTTATGTACTTACGTGGTAGCTGAAAATAAGATTGTACAAGAAAAAATTACGCAACTTCATCCAGTATTTATCAAATTATAAGAAAAAGAAGAAGAAGAAAAAACGATCTTACGTATCGGTAGACATTTCAGCTTAGCTTACTGGCAAGGGAGATAACTCGAATTTTTTTTTCGGAAAAACTAAAAATATAAGAAAAATGGCGACCGTGAGATGAAATCGTTTTTTTAAATTTTTTATTTAATAAATACTGGATGAATTTGTGTAATTTTTGGTGTACTGTCTTCTTTTCAGCTACCACGTAACTACATAACAAAGTTTATACATTTCTTTAGCTATTTTTTTAAAAGAGATGCTTAACATGTCATTGCGAAACTATAGAAGCACCGACTCTTTTTATACATATATAAAACAAAACAAAACAAAACAAAGATCGGGTCATTTTGTTTAACTTTTTCTTTTAACTTTCGGGTATCTTTAAGAATGATCAGTACAGTCGCGGACGGGGTCCAAAAAACGAACGAGAACGGGGTTATAAAAATAAATATGCAACAAGTGAGTTTAACCTACGTCGAGAAGAGATATTTGTCTACTTACCTATGATATTTGTTTGTATTTTTACGTTTTTGGTTTTTATTAGATGTAAAAATAAATTCTTGTTCATTTTTTACTCGTTTTTTTAGACAATATGGCGTCTTACGAGCAAGCGCCATTTTGTTTTTTTGTTTTTTTGCAAGTTCGTGTGACAAAACTATTGATTTCTACTAAATAGCAGTTGGAACGGTTTAAAAATACAAACAAATATCACAGGTCAGTTTTAAATTAACTTTTATCGACGACAGTTACTTTTATTTGTTGCATATTTGTTTTTTTGAGCGTTTTCAGCGTACTGATTATTCTTAAAGATACCCTAACTTTCTTTTATGGAAATCGCTCCAGACAAGGCATGAAGCCACTTGATGTAAGGAGCTAAAAAAAAAACTTTAAGGTCAAAAACTAGCCAACGACAAGTGTCAGGTGGATAGATTCCGACCCAGAAAACAGCAATTCTACCCCCCCCCCCTTTGTCAGAAACATCGCTCATGGAATGTGAGGACTAAATGACAAAATAAGGGCAGCGATAGTTTACGAGGCTGGCGAAAGTAAACTCAAGTTAGTCACTTTCTACTCATGAGCAATTCTTCTCCCTTACGCGATGTACATCGGGGGGGGGGGGGGGTAGGAGACAATAAATAACTCTCACCCCCAGAAATAGTTCCCGGAGTGTACAATAATCCGCAGAGTGAAAACGCTCAAAAAACAAATATACAACAAATAAAAGTAACTGTAGCCGATAAAAGTTATTTTCCTACTTATCTGTGACATTTGTTTGTATTTTTAAGCCGTTTCAACTGATATTCATTAGAAATCAATATTTTTGTCACACGAACATTGGACAAGCGATGGGTGGGTGGGTGGGGGGGGGTTCGTAACGGGTTATGGCTGGGCGGCCATTTTGTTTTTGTAAAAATACGTGCCAAAAAAAAAACAAGAAATTTTTTTTTACATCTAATAAAAACCCATTTATAGTCCGTAAAAATACAAACAAATTTCATAGGTAAGTAGGAAAATATCTATTCTCGACGTAGGTCACCGTCACTTGTTGCATATTTATTTTTCTTACCACGTTCTAGTTCGTTTTTTGGACCCCGTTGGCGACTCTGCGGATTATTGTAAAAGATACCCGAGTTTTCTAATAAGAATAACCAAAAAAAAAAAATGTCATTTGAGTCTGATAATTCTTTGGTTTGGGGGAAATATTTAACATTCTGGAGGATGCGTTTTGCTTCGGTCGTCATAAAAGCGTAAATTGATTTGGGCGGATCCTCGTCTTGTCTTGCATCAACAGAAAGACAAAAAAAAAAACCCCGAAAAACTTCAGCTTCAAGAACGCCACATTTACAATTTTTCTTCTTTCTTTATGTTGTAAGAATGACAGATCGTCTATAAGTGGTGTGAGACTGAAGCAGCCTTCTTTATTGTAATCGACATCGTAATAAAAACTTAGGGTATATGTTACGAGACTCAGCAGAGGCGCGAACGGGGTCCAAAAAAAGAACGAGAAAGGGTTTAAAAACATAAATTTGCAACAAGTGAAGTTGACCTACGACGAGAATAGATATTTTTCTACTTACCTATGTAATTTGTTTTTATTTTTACGTATTATAAATGGGTTTTCATTAGATGTAAAAAAAAAAATGTCTTGTTTTTTTTTTCAACGTTTTCACAAAAATCAATATGGCCGCTCCAGGTGCATTTGTTAGTAATTCCCCCCAAATCGGCCATGTTTGTTTTCGAAATTACGGTGTCAAAACTATTGATTTCTAATAAATAGCACTTCAAACGGGTTTAAAATACAAACAAATATCACATGCAAGTTTGAAACTAACTTTTACAGCTTACAGTTACTTTTATTTGTTGTAATTTGTTTTTTTTGCGTTTTTACTCTGCTGAGTCTCGTAAAAGATTCCCAAAACTTATAATTTAGAGCAGTGCTTTGGAATAAAACCCGCCTCGTTTTTATAAATTAAGAAAAACAGCAAAAAAAAAAAAAAAATGCTGATTATTGTCGCCATTTTTATGCCCCCTCCCATCCCACACTTTTTTACGGGAGCAGAGTTAGACAAAATGTCGGTTTTTAATGTGGGGGGATAACCAGCTCTCAACAAATAGGGCACTCTGAATTAAGTTGTTTTACCTGTTTCCCCCCCTTGCAGCAAGTCAGTTTAATGTGGAGGGAAAATCCATCTCCCCCAATGGGGTACTCTGAGAGGGTACAAAAATAGTCGAGAATGAAGGACATTTCCAAATAGGGGTGCCTCAGGCGACCGGCAATAACTCCCATTCAGAAGAAGGAGGTAATGGCTGGGAGGACGACCTCCTAGGACTGACCATAACCATACCTTACTCAAGCAAAAGGGTCGAGTCCCCTAGCAAACCACAACCTAGAATCAGAATGCGCCAAAGATTCTCCCAGAAAAAAAAGGTTTGCGCTCAGAAGATGGATTGGTCTCAGTCTAGGGGGATTTCTCATCTGAACCAGGACAGATACTACACTTCGATCATAACTGGGAAGTCGGATAAACATGAATTGTTGGGCATCTTTTACGAGACTCAGCAGAGTAAAAACGCTAAAAAAACAAATTTACAACAAATAAAAGTAACTGTAAGCTGTAAAAGTTAGTTTCAAACTTGCATGTGCTATTTGTTTGTATTTTAAACCCGTTTGAAGTGCTATTTATTAGAAATTTATGTTCGACAGAGGGTTTTCGAAGAATTCAAAATGGCCGCTCTACGTAATAATATAGAGGCATTTTCTTTGAGAAACTAGATGTTTTAAAAAACAAGAAATTTTTTTTTAACATCTAATAAAAAGCCATTTATACTACGTAAAAATACGAACAAATTACATAGGTAAGTAGAAAAATGTCTATTCTAGACATAAGTCAACTTTACTTGTTGCAAATTTATGTTTTTAAACTCTTTCTCGTTCTTTTTTTGGACCCCGTTCGCGCCTCTGCTGAGCGTCGTAACATATACCCGAATTGTTTGTTACCATGTTTAGAACGAATTTAGGAAAACTCGTCACAGGAAAATTCGTAAATGGAAAATTCGTAAACGGAAAATTCGTCACTTTTGGCCAAGTAGGAAAATTCGGCAATTATCGAATAAATATCGATTGAAAATAGATTTTAGAACCGTTTTTACAAGAGATATACTTGTAAATACGAGGCTACCCACCTCACCAGTGGAGAACATTTTTTCATATTATTGTTTGGTACTTGTGCAGTTTACGAACCGGGCTATTTTTTAGATAAGATTTTAAAGTTAAATTAAATTTTTACTTCAAAATCACTGAGAAAAAGTGGTTAATCCATCGTTTCACAACTAAAATGGCCGACAATGAATAGGCTGTATTTTTCTGATTTTTTTGTTCCGACCATACAACGATTTATTTGAAAGAAGAATTTCTTTTTTTAAGTATTAAATAAAGTTGTTAGTTAAAACAAGTTTTAGGCAAGATGAAATAAAAACACTGAATTAGTTAGAAAACAATTTTGCTTTTTTAAATACATGGACATTTTCTAAGAATTTAAAGCCAGTTACTCGATAGTTTATAAATTCCTTTCAAGTTTTGCAAACACACGAAGTAATTGATGTTTTGTCAATTAAAATGGCTGACTTGTTTACGAATAAATCTAAATGAATTATGATGGATTTCATCTCGTAACTTAATTACGAACCAGGCTTGAAATAATAACATTATTTAGACAACGATTTTTTACATGAGGAGAATGGGGGTGGGGGGGGGGTGCTTGTTAACTATTCTGTACTTTCACGTAACGATTTAATAAACAGAAGATATCGTAAAAATTGAATTTAACTTGAAAATTTTATGTAAAAAATAACCCGATTCAAACCTTTAATTTCGTAACGTAATTACGAACTGGGTTGAAATAACATTATTTAGAAATCTATTCTTAACATGGAGTAAGGGGGGGGTAACTATTCTGTACTTTTACCTAACAATTTAATGAACAAAAGATATCGTAAAAATTTAATTTAACTTGAAAATCTTATCTAAAAAATAGCCCGATTAGTAAACTGCACAAGTACCAAAAAAATAATATGAAAAAATGTTCTCCACTGGGGAGGTGGGTAGCCCCGTATTTACAAGTATATCTCCTGTAAAAACGGTTCTAAAATCTATTTTCAATCGATATTTATTCGATAATTGCCGAATTTTCCTACTTGGCCAAAAGTGACGAATTTTCCGTTTACGAATTTTCCGTTTACGAATTTTCCTGCGACGAGTTTTCCGGGCACCGTTTAGAACACAACAATACTCGATTAAAAAAAAAGAAAGGCGATTCTGAAGAATAATCAACGGAAAAGGGTGTAAAAAAAACAAATAGTCAACAAATAATTGTTACCAAAGTCAATAAAAAATTTACTTTTCTTCGAACTGGATACGTTTTGTTATTTTAAAGCGCTTTTATTTACTTTTTTATTTTTGTATAGTATCCCCCCCCCCCCCGGAGTCTTGTATAAATCCGACGAATGAAGCATGGCGCTGGATTTTACTCGATGTGAAACCTCGATAATCGCCCAAAAGTCGCAAATTAAACAAAAATACAGCTAATATATACAGATAGGTTGGAAATGTAATTTTCGGACGATTGGTGACAGCTGTTAGCTGTATCTTTTGTTTAATTTTCAATTTTTTAGTTGTTAATCATACGAAATTGAGACTTCACATCGAGTAAAATCTGGCGCCATGTTGAATTCGTCGGGTTTACAAAACTGGAAGGCAACGATCACAAATGTAAATAAAAGTGCGGGTATATGTTACGAGACTCAGCAGAGGCGCGAACGGGGTCCAAAAAAAGAACGAGAAAGGGTTTAAAAACATAAATTTGCAACAAGTGAAGTTGACCTACGACGAGAATAGATATTTTTCTACTTACCTATGTAATTTGTTTTTATTTTTACGTATTATAAATGGGTTTTCATTAGATGTAA
Source organism: Sepiola atlantica (assembly GCA_963556195.1). Classification (NCBI taxonomy): domain Eukaryota; kingdom Metazoa; phylum Mollusca; class Cephalopoda; order Sepiida; family Sepiolidae; genus Sepiola; species Sepiola atlantica. The sequence continues at coordinate 15,308,962 of OY744555.1, forward strand.
AAAAAAAAAATGTCTTGTTTTTTTTCCCAACGTTTTCACAAAAATCAATATGGCCGCTCCAGGTGCATTTGTTAGTAACCCCCCCCCCCCCAAATCGGCCATGTTTGTTTTCGAAATTACGGTGTCAAAACTATTGATTTCTAATAAATAGCACTTCAAACGGGTTTAAAATACAAACAAATATCACATGCAAGTTTGAAACTAACTTTTACAGATTACAGTTACTTTTATTTGTTGTAATTTGTTGTTTTTTTTGCGTTTTTACTCTCCTGAGTCTCGTAAAAGATTCCCAAAAGTGCTTTAAAATTCTTTAAAACAACACAAAACTGAGACAGAAAAGTAACTTTTATTGCCTCAGGTAACAGTTATTTGTTGACTATTTGTTTTTTTTATTTAAGTTTTTACAAGACTGCAAGTCAACGATCAAAAATGTAAAAGTAATGGCTAAAATTTAAATCAATTGTTTTTCTTTTTTACCTTTTTTTTCTGTTAAATATTTTTCAAAATCGCCAATTGTTAAATTCTTGTTTAATTTTTAGACTTGACAAGCAAAAAATCTACAATGATTATTTTTATTCGTTCTTTCTTGAAAATTTGAAGTTTAAAGTGCATTTTTGTCATTCTTTTCCTTTCTTGAACATTAAGGTAGACTTTCTTTTCAGCTAATATTTATTTAAAGAATCGAAATTGTAAAGTTTAATGCTAAATTTTAAGGTAAAAGTACGTTAAATTTATTTTATATATTTATTATTATGTAAGTAAGTGTCATTAAAAAAATAAAAATTAACCAATTATCTCCCTTGAGTGGAAATCTCGTGGTGTGATGGAGTACCGCGCAGCAAAAAAAAAAATGGCAGACAAATATATATATATTTATATATATATATATATATATATATATATATATATATTTTTTTTTAATTTTTATTTTGTGTGATATATAATAGCGAAAACTATGTTAAATATTTGCTGCGTGAGTTTTATTTTTTTTGCTGCGCGGTACTCACTCCACGAGATGTCTACTCAAGGGGGATAATTGGTTAATTTTTAGTTTTTAATGATACATATATGACACGCATTATATATATATATGTCTGTGTGTATATCTATATACACATGCGTGTGTGTGTATATATATGTACGAATTTTTGAAAACACTCGGCCTTTTGGCTAAGATCAAAGTGTAGTATCTGTTCCGATGGATACTGCACTTCATAGATCGGTATTGTTTTGGCCTTCGGGCCTTGATTTCCGCCGGTCTATGGGTCTGATCTGTCCTGTGCAGTTCTAGGAGGTCCACCCTCCCAGGCTTTACCTCTCCTCTTTGGGGAGGAGTAAGTTAATTGCTTACTGTCTGAGGCGCCCCCACCGGGGAATGCCGACGGGGCTGCCCAGGCAATTTTTAATGGCCACAGTGCTCACCTTCTCGAGCACTGGCTTTTCAACTCCCACTTTCCGACCTTGTGTCACATATTCCTATTGTGGGTAGGGGTTAAATAACGCCTTTTGGCTAAGATCAAAGTGTAGTATCTGTTCCGATGCATACTGCACGCTTGTCCTGTGCAGTTCTAGGAGGTCCACCCTCCCAGGCTTCGCCTCCCCTCTTTGGGGAGGAGTAAGTTTATTGCTTACTGTCTGAGGCGCCCCTACCAGGGAATGCCGACGGGGCTGCCCAGGCAATTTTTAATGGCCAGAGTGCTCACCTCTCGAGCGCTGGCTTTTAACCCCACTTGCTCGACCCGAGCTTGGGTCACATCTTACTTGTGGGAGTAAGATAAACCTGGCCTTGTGCCTAACTCCTAGCGAAGGAGTAAATAAATGTCACAGGAAAATTGGTCACCGGAAAATTGGTCACTTTTGGCCAAGTAGGAAATTTCGGCAATTATCGAATAAATATCGATTGAAAATAGATTTTAGAACCGTTTTTACAGGAGATATACTTGTAAATACGAGGCTACCCACCCCCCAGTGGAGAACATTTTTTTATATTATTTTTTTGGTACTTGTGCAGTTTACGAACCGGGCTATTTTTTAGATAAGATTTTCAAGTTAAATTAAATTTTTACGATATCTTTTGTTTATTAAATTGTTAGGTTAAAGTATAGAATAGTTAACAAACCCCCCCCCTCACTCCATGTTAAGAATGGCTTTCTAAATAATCCGGTTCGTAATTACGTTACGAAATTAATTATATATATATATATATATATATATATATATATATATATATATATATATATACACCCCTCTTTTTGACTATCTCAAATTTTTTAAATTATTCTTCTGCTTACAATTACCTATCATGCCGCGAGAGAATTCCGAGGTTTTTGGAAATAAATCTTTAAAAATTGAGATTTTAAGACATAAAAAGTTGTGGAAAACGGACTATATTAAAAGACTGATCCCCCGTCTTAAAATCTAAATTTAATAAAGTAATAAAATAGTTATTTTTTGTTTTAGTTTTTTCCCGAACCATTGAAATATGATGTTTTTGTAGAGCTGTTGGAGGATCGCAGATATTAAAAGAAAATATCCATTGTTACTTTATATTTAACTTTCATAAAAATTTTTACCAGCAATTGGGAAGGCCGAAATAAAAGTGGGGTGTTGGCATCGTGCAGTATCTTTATTGAAAAAAAAAAAAAAAAAAAAAAATGGTGTTTTCTTTCTTTTTTATGAAATCGCTAAACTAATTTGAATTAAATCCAAGATTTTAATGTGTATTTTTTGTTACTTCCTGTTTAATCGTGCGCGTCATCCGACGTACGGATGACCAGAAATTACAAAATAAAACTTTTTGTTGGCATTTCTTTATGCGAATTTTTATTATTATTATGTCTTATTATTATACCATATGTTTTTATTTATTTCAAACATTTACATTAATAATACCATGTTGTTGTTTTTTTGTCAATGTAAATATTATTTGTTTATTCCTATATTAAACTAACAAAATTATTAAACAAATGTATTATTAATATTATTAAACTATAATTCGAAGGAAGAAGAATGATGATGATGATGATGATGATGATGATGATGATGATGATGATGATAACAACAACAACAACAATAATAATAATGAATTAAAAATATATAAAATAATTCGCATAAAGAAATGTCAACAAAAAGGTTTCATTTTTAATTTCTGGTCATCCGTACGTCCGATGACTTGCACGATTTTAATCACAAAAACATAAAAATCTTGGATTTAACCAAAACATGTTTACAACTGGTGTTGCTTCTACATCTTTTAAAGAAAAAAAAATGGCTACAATGAATAAATTATTCATAGCAGCAACGACTGACTCCATTATTCCTAAAATGCAGTTGCTCGAATTTCAGTGGAAACACGATTGGTCAGAAGCAGACGACCGTATTCTTTGCTTTAATAATACGTCGCCAGTTTCTTTCTTTCTTCCCTTCTTCTCTTTCTTTCTTTCTTTCTTTCTTTCTTTTTTCCTTCCTTCCTTCTTCTCTTTCTTTCTTCCTTCCTTCCTCTCCTTCTTTCTTTCTTCCTTCTTCTCTTTCTTCCTTCCTTCTTCTCTTTCACGATTGGTCAGAAGCAGACGACCGTATTCTTTGCTTTAATAATACGTCGCCAGTTTCTTTCTTTCTTCCCTTCTTTCTTTCTTTCATTCTTCTCTTTCTTTCTTTCTTTTTTCCTTCCTTCCTTCTTCTCTTTCTTTCTTCCTTCCTTCCTCTCCTTCTTCTCTTTCTTCCTTCCTTCTTCTCTTTCACGATTGGTCAGAAGCAGACGACCGTATTCTTTGCTTTAATAATACGTCGCCAGTTTCTTTCTTTCTTCCCTTCTTTCTTTCTTTTTTTCTTTCATTCTTTCTATCTTCTCTTTCTTTCTTTCTTTCCTTCCTTCTTCTCTTTCTTTCTTTCTTTTTTCTTTCTTTCCTTCATCTCTTTCTTCCTTCTTCTCTTTCTTCCTTCCTTCTTCTCTTTCTTTCTTCCTTCCCTTCTTTCTTTCCTTATTCCTTCCTTCTTCTCTTTCTTCCTTCTTCTCTTTCTTTCTTTCCTTCCTTCTTCTCTTTCTTTCTTTGTTCCTTTCTTCTTCTCTTTCTTCCTTCTTCTCTTTCTTTATTCCTTCTTCTCTTTCTTTCTTCCTTCTTTTCTTTCTTTCTTTGTTCCTTCTTTCTTTCTTTCTTCTTCTCTTTCTTTCCTTCCTTCTTCTCTTTCTTTCTTCTTCTCTTTCTTCCTTCCTTCCTTCTTCTCTTTCTTCCTTCTTCTCTTTCTTCCTTCCTTCTTCTCTTTCTTCTCTTCCTTCCTTCCCGTGTCTGTGATTCTGTGTCTGATTATGAACCCTAGCTACAGACTAAGCTGTGCCGGTAATTCCATAGATTACAACTATTAAGTCTGAATACGTTATTGACGTTGGGCATTAGTTTAAAACAAATTATTGCACTTCTGCATTTCAACCGTCATTTGGACTTAATAATTGAAGAGTTCCATTCATTCTACCGAGTCAACATATGGAGAAAAAAACAATGTTGACTGTTTGTTGGATTTTCGTTTTAAATTATAAATTTTCGTTTTAAAACTCACTGTTGACTATTTTGACAAAATTTTAATTCATACAATAAAACAAATCACTGACTAAAATCACTGACTATTCATTTTAATGATAAATTTTCATTTTAAAAATCACTGTTGACTATTTTGATAAAATTGTAATTAATACAATAAAAAAAATCACTGACTAAAATCACTGACTATTCATTTTAATGGTAAATTCTCATTTTAAAAATCACTGTTGACTATTTTGATAAAATTTTAATTCATACAATAAAACAAATCACTGACTAAAATCACTGACTATTCATTTTAATGATAAATTTTCATTTTAAAAATCACTGTTGACTATTTTGATAAAATTTTAATTCATACAATAAAACAAATCACTGACTAAAATCACTGACTATTCATTTTAATGATAAATTCTCATTTTAAAAATCACTGTTGACTATTTTGATAAAATTGTAATTAATACAATAAAAAAAATCACTGACTAAAATCACTGACTATTCATTTTAATGATAAATTTTCATTTTAAAAATCACTGTTGACTATTTTGATAAAATTGTAATTAATACAATAAAACAAATCACTGACTATTCATTTTAATGATAAATTTTCATTTTAAAAATCACTGTTGACTATTTTGATAAAATTTTCATTCATACAATAAAACAAATCACTGACTAAAATCACTGACTATTCATTTTAATGGTAAATTCTCATTTTAAAAATCACTGTTGACTATTTTGATAAAATTGTAATTAATACAATAAAAAAAATCACTGACTAAAATCACTGACTATTCATTTTAATGATAAATTCTCATTTTAAAAATCACTGTTGACTATTTTGATAAAATTGTAATTAATACAATAAAAAAAATCACTGACTAAAATCACTGACTATTCATTTTAATGATAAATTTTCATTTTAAAAATCACTGTTGACTATTTTGATAAAATTTTCATTCATACAATAAAACAAATCACTGACTAAAATCACTGACTATTCATTTTAATGATAAATTTTCATTTTAAAAATCACTGTTGACTATTTTGATAAAATTTTAATTCATACAATAAAACAAATCACTGACTATTCATTTTAATGATAAATTTTCATTTTAAAAAGCACTGTTGACTATTTTGATAAAATTTTAATTCATACAATAAAACAAATCACTGACTATTCATTTAAATGATAAATTTTCATTTTAAAAATCACTGTTGATTATTTTAAGAAAGTTTTAATTCATACAATAAAAAAAATCACTGACTATTCATTTAAATAAATTTTCGTTTTAAAAATCACTGTTGACTATTTTAAGAAAGTTTTAATTCATACAATAACAAAAATCACTGACTAAAATCACTGACTATTCATTTTAATGATAAATTTTCATTTTAAAAATCACTGTTGACTATTTTGATAAAATTTTAATTCATACAATAAAACAAATCACTGACTATTCATTTTAATGATAAATTTTCATTTTAAAAATCACTGTTAACTATTTTGATAAAATTGTAATTAATACAATAAAAAAAATCACTGACTAAAATCACTGACAATTCATTTTAATGATAAATTTTCATTTTAAAAATCACTGTTGACTATTTTGATAAAATTGTAATTAATACAATAAAAAAAATCACTGACTAAAATCACTGACTATTCATTTTAATGATAAATTCTCATTTTAAAAATCACTGTTGACTATTTTGATAAAATTGTAATTAATACAATAAAAAAAATCACTGACTAAAATCACTGACTATTCATTTTAATGATAAATTTTCATTTTAAAAATCACTGTTGACTATTTTGATAAAATTTTAATTCATACAATAAAACAAATCACTGACTAAAATCACTGACTATTCATTTTAATGATAAATTTTCATTTTAAAAATCACTGTTGACTATTTTGATAAAATTTTAATTCATACAATAAAACAAATCACTGACTAAAATCACTGACTATTCATTTTAATGATAAATTTTCATTTTAAAAATCACTGTTGACTATTTTGAGAAAGTTTTAATTCATACAATAAAACAAATCACTGACTATTCATTTTAATGATAAATTTTCATTTTAAAAATCACTGTTGACTATTTTGATAAAATTTTAATTCATACAATAAAACAAATCACTGACTATTCATTTTAATGATAAATTTTCATTTTAAAAATCACTGTTGACTATTTTGATAAAATTTTAATTCATACAATAAAACAAATCACTGACTATTCATTTAAATGATAAATTTTCATTTTAAAAATCACTGTTCATTATTTTAAGAAAGTTTTAATTCATACAATAAAAAAAAATCACTGACTATTCATTTAAATAAATTTTCGTTTTAAAAATCACTGTTGACTATTTTAAGAAAGTTTTAATTCATACAATAACAAAAATCACTGACTAAAATCACTGACTATTCATTTTAATGATAAATTTTCATTTTAAAAATCACTGTTGACTATTTTGAGAAAGTTTTAATTCATACAATAAAAAAAAACACTGACAATTCATTTTAATGATAAATTTTCATTTTAAAAATCACTGTTGACTATTTTGATAAAATTGTAATTAATACAATAAAAAAAATCACTGACTATTCAGTAATATGATAAATTTTCATTTTAAAAATCACTGTTGACTATTTTGAGAAAGTTTTAATTCATACAATAAAAAAAATCACTGACTATTCATTTTAATGATAAATTTTCATTTTAAAAATCACTGTTGACTATTTTGATAAAATTTTAATTCATACAATAAAAAAAATCACTGACTATTCAGTAAAATGATAAATTTTCATTTTAAAAATCACTGTTGACTATTTTGATAAAATTGTAATTAATACAATAAAAAAAATCACTGACTATTCATTTTAATGATAAATTTTCATTTTAAAAATCACTGTTGACTATTTTGATAAAATTTTAATTCATACAATAAAACAAATCACTGACTATTCATTTTAATGATAAATTTTCATTTTAAAAATCACTGTTGACTATTTTGATAAAATTTTAATTCATACAATAAAACAAATCACTGACTATTCAGTAAAATGATAAATTTTCATTTTAAAAATCACTGTTGACTATTTTGATAAAATTGTAATTAATACAATAAAAAAAATCACTGACTATTCATTTTAATGATAAATTTTCATTTTAAAAATCACTGTTGACTATTTTGATAAAATTGTAATTAATACAATAAAAAAAATCACTGGCTAAAATCACTGACTATTCATTTTAATGATAAATTTTCATTTTAAAAATCACTGTTGACTATTTTGATAAAATTTAAATTCATACAATAAAAAAAAAACACTGACTATTGATTTTAATGAAAATTTTCATTTTAAAAATCACTGTTGACTATTTTGATAAAATTTTAATTCATACAATAAAAAAAAAACACTGACTATTCATTTTAATGATAAATTTTCATTTTAAAAATCACTGTTGACTATTTTGATAAAATTTTAATTCATACAATAAAAAAAATCACTGACTATTAATTTTAATGATAAATTTTCATTTTAAAAATCACTGTTGACTATTTTGATAAAATTTTAATTCATACAATAAAACAAATCACTGACTAAAATCACTGACTATTCATTTTAATGATAAATTTTCATTTTAAAAATCACTGTTGACTATTTTGATAAAATTTTAATTCATACAATAAAACAAATCACTGACTATTCATTTTAATGATAAATTTTCATTTTAAAAATCACTGTTGACTATTTTGATAAAATTGTAATTAATACAATAAAAAAAAAAAAAAATAAAAAGTTTTAATTCATAAAATAACAAAAATCACTGACTATTCATTTAAATAAATTTTCGTTTTAAAAATCACTGTTGACTATTTTAAGAAAGTTTTAATTCATACAATAACAAAAATCACTGACTAAAATCACTGACTATTCATTTTAATGATAAATTTTCATTTTAAAAATCACTGTTGACTATTTTGATAAAATTGTAATTAATACAAAAAAAAAAATCACTGACTATTCATTTTAATGATAAATTTTCATTTTAAAAATCACTGTTGACTATTTTGAGAAAGTTTTAATTCATACAATAAAAAAAATCACTGACTATTCATTTAAATGATAAATTTTCATTTTAAAAATCACTGTTGACTATTTTGATAAAATTTTAATTCATACAATAAAAAAAATCAATGACTATTCAGTAAAATGATAAATTTTCATTTAAAAAATCACTGTTGACTATTTTGATAAAATTGTAATTAATACAAAAAAAAAAAATCACTGACTATTCATTTTAATGATAAATTTTCATTTTAAAAATCACTGTTGACTATTTTGAGAAAGTTTTAATTAATACAAAAAAAAAAAATCACTGACTATTCATTTTAATGATAAATTTTCATTTTAAAAATCACTGTTGACTATTTTGAGAAAGTTTTAATTCATACAATAAAAAAAATCACTGACTATTCATTTTAATGATAAATTTTCATTTTAAAAATCACTGTTGACTATTTTGAGAAAGTTTTACTTCATACAATAAAAAAAAACACTGACAATTCATTTTAATGATAAATTTTCATTTTAAAAATCACTGTTGACTATTTTGATAAAATTTTAATTCATACAATAAAAAAAATCACTGACTATTCAGTAAAATGATAAATTTTCATTTAAAAAATCACTGTTGACTATTTTGATAAAATTGTAATTAATACAATAAAAAAAATCACTGACTATTCATTTAAATGATAAATTTTCATTTTAAAAATCACTGTTGACTATTTTGAGAAAGTTTTAATTCATACAATAAAAAAAATCACTGACTATTCATTTTAATGATAAATTTTCATTTTTAAAAATCACTGTTGACTATTTTGATAAAATTTTAATTCATACAATAAAAAAAATCACTGACTATTCAGTAAAATGATAAATTTTCATTTTAAAAATCACTGTTGACTATTTTGATAAAATTGTAATTAATACAATAAAAAAAATCACTGACTATTCATTTTAATGAAAATTTTCATTTTAAAAATCACTGTTGACTATTTTGATGAAATTGTAATTAATACAATAAAAAAAATCACTGATTATTCATTTTAATGATAAATTTTCGTTTTAAAAATCACTGTTGACTATTTTGAGAAAGTTTTAATTCATACAATAAAAAAAACACATTTTTATTATTTTTATAAATTTATAAATTATTAAATAAAATATTTTCATATTCAATAACGATACATTGTTCGCTGTTAATATTGTCATTTTGAATAAAAACATCTAATTCGGTTACTTCCGGTTGGTTGTTAGCCCCTGCCTTAAAAAGAGGAAAGCAAATTAAGTCCAAGTGACGGTTGAAATGCAGAAGTGCCTAAATTATCTACTCATATATAAAGCTAGACGAATACCCGTCCCAGGACAGGTAAAATGAATCTTTTCTCTCTTTGTTAATTTTCTGTCTCTGGTTGATCAAAATTTTTAATTCAGATCAGGTAGACCGTGTGCCACCTTACTAAGTAACGCGGCTATGTCACATTTAAATACCCGGAAGATGGGCGCCCTCTACAAATACATTGAAGACATTGCCAAGGCTGCCGCGAAAAAGGTTGGCTCCCTCTACCGTGCTTGTAAACTCCTCACACCTGACATTATCCTGTATCTCTGCAAAGCCACCATCTGCCCATATATAGAGTATTGTTGTCACATCTGGGCTGGTGTATCATCCACTAGTCTCTCCCTCCTAGACAAGGCCCAAAAAAGAGTCGCCAACTATCCACCAAGCTCCAGCCCCTGTCCCATCGCCGCAATGTTGCATCCTTGTGCTTGTTTTACAAATACTTCAATGGATTATGCTCCGATGAACTAGCTGCTCCCTCGACGCAAATACAGTAGACCAACCCGACAATCAGCTAAGTCCCATCACTTCACTGTGGAGGTCCCCAGATGCCGGGGAGCCTTCTACTCCAATAGCTTAATTCCTCGTGCTGCCGGCCTCTGAAACTCCCTCCCTGCTCCCCCAACTGTACCGACATGCAGAAATTTAAATCTAATGTGAACAAGCATTCTGCTACACAGCTCCCAACTTAGGATGACCCCCTAAACTTTCACCCTAATTCTCAATAGCCCCTTACGTCTACAGTGGCGGCCTGCCTGATTTGGAGTGAACTATGTTAAAATTTAAAAAAAAAAAAATTTTTAAATTCTCCGAACAGAACAGTCTTGTATCATTTTTATGTCCCCTTGTGAATATTTTTATTATTATCAGTAGTTTATTATTATTAATTAAAGCAATTTAATGAAAGAAAGTTTAACATTCTAGATAATGACTTCCGGTTTGATTATTTTTAAATTCAAATGACAACTTCCGGTTTAACTTACACAAAAGTATATTTGCACACAGCAAAATCTTAGATTACATTGGAATTACTTTAAAAAAAAAAAAAAACCCAAAAAACTCTGCATTGAACGCAATGATTAAAATTGATACGTTTATTTTTAAAACTAAATTTGGTGGTGTCAAAATAACTTATTCTTCTACCTACCGCTATATGTTTATTTTAAAGGGTTTTTTTTGTTCAAAACAAACCTAGTGTCCACTCTGTTAAGTTAGAATGACAATAAAAAAGGGTTCCCTATAAGCCCTAAACGATGATGATCGCTCAAAAATCAAAAATTTTAAATCCTGGTACAAACACATCCAATAAATGTCACCAATCGTGTGAAAATATAATATTCTACCAGTATTTTATTTAATTTTCGATTTTTGAGCGATTATCAAGGGTCAATGTGCAGGTCTTATGGGCAACCATCTTTTTTTTGTTCTCACTTAATTTTTGCGAACACTAGGTTTGTTTTGAACAAAAAAAATGCTTTATAATAAGTTAAAACTCTTTTGTGGAACTCTCTTCCTGCTGACTGTTTTCCTCCTACCTATAATCTTGGTCTTTTCAAGACTAAGGTCAATAGGCATCTCCTGTCTTTGCGATAATCATATTTGTTCTTGTTAGTTGTTTACATCAGGGCGGGTAAAATGAATTCCCCCAAACAGAACAGTTTTGCACCAATTTTATGTCCCCTTATAATCAAGGGAGGCGCGAGACTTCAAAAATGGCCTATGTTGGAAATCTCATTTCTTTGATCAATCATACCTCAAAAACCAATAAACCAAATTAGTTAAAACTTTGCACAAAATTTTTTTTGATAGGTTCTATAAGTGTGTAGAATTTCAGCATCATTAGTCAAGGCAACCCAGAGATCCAGAAAGGTCAGGCATGATTTTGTGTTATTCGTGTGTACGTACGTACGTATGTGCCACCCTGTATCTCATCAACTATTTGATGGATTCAGCTGATTTTTGGCAGCGATAGAGGTTCTCGAGTCTAGTTGATGGCATTTTAATTTCAGTCTACCATATACCTTAGTTTTCCAGAAACTTCCAGAAAACCTTAAAAATGACCATTGTATTGAGGCATAGCATTTACAAAAGTAGTGACATTCCATGAAAAATGCCAGTATACTGAAATCATATGCCCTTAATAGGGTTAAGATGAAAATTCATATACACTAAATGTACAAAAGCAAGGAAATTCCCAAATGTTTACACTTTTATTGTCATTAAGGGTATGCGAGCACAACAGGGCTATGTATTTTACTGGTAGGAATTTTTCTTCAGCGCACCTCACACACTTCATCCACTCATGCATATAGATTTATACTGTAGTGATGTGATAATGAAATGGCTTGGTTGATATGTAGTCATACCCTTAATGACAATAAAAGTGTAAAAATTTGGGAATTTCCTTGCTTTTGTACATTTAGTGTATATGAATTGTCATCTTAACCCTATTAAAGGCATATGATTTCAGTATACTGGCATTTTTCATGGAATGCTACTAGACCTTATTTCTAGAATCCTTATTCTAATATTGATCAAAATCCATTACATGATTTTGATTCTAGAAAATGTCTAAAATTTAAGACTTAAGCTTGAGAGATCTTAAAAAAAAATTTTTTTTTAGTTTAACTTAACATGGTGGACACTGGGAGGTGACGGTGGTGAAGTGGATAACGACACGGACTGAAACCTGGGTGTTCCAAGTTCGAATCCAGTCGATTCCACATTACCACTTTCACTTAGGGATGTTGGCAACCTTCTCTTGGTCCTTCCCGTAAGTACCCGATGTCTTTCCAGAAAGATTTCTAACTAGAAAAACATCAGGGAAACTAATGCCAACACCAGAATCATCTGATTCACAAGAAAGAAGAAGAAGAAGGCAAGCCGCCACTGTAGACGTAAGGGGCTACTGAGAATTAGGGTAAAAGTGGTGTCGGCTGCCAACACCAGAATCATCTAATTCAGACGAAAGAAGATCTCATAATATATATTTATATGTATAAAATGTCCGGATTATGATTAAGAATCATTTGATATTTCGGCGAAAATCTTGCCTTTTGTCAAAAATAGACACAAAATGTAAAATCCGTATGTGTAGATAATTCACAATATATATATATATATATATATATATATATATATATATATATATATATATATAGTAGTATGAAAATATATTTATGGTTACCCAGATACACAGAAACGTTCATGTTTTATTCCCGAAAGAAATCATCAGGCTACATGCTATAAATATATTGTCACTCTTCTACTAATCTCTACTTGCGTATTGAGAACTGTTGAAGTAAATACTGAAGTATTACCTCGTAATATAGGAGGTGAGTGAAGACCTGGGTGTTCCAAGTTCGAATCCAGTCGGTTCCACAGTATCATATTCACTTAGGGATGTTGCCAACGTTCTCGTGGTCCTTCCCGTAAGTACCCGATGTCTTTCCAGAAAGATTTCTAACTAGAAAAACATCGAGGGAAACTAATGCCAACACCAGAATCATCTGATTCACACGAAAGAAGAAGAGTGGACACTAGGTTTGTTTTTAACAAAAACCCGCTTTAAAATAATTTAAAACACAAATAAACTTATCCAGGTAGGTAGAAGAGTAACTTATCTTGCCTTTGGTAACATTTATTTGTTGCATATTTGTTTTTTTCACCCCTAATTTTGTTCTGTTAGTTCAGTAAAAAAAAATACCCCAAATCTTTATCTTCAAAAAGATAGCGTAAACCTGAAACATCTTTAACAGCTGGAAATTAAGATCGTGACGGGATTCTCCATGTTTCACTTTAAAGACTAAATCTGTTCTCACTTGAGCAGCGGATGATGCGGGGAGACCTGATTCTGGTGTGCATCATCATCCACAGCAATTTAAATCTACCTTTAGAAGAGTTTTCCACCCAAAAGGAAAAATAACTCCTGGATTTACTGAGCTGACAAATTTCTTCGAAACAGAGTTTGTATGGTTATGGTAGCAGCTCTTCAAGAAACGTGGAATCAAAGATTTAATTAAAAAATCCTGGACAGAGTTTTTTTTTTGCCGCAATTCCAGTCGATGTTGACGATCTGAGGGAGATAACTCAATTTATTTGTTGAGATTTCAACAATATAAAAAAAAATATATATACAAATTATTTTTTAAATTTTATTTATAAAAAATATGGTGCTCGTCCATAACAATGTACGGGTGAAATATGGCAGTTCAAAATAAATTAACCGGAAAACTCTTTGATATACTTACGTATCACGCAAAAGTAGGTATCTATATCTAAAATTAAGGAAAATTATTGAGTAGAAATTTATTCAAAAATATTAATTAGTTCTATAAGGGCACAAATACACGTAAAACAGGGGAGATATACGACAACATAACGATATCTCAATAACAACACTTAGCTGGATACTCCACCAGACTAGATGAATTCTTGTCCTGGAATGCGGTAAGACTATGAGACCACAAGAAAGATATACTATTATGAACCCGACAGCCGTGCAGATCGGGGTCAACCGCAAAGGTGTGATATCCTGGTCGCGGTGCCAGATTGTGAACCCCACTCCGTGTAGATTATCGTGGCAATAAAAAAAATAGATCCAAGTTCCTCTAGGCCGGGATGGCGACGATGATGATGATGATGATGTCGCCGATCTGGTCGTCTCGTCCAGCTACAAACACACTCCCACGTTGAAATTGTTTATATCAGCGAGCGATCACTGGGCGAACAGCAATCGGTTAGCTCTGTGGGGGCGAAAGATCATTCAAAGCAGAACAAAAGGAAAAGAACAATGTTCAACAACTCGGTCGGAGTTTTTTTTGTATAGAAGAGTAATTATTAATAAAATAAAAGAATTGATTTTACATTGGTCAATGGTAGGATTAATGGTTTGGTTTGGTAGTTTTGTTTTACGGCATATCAACCCTTTTTGGGTTATTTAATGCCGAATCTGGTCTTGTTTTCTTCTCTTTTTTGTTTCTTTCCCTTTTTAATATCTGTTTCTATTTAACCCATAGTTGGGACCCTAACAGGTACTACCACTCCGGGTCAGGGTGGACCTGGGAGCAATGGTAATTAAGAGGAGGCTCCACATTCCCCAAAGTCCGTAAGCCGGATCTCACCATCGGATGTAGTTTAAGGTCATATCCAGGACCGGGAGTAGGGTAGGAAAAATAAAATTCCGTGGAATATCGCCGCCATTATCGGCATAATTATGAAAATTAAGGGAGATAATTCGAACTTTTGAGACAGAAATCAATCTTTTTTTTTTGTTCAAATGCGAAAAAAAAAGGAATTATCTCCCTTGAATTTCATAATAATGGCGTTGTGAAGATCTCTTGGTGCTCTGGGGGAGGCATAACATCAATCCCTTACCTTTGAATCTGGTATGAATGCAGCAAATCGTCATTCCTGGGAGGTAACGTTATTCCAATACACATCCTCTATAACAGGGCGGCTCTTTCATGCCGCAATCCGTTTTACTGTCTCATGACACATTTCTACGATATTATTTTTATCTGACTTACCATTTGAATTGTTGACTGCAGAAGGCAGTGTCATTATTAGCCAGGAGCTCGACTGGATTGGTGGGTCACGTTCGAAGAACACTGACTAACTGTCAAATCATATTTGAGGGTTCTTGATAAGGTGCAGAAACGTATCTGTAATTTGATTGGCCCTACTCTTTCTTCTTCTCTGCAAACCCTCTCTCTCACAAACGTGATGTTGCTAGTCTCAGTCTTTTCTATAAATACTATTATGACATGTGTTCTTCAGAATTATGTGATCTATTCCCCCGCTTCCTTTGTTCCAACTCATTTGACTCGGTCTCCATTAATTAAGTTTTGATACCTCATTCTAATACAGCTTCCTATTCCAATAGCTTCTGTCCAAGTACCGCAGGCTTGTGGAACTCTCTTCCTGCTGACTGTTTTCCTCCTACGGATAATCTTGGTCTTTTCAAGACTAAGGTCAATAGGCATCTCCTATCTTTGCGATAATCATATTTGCACCGTCTCTCACAGACATGATCTTGCTAGTCTCGGTCTTTTCTATAAATACTATTATTGCATGTTTTTCAGAATTGTGTGATTTATTCCCTGCTTCCTTTGTTTCAGCTCGTTGGTCTAGTGGTCTCCATCAATTCGCTGTTTTGATACCTCATTGTAATACAGCTTCCTATTCCAGAAGCTTTTTTTCCAAGGACTGCAGACTTGTGGAACTCTCTTCCTGCTGACTGTTTTCCTCCTACTTATAACCTTCGTCTTTTCAAGACTAAAATCAATAGGCATCTCCTGTCTTTGCGATAATCTTATTACATTCTTGTTAGCTCCTTACATCAAGTGGCTTCATGCCTTGTCTAGAGCGATTTCCATTAAAAAATTTAAAAAAAAATCACATGTGTAGTTTCTTGCGACCAGATTAAAAACTGTGTGGCCGTAATCGATCAGTGTACAAAAATAGTGTATGATGTCGATGCCTATTCGATATTTCAAGCACACCGATCTCTCCGTTTTGTCATCCTACAAGAGCTGCGTCTTTTGAATAACACTTCTCAAAATTCCGGACAACCGCCTTTACTGCCATTTTTCACACGGACGAGTTAATTCTACACGCAAAATATAATGTTCGCCTGAATCTGGGCTACCAACTATGTCAATCAACTTCGCTCAGCTGTGCAGGGCTCAGGTTCTGTGTGGCAAAAGCACACACTGGCTTTATCGGTTCAATCTCTCCATTCATGTCCTTGAGCCACTGCTGGAGAACTCACGTCTGCCGGGTTCTGGTTAGAACTTATTAGTGCCATATCGACTGAAAAGCTGTATTTTTCACAAGTGAGGTGAACATGTTCAGTCACTGCCTTATGAGTGTCTTGCTTTCATGTTCAGCCGAGACTTTCCTGTAAGCGCATTGGTCACTCAGTGAAACACGCAAAGCGAGTCTGTTTTGTTGTGTAACACCTAGGCTTTCCACTTGAGCGTGAGGTTGACTTCTCTCAGCACGGCATTCCAACTCTGCCACATTGATATGTTGGGTGGCCTTTGTCAGCTGCAAACGACATGCACCCTCAAGGATGGCTCCATCGACGTCAAACGTCACTCCCACACGCATTTAGTTCACAAGAGTTCCAATGATAAAAAATCCACAACTCTGCGGAAAAGTTCATTTTTTCTCTTCTAGCAAACGGCTGCCGGACATGCAAAATGCTTTGAAGCCAGTAAGTTTTGTTTTTACTGTAACATTTTCAAAGTCCTATTGAAAAAAAAAAGTAATAAAAAGAAAATGAAAGTAAAGACTCCCGGGCATCACCAGGTAGATAAAGCTAGTGTGTGAATATATATATATATATATGTGTGTGTGTTGGCCCGAAGATGTCTGACTATCCAGGGCTCTGAGCAAAATATGTTTGCAAATGTGTAGCCAAATAACGTTTGTATAAATATATATATACACACACACGTATATATTACACACTGAAGAGTTTGAATTACCTACTAGGTACCAGTCTCGAATGTATTTGGTTTCTGTAAAAAGGAATGTCAGGAGACAATAACATGAAGATACTTCACCCCTACAAGTAAACCCTGACCAAATATTCTAGATAACATAGTATTCCAAGCCCAAATAAGATCCGCTCGGCACAGCTATACACTGGCTAATACGAGGAATGGTGTACACCTTCTCATAATAATGTGAACTCTAGTAAAAGCACTAAGCTGGATACTCCACCAGACTAGATGAATTCTTGTTCTGAAATCCGGTAAGACCAATAGCCCACAAGAAAGATATACTATAACATAGTTAACTCGTCAGTTGGGGAGAGGAAAATTAATGTTCTTAACTTCTTTACTAATTCGACGTTTGAGAAATAAAAGAGAACTTTAATAGAATATTCGAATATCTATGTATCTCATATAGAGATCAAGTGTTAGCCCCAGCAAAGCGCCACTTGATTTTTGAGACCTTTGACTGAAGTAAAATGAAGATATATATATACAGGGTGGGCCAAAATAAGGGTCCTATCTTTAAATTTGAATAACTTGAATTTGAATAACTTCCACAAAATAAAAGTTAAACTCACCAAACTTTATGTGTGTGTAGACTGACCCTTCTGAGATTTTTTGAAATAAACAAAACAAATTTTAGCCGAAAAACACTTCTTAAAACTTACAAAAACTAAAGTATTGTTTTTTTACACTGTTTTGAGTTTTTTAAGCAAAAATAATGTTTTCTAAATGAGGGTACGTTCCTTAGGGCTAATACGGCTCATGCTTGCTTCGGAAGGGGTCCTTTACTTATTCTAAAAAAAAAAAAAAAAAAAAAAAAAAAAAAAAAAAATCAATAAATAAAAAAGTTATGAATTTTTAAAAATAGGACCCTTATTTTTGCCCACCCTGTATTAGCAAATATATGCTCCCTCCGGTTGCATATTTCTGCTAGGTCCGAAGCATAATATCATAATGAACAAACTGCATAAATTGACTACACAAACCCCTAAACCAGTGGTCCTGAACCTTTTTGTTGCCGCGGACCGGTAAGCGTTAGACAATTTTACCGCGGCCCGGGGGTAGATTGTTTACTTGCAACTTACATGTAGCATCGTACCAACAACATAACATGAAAATAAAAGCCTCGAAATAATAATAAATATATCATTAAAAAGTTTACATTAAAAATTTACTTTAAACATTCCTTTCAAAATAAAATACAGGTACACCAGAAAAACGAATATAAAGTGCATGAACATTTTAACATTACTAGAACACCAAGTGAATGAGAACACTAGTGACTAAGCTTACAAAGCGTATGACTAATCTTATGACAAAGCGTACAAACTGAGATAAAGAGCTTTAAAAACTGCGCACATGTATGCAAACTATATTTCTAAACTGTATTTCTTACGCGGCCCGGTACCAATTGGTCTACGGACCGGCACCGGTCCGCGGCCCACCGGTTGGGGACCACTGAGAAGGTAAAGCGGCAATTTGTACATTTTTTTTCTTCTTTGAAATTCTTCGATTAAACGCTTGGTAGTTTCAGCCTCGTTTCCGTCTTGTCTGGCGCGTCAGCTTTAAGAGTATTGATTTACTCCCCTCCAGGAGTTAGGCACAAGGCCAGTTTTTATCTTACTCCCACAAGTAAGATGTGACCCAAGGTCGGGTCGGGAAAGTGGGGTTTAAAAATTGCCTGGGCAGCCCCGGTAGGGGCGCCTCAGGCAGTAAGCAATAAACTTACTCCTCCCCAAAGAGGGGAGGCAAAGCCTGGGAAGGTGGACCTCCCAGAACTGCACAGGACAGACCCATAGATCGGCGTAAATCAAGCCCCGAAGGCCAAGACAATACCAGTCTATGGGGTGCAGTATCCATCGGAACAAATACTACACTTTGATCTTAGCCAAAAGGCCAAGACGCTAATGAGTATTGATTTACTCCTCTCCAGGAGTTAGGCACAAGGCCAGTTTTTATCTTACTCCCACAAGGTAAGATGTGACCCAAGGTCGGGTCGGGAAAGTGGGGTTTAAAAATTGCCTGGGCAGCCCCGTTGGCATTCCCCGGTAGGGGTGCATCAGGCAGCAAGCAATAAACTTACTCCTCCCCAAAGAGGGGAGGCGAAGCCTGGACCTCTTAGAACTGCACAGGACAGACCCATAGACCGGCGTAAATCAAGCCCTGAAGGCCAAGAGACAATACCAGTCTATGGGGTGCAGTATCCATCGGAACAGATACTACACTTTGATCTTGACCAAAAAGGCCAAGAACGTGCGTCAGCTTTAAGAGTACCCACTTTATTATTCATGCCCGATCAAAGCTCGGCAGGTTTTTTAGTAATATATATTAGCAAAACTTACCCGCCCTCCGGGAAGCAGTTAATTGGGAGGGGGGGGGGGGGGGGAGGGGGGGGTCGTTAATTAAAAAAAATTTAAAAAATACATTTTTACTTAGAGAATTACATAATTTTAATAAACTTTTGTAAATTTGTAGATTAACATCTTCAGCTAAATTACCCCCCCCCCCTCATAAGAATGAGATTCTTTCTTTTTAGGGTCTAGATTGTCAGGGCAGTTAATGTTTTTAACCCTAGGTTTGACTGAACTGCCCGTAAAAATGAATTTATATTTGAAAATTTTCCCCCACTTTAAATGGGGAAAATTTTTTTATTTTCTCCATCAAATTGAAAAACGTAATAACCGCAACCCCCCCCCCCTTTTCGGCATCGCTAGTAAGCGAATGGAGTTAAAACCTAAGATGTTTAGTTATTTTTCCGATTTATTTATTAAATAACTTTAATTAATTACTGTTAATAGAGACGTTCCGTCTATATTAACAGATAGATAGCCAACAAAAGCTAATGCAATTTCAAATTAATAATACAAAAAATTAATTAATTATGAACGGTTAAAAAAAAATAGTTATGCTAATTAGGCAGTCAAAGGGTTCTAAATCTTTTATCTTCACTATATATACAGAAGATCAAAACTTTATCTTGTATTATTGATTTAAATAACAGTAACCCGTTTTGATTATAATATAGGAGTGATGAATAGAAAAAAAAAAAAAAAAAAAAACCCTTTCGCATCTATTCATTTAGATATATATATATTATATATATAAAGAAAAGAACAAAGAGATGGAAACAATTCATTTTACTTTATTATTTCGTACAACAAAGATTCTTTTGTTAGCCTTTCCCTGTTCGAAAATGTTACGCAAACAGAAGAAAGATGTTAAAAAAAAAGAAAAAAAAAAAAAAGAAAGAAAATTGTTTAATATTCTTCCCCTTCCTCTTCGTCCTCTGCCTCCACGGAATCAATACCAACTTCCTCATAATCTTTCTCCAGCGCAGCCAAATCTTCACGGGCCTCAGAAAATTCGCCCTCTTCCATACCTTCTCCCACGTACCAATGGACAAACGCACGTTTTGCGTACATCAGATCAAACTTATGATCCAACCGCGCCCAGGCTTCGGCGATGGCGGTCGTGTTGCTCAACATGCAGACGGCACGCTGAACTTTCGCCAAGTCGCCCCCGGGGACGACCGTCGGGGGTTGGTAGTTGATACCAACCTTGAAACCTGTGGGGCACCAGTCGACGAACTGGATGCTGCGTTTCGTCTTGATAGCGGCAATGGCGGCGTTGACATCTTTCGGGACGACGTCCCCTCGGTATAGCATGCAACAGGCCATATATTTGCCGTGGCGTGGATCACACTTCACCATCTGGTTGGATGGCTCGAAACAAGCGTTAGTTACTTCGGCGACTGTTAGCTGTTCATGATAAGCTTTCTCCGCAGAAATAATCGGGGAGTATGTGGCCAGGGGGAAATGGATCCTCGGATAAGGAACCAAATTCGTCTGGAACTCCGTCAAATCAACGTTTAGGGCACCGTCAAAGCGAAGTGAAGCGGTGATAGAACTTACTACCTGCGCGATGAGGCGATTCAGGTTCGTGTAAGAAGGACGTTCGATGTCCAGATTTCTGCGACAGATATCATAAATCGCTTCGTTATCGACCATGAAAGCACAATCGGAATGCTCGAGTGTCGTGTGAGTGGTTAGGATAGAGTTATAGGGTTCAACAACAGCGGTGGCCACTTGTGGAGCGGGATAAATGGAAAATTCCAATTTCGATTTTTTGCCATAGTCAACACTAAGTCGTTCCATGAGGAGAGACGTGAAACCGGAGCCGGTGCCACCACCAAAACTGTGGAAGATCAGGAAACCTTGCAGTCCGGTACATTGGTCAGCGAGTTTGCGGATTCTGTCCAAGACCAGATCAACAATTTCCTTGCCAATTGTGTAGTGACCCCTGGCGTAATTGTTGGCAGCATCTTCCTTGCCGGTGATCAGCTGCTCGGGGTGGAAAAGTTGTCTGTACGTACCAGTACGGACTTCATCTGAAAAATTAACAAGAAAATGAAATTCTCAAACATTAACTTTTAATTAATTTTTTTTTATCATTTATTTTAATCTAATTAATTAGATTATTCATTCAACAAGAGGGGGGGGGGGGGGGAGAGAGGGGGGGGGGGGAAATAAAATTTTAAAAAATACAAACAATAATAATACGATTTGTTGGAATTAAGACATTGCTAATTTTTTTTTTTTTTGGTGCTTGTACAGAGAAGCGTCCATATTAAATTATCAATATTACAAAAAAAAAAAAAAAACAAAAAAAAAAAAAAACAGTATTATATACTTACGCAGCAGATTTAAATAAGTATCGTCACCAAAAATTAGGGAAAATTATCGAGTAGAATTTTTTCGGGAACAGTCAATTGAGATGTTCAAAGGTAACCAGACACAAAATCAGGGGACGTAAGCGCGTTTGGCATAATTGACTCTGGTTACCTTAAGATGTCGGCCTTCGAACACGTCAATTAACTGTTCCCCAAAAATGGATTTTGCTTATAATTAAAGTTCTACTCGATAATTTTTCATACTTTTTGGTGAGGATACTTATTTAAATCTGCTGCATAAGTATATAATACGTTTTTTTATATGTGTTATTGATAATTTAATATGGACGCTTCTCTGTACAAGCACTAATTTTTTTTTTTTTTTTAAATCTAAGTGGATAAAAAAAAATCATTTAAAACGTAATGTTTCAAAAACTGCCCCCCCCCTCTCAGAAAAGTTTCTAGAATATTAAGTCATTATCAATAATTAATAAAATCAAGACTTTTTAAAGATTAATTACAAAAAAAAAAAAACCCGCATTTTTCCATTACATTATCTTTAAAGACGTTTTTACATAAGTAAAGATATTAAATTATATATAAAAAATATTTTCTTTTTAAATTAAAAAAAAAAATCAAATTTTACATTTTTCGTTTAATTCATTCTTACCTAATAAATAGCTGCAACTTTTATCTATTGTTATTTATTTACTTAAAAAAAATATTTTTAGTGTTTAAATAGTAACTTTTCAAAAATTCAACATTTTTTTTTAGTCCTACGCTAAAAAAATAAATAAATAAATAAATAAATAAATAAAAGCCATATCGACTGGAATGGATACTATAATTCTTTAAATATCAGCCATTAGTAATTTTTATATTGATTACATAATATCACGGGTATCTCCGGCAAGATGGAAAACTCACTATTTTTTTTTTTGGGGGGGGGGGGGGGGGGGGGCTTAGTGATTCAAAGTTTCGCCAGATATTTTAGGATAAAATGTCTTGTGGAAGATTTGCACCCAAAAATGAATTTAAATTCATGATAATCACAATTTTCCGTCTAGAGAATGTCGGAACACGCACAGAAAAACTGGTCTTATTTCGGAGTTTTCCTTCTGGAAAAGTTGCACAACGAAGGGCGGAGTCGCGTCTACCCTACTATTTTAATAACTGGAAAGAGGGGTGGGGGGTTATATATATGAATACTTTTCCAAGGGTATTAGTGACGCAGAGTTCCAACGTCGGGTTAATTAATGGATTCCTTTTGTATATACTAGGTACGTGCAAATCAATGGCTGATTCCCAAAAATGAAAAAACATTTTGACCCCCCCTTCACTTAAAAATACACCAAAATTCAGGAAATCAAGCAATTTTACTAAAATTTTCAATATTTATTAATCAACAATCACGGAATATAATGAAACCATTATTTTTTTTAAAATCTTAGTGAAAAAGTATTATTTTTTTAAAAGAAAATACACCTTTACTAAAGTTATATTTTTATATATTAATAAAAAAAAAATGCATGATTTTTTAAATTTTACTTATGTAAATAAAGGATCGTAGATGTTAACAAATAAATTTTTTTTCCAAAATTTTTCATATATATTACGAAAAAGGCCAGTAAATACCGTGTTAATAAAATCACTATAACTCGAAGAAAAATTAATTCTTTGAATTAGCGATATTATTATTGAATAAAGCATTGTTTAATCAATATTTTCACCAAAAAAATAATATAATTGCAAAAAATATTTCATGCGATTTTAATGATTAAAGTTTTTGGAAAAATAAAAAATGCGACGTAATTATATTTCCCTTTCATAGAGAAACGAGTCATCATCAGCGAAAGAATTTCTTGTTTATAATCTTGAAAATAAACCAAACATTTACACATTTGTGACCCAGTAAGTTAACGAAAAAAAGAATTTAAAAAATTGATTAATTTCTACTAACGATCGATTCGCAAGGCTATGGAAGACACGCTATGTAATAATCAAGCGCAATTAGACCTCCCACCATTCACTCTCACTACTACTTTTTTCAATGAATATTTATTTACTTTTTCACACTGAAAATTAAATACTATTTTAGCTTAAAATAAAAAAATACCCATTAAGTTTTATTTTTAAAGAATTAATGTATTTTAAAATTAAATTAATTCTATAAAAATAAATCGAGTAATGTAATTGTTCAAGTTTTTAATCAATCATCATGTAAAAATAATTGATCAAATTGAAGGATTTCGTAACGTTAACGTAAAAATAATTTTAACATTTGAAAGAAAGTTATTTCAAATTCTAAGGAAATCATTGGTAAACAATTTCTTTAGCTTTTTTTTAACAGATATGCTTAAAAAAAGCACCATTATTACTTTTTAAACATTTCCATAAATTATTTTGCAAAACATTTGTAATAAAATCATTTTAACCCCACTCTTCAGTTTAAAAAAAAAGTTTGTTTTTTTTAAGTTATAACATTAAATATAAATCTTTGTAGATAAAATAATTAAAATCTTAATTCTGTAAATTCGAAAATATTATAATTAAATAAGATTTTCTTTTTTTTTTCATTACAGAAAAATTAAATTAATTAACTTTCTTATTACATTTTCTTTTAATTTTTAGATGTCTATGCTATCATATATCCAGGAGCAGTATCCTATATAGTTCAGGCACATAGTAAAGAAATTTATCGATAAGGATTTTTCACAGAATAGAATACAAGAATGGGCTACTGTGGAAAACAGACGAAATGGTTACCCACCAATAACCAGTTCTATGATTTGTAAATTGAAAGTATTTTTCAAGAAAAGGCATAATTTACATTTAACCGCCTTCAAAAACGTGTGCAAAACTGAAGCCCATGCATGTATCCTCTCAACTACAACTAACACCTAAACCAACAACTGCATCCATTGCCTCTACTTCTCCAACTAATAAACTTTTGTTAACAAAACTAGCAAAAGTAAAAAAAGAACTTTCCTTCCTAAAAAGAAAATTCAACAGTACAAAACAAAAGTGGCATGCTAGAATATCTAACATGAAAAAAAAAATTGGCAAATGCTGAAACCAAACTCCAGACATGTAACAGGTTTAGGGTCAGAGTTAGCTTGGGTCCTAATCTGCACCAGTACATAAAAATAAAAATAAGGGAAAATTATTAAAAAACCTTCTGTTCAAAAAAATAATAAATTCGTGTCTTCCATACTTGTCAATTTAATGTAGACATATTGTTCGTAACTTTAAAAAATAAAGAAATTAAGTTCTAATCATTTTTCAATTTCTATAAAGCATAACTTCCATATAATTTTTTTAAAATAAAAATAAATATTACTGCAGTTCAGGGCTTCCATACTTTCAGTTTTGGTCGCCAAATTTTGTTTACACTTACATAAAACAACAAAATGCGCTCGTGATGTATCTTTTATTTTTTATTTTGGATAATTCGGCAAGTTTTAGTAGAAAAATGAAGGTCAATTTTTTTTTAATTCATTCTCTTAAGACTAAATTTAATAATTTTCTTTGAAATAGTTCCAAAAAATTGATATTTATCTTTCCAACGAATTTAAAACGTGTTTTATTGAATTTTCAGATTTTATCAATTTTTGATGTTTATAGGGGTTTTTGACAACATTTTTAATTCTAATTTTTTTTTCAAACGTAAATATACATTTGTTTCCTTTTATATAATAACATTAGGCTTTTATCTTTCAAACACAATCAAAAGTTAAACGAAAACTGCTTTTAAAAATTAAGAAAAGACACTTTTAAGAACGAGGGTCAGTGCAAGCGGCCATTAAATTTGCACGTACCTAGTATATACGGACTTAATTTGCGCTAATTAGATGTTTAGAGATTGAGTAAGGCTAACAATGGCAGCATTTAGTTCTTTTGTTGCGATCGAACGTTGTTTAATTAAAGCCAAGGTAAAAAAAAAAAAAAAAAAAAAATTTTAATCGGTAAAATTGTCGTTTCCCAACCAAAAAGTCAGATTGGGAAACAAATTCCCAATTCTTGCCATCTTCTAATCTGCACTGTACAATCATTATTAAAATTTGAATGGAGTTAAAGTGCTCCACTAAAACCTTCTGAATGTTTGGTAAAATTGTCGTTTCCCAACAAAAATGTCGGACAATAAATCGTCTGCAGTTTTCCGACCCAAACAAATTGTTTTGGACAAATGTCCCAACAGTATTTCCTGTAAAATAATTTAAGGTAAATTTTAAATCAGTCCAAACCAATTTATTTGGGTTTACTTACTCATTTGTGAGATCGGAAAACTGCAGACGATTTATTGTCTGCCATTTTGGTTGGGAAACGACAATTTTACCAAACATTCAGAAGGTTTCGTGGAGGACTTTAACGCCGTTCAAATTCTAATAAAGATCGTACAATGTACGTGAGAAGATGTCAAGAATCGGGAATTTGTTTCCAGGAGAAACAAATTCAAAATCTGATTATTGATTGTTGTCGTTGTTATAGCAACGTTTTAGCCGATGTAACCTCCGACATTTTTCAGATGCATCTTCTAGTCGAACTCTGGGAACTTGCACGGAATTTCGAATTGAAACCTTTCAATTCACGGGGATAGATTGTTCTCATTCAGTCAGCCATGGTAATTTATTTATTAATTTTTTTTTTTTTTTTAAATTATCGCCGTTAGTAAGGATCGAACCATAATCTCAGAAAACTTGGTGCATCTCCAGATTAGGACCCGAGCTAACTTTGACCCCGTCGTTAAGATCAGCTCGGGTACTAATCTGGAAAAGCACCAATTTGTTAAACAACGCATTTAACTATTAGGCCATATGTCCAGGTGGGAGGGCCTAAATTTTATGAAAAAAAAAAAAGAAAAAAAAAAAGAAAAAAAAAAGAAGCATTAGTCTAGCAAAAAATCTTTCTAGACAGAGGACAATTTTTAACCCCCCCCCCCCCCCCGAACTTTGCCCCCTGGTAAATAAGAACTTAAACTGCGATTCAACGGAAATTGCGTGAAGATTATGTATAGACATTTTGGGATAAAAACCATTTGATAAAATATATATATATATATATATATATATATATATATATATATATATATTATATATTATATATGTATTATATATATACATATTTATTTATATATGTTGTAGTAAAATTCAAATGTTATCGAAGAGAACAAATTTAAAAGATTCTTAATAAAAAAAAAGTATGAAGAAAATAGTTCTATGAAAGATGGCGAAGTTTAATGAATGAAAGGAAATTGGAGAAGAGGAAGAAAATGACGTCTGTTCGCCATTTTTTTTTTGTTTGGTCAGATGGAAAAGCAATTATTATTAATGGAACCAACGAATTCTTGCGATGCCAGATTTATTTAATGTACAAAGAAATGTTTTTTGGGTTTTTTTTTAAAATTTTTTTTACTTATTTCAGTTTATTTTGGCGCAGAAAAGGAAAATATTTAAAGATTTTTTTTTGAATTGAAATAAATTTAAAAAAAATTTAAAAAAACAAATGTAAATTTTATTTCAAATATTTGAGGCCAAAAATGCAAATGGAGTTGAATAATATTTATTCAGATGAAAGATTTTTTTTTTTAGTTAAAAGTTCAGATTCAATTGAAAAAAAAAAAAAAAAAAAAAAAAAAAATCACTCATTTCATTTTTATTTCTTGTCCAAAAGAAATATTTATGTAAATTTTGAATCTTATAAATTTAAGACATTTTATTTTTTGTTTTAATAAAATTAACGATTTTGTAGAAACGAACGTTGAAAATGTCACCTTTCATATTGAAAATTGAAATAAAAGAAAAAAAAAAACTCTTCAAAAGTTAAAATCTATTCTTTGACTTTGCAGAAAGATATAAATTTTTATTTCAGTTTTCCTTTAAATAAATAAATAATTCGAGGAAAAGCCAATATATATAAATTTAAAACTTGCTAGATATATTAGAATCAATAACTTCATTGGTGAATTAGTCGTTTCTCAACCAAAATGGCGGACAATGAATAGGCTGCTCC
>OY744555.1:15337307-15344807 GCA_963556195.1 Sepiola atlantica
GAGAGAGAGAGGAAGGAAAGAGAGAGAGAGGAGGAAGGAAAGAAGAGAGAGAGAGAGGAAGGAAAGAATAGAGAGAGAGAGGAAGAAAAGAAGAGAGAGAGAGAGGAAGGAAGGAAAGGAGAGAGAGAGGAAGGAAGGAAAGGAGAGAGAGAGGAAGGAAGGAAAGGAGAGAGAGGAAGGAAAGGAGAGAGAGGAAGGAAAGGAGAGAGAGAGGAAGGAAAGAAGAGAGAGAGGAAGGAAAGAAGAGAGAGAGAGAGAGGAAGGAAAGAAGAGAGAGAGAGAGAGGAAGGAAAGAAGAGAGAGAGAGAGAGAGAGAGAGGAAGGAAAGAAGAGAGAGAGAGAGGAAGGAAAGAAGAGAGAGAGAGGAAGGAAAGAAGAGAGAGAGAGAGAGGAAGGAAAGAAGAGAGAGAGAGAGAAAGGAAGTAAAGGAGAGAGAGAGAGAGAAAGGAAGTAAAGGAGAGAGAGAGAAAGGAAGTAAAGGAGAGAGAGAGGAAGGAAGGAAAGGAGAGAGAGAGGGAGGAAAGGGGAGAGAGAGAGAGAGGGAGGAAAGGAGAGAGGGGGAGGAAAGGAGAGAGAAAGAGAGAGGGAGGAAAGGAGAGAGAGAGAGGGGGAGGAAAGGAGAGAGAGAGGAAGGAAAGGAGAGAGAGAGGAAGGAAAGGCGAGAGAGAGGAAGGAAAGGCGAGAGAGAGGAAGGAAAGGAGAGAGAGAGGAAGGAAATGAGAGAGAGAGAGGAAGGAAAGGAAATGAGAGAGAGGAAGGAAAGGAAATGAGAGAGAGAGGAAGGAAATGAGAGAGAGAGAGGAAGGAAATGAGAGAGAGAGAGGAAGGAAAAGAGAGAGAGAGAGAGGAAGGAAAGAAGAGAGAGAGGGGAAGGAAAGAAGAGAGAGAGAGAGAGACGGGAAGGAAAGGAGAGAGAGAAAATATAAAGGGCGTTTTTTCGACCCATATATATATATAAATAAAGAAAGAACACCCCTAATTACTACTACAATTACTTACCTACGACCGTTGGTTCAAGGTCAACAAACACGGCCCTCGGGACGTGTTTTCCGGCTCCTGTTTCACTAAAGAAGGTGTTAAACGAGTCATCACTACCGCCAACCGTCTTGTCAGACGGCATTTGACCATTCGGTTGGATGCCATGTTCAAGACAATACAATTCCCAACAGGCGTTACCGATTTGGACACCGGCCTGACCGACGTGGATACTAATACATTCCCTCTGAAACACAAACAAACAAATAGATTTTTTAACACAAATTATATATATAAAAATATATATATATATATATATATATATATATATATATATATATATATATATATATATACGGGTATCTTTCAGAATGATCAGTACAGTCGCGGACGGGGATCAAAAAACTAACGAGAACGGGGTTATAAAAATAAATATGCAACAAGTGAGTTTAACCTACGTCGAGAAGAGATATTTGTCTACTTACCTATGATATTTGTTTGTATTTTTACGTACTATAAATGGGGTTTTTATTAGATGTAAAAAAAAATTTCTTGTTCATTTTTTACTCGTTTTTTTTCTAGACAAAATGGCGTCTTCTGCTCACATCCTTACGAGCAAGCGCCATTTTTTTTGCAAGTTCGTGTGACAAAACTATTGATTTCTACTAAATAGCAGTTGGAACGGTTTAAAAATACAAACAAATATCACAGGTCAGTTTTAAATTAACTTTTATCGACGTCAGTTACTTTTATTTGTTGTATATTTGGTTTTTTCAGCGTACGGATTATAATAACAGATACCCTTTTATATATTTGGCGCTTTTTCGTTATTGTACAGTGACACCACTCGTTTTTCTAAACCTTTTTTTTTCCCAAAATAATTTTGATTTTAGGAAGGGGGATCACTTTCCTATATAAATTTAACGTATATTGATCCCCAACTTTTCGACCATCACAAATTTTTCCAAAAATTTCAAGACAACCCGAATTTTTCTAGCGACATGATAGAACGTGGTCAAAAAGTGAGGGATCAGTTTACGCTAAATTTTTATAGGAAACTCAAAAATATTTGGACAAATTCAAAAAAGTACGAAATTCTCTGATTGACACAGAAAAGAAAATTGTAAAAAAGTTGAGAAAAACGGGTGGTGGACAATAACGAAGCAGCGCCTTTTTCTTTTGTTTATATGTAATAGAGTGAGTTAGAACAACATCCGTACCGTCGGTTTCAGATCTTCGCCGGCTTGAATGAATGAATGAATGAATGAATGAAAAAACGCCAGGAATGTTCACAAGATGTCGTTTTTTTTTTTTATAAAGTAATCAATTATGTATGTCGATCCGCCCAATTAATCAGAAATATTCATGTTGTTCAATAGGGACCTCCAATTGCATGTGAAGAACGGTGACGTCACTATTTCATGTGTACGTTAAGAAGTCATACATTCGTTTTGCTTTACCGATTGCAAAAAAAACTCTCTCAAATAAAGTTATACTTGTTTTAAAGTAAAATAGTTTAGTTAAAGGTTACATTATCAAATTCTGAAAGAAACCCTTCTTCATTGTCCGATGAAACTACGAAATTTTCTTGTTTTACGACACACGGGGTAGTGTTTACTAAACATCGCGTGAGACATGGCAAGATATTATCTATGTACGGATGAACAGAAGTGAAACAAATTACTTTACTACTATGGTGTAAACAAAATTAACGGTTTGTTTTAACCATTTTTTTCTTCCTTGAGACAGATTATTACTTTTTTTTTACTGAAAAATGTTTACATTTAAAATATTACTGCAAGTAACGATTTATCTATTTTGTTTTGTTAGCATTTGACTTAAATTTGGGTTAAATTTTATATAATAAAAATTAAACTAAAAATGAAAATGGAGAAAGTATTGTGGTTTGTTAATGATTAAAAATATTCAATTGAATAATAAAAATTCAAAGTAAAAATAAGTTTATATTTCGAAATGGATAAACATTTTAATTTGAAAAAAGAAAAATGATAAAAAGTATTATAAATATATAATAATAATAATAATAATAATAATAATAATAATAATTACTTTTGTCAACGTTTTTTCTTATTAGTGTTACTGTTTACAAATTAGCGTGCGGCGTGCACCAATTTTACTCTAAAAATGTATGCGCATGCGCGTGGGACAATTTCACTTTAAAAATTGACGTGTTAATTATGGCTAGTATTGCGTTCCATAGTTGCGGCAAAATCAGTTAGTGCAAAAAATTTTTCTTACTTCTAGCAAATGAAGTAGTTTTTTCCAAGTACATAATATGACATCCGCCACAACTTTTGTCTTTTACGATTCATAATACTTCGGGCTATATTATATTAAAATATTTTGAAAAATTTCGAACACGAATATGTTCAAAAATGATGTTTAAAACCGATAAACTCGATCAATACGATCAAATGAATAAATGTCTCTGAAAATAAAAATTATTTCGTAAAACTTTTTTTTTTTTTGCATTTCAATAAATCACAGTATATTTTATTGAGAAAAGGTAAAAAAAAATTCAAAACATAATAATATTGCTTTTATTTCCACTTTTTATTTGTGCATTCACGGACCAGTTTACTAAAACAGTTTACGTAAAATTTAATAAAATTAATCCAATGTGTTTTTTAAAAGAGTTTAGTTTTATATAAGAAAAAAAAATCGCCGGATGACAATATATTTCGTTCAATATTTCATAAAATGAAACAGGGGGGGGGGGGAATCACGTAAAAAAAATATTTTCCCTAATATATTTTAGGAAAACAGCATTTTAAAGATAAATTAGTCCTATAATGAATAAGTATTGAAAATTTCGTGAAGATCTGGCCATAACTTGATTTATGCGAGATTTATTAAAAATGTGCCTATCACAGCGCACATAAATGCTTATACATAAGAACGTTAGTTTATCACGTAAAAAAAAGTACACAACATTTTAACTTCACATTTTCATGAGTTTCGTATGCTGGAAAAAATTCTAAAAAATCATCAGCAGTTTATTTAATGTATCCTCTTTTGAATGGTAAAAAAGTTTTGTTGATAATCTTAATCTAAATTAAAGTTACATCGTGTTATATATAGGGGGGGGTAAATAGTTCACAACCAATTGGAGGTCCCTATTGTTCGAACTTTCTGTTTCACATAAATAAATATTATGTTATTATTAATTACCTAGTTAATTTTTATTTGTTTTAATAATTGAGCACTCTGCTGGGAAACTCTACCAATACCATTAAAAGTAATATATAATATATATATATATATATATATATATATATATATATATATACACACACACAATTAAAAGTATAATATATATATATATACATAATTAAAAGTATAATATATATACACACAATTAAAAGTATAATATATATATATATACACACACACATACACACACACAATTACAAGTATATATATACATATATATACACACACAATTAAAAGAATATATATACACACACACACACAATTAAAAGTATATATATATATATATATATACACACACACACAATTATAAGTATATATATATACACACACACAATTAAAAGTATATATATACACACACACAATTAAAAGTATATATATACACACACACACAATTATAAGTATATATATATATACACACACAATTAAAAGCATATATATATACACACACACACAATTAAAAGTATATATATACACACACACACACAATTAAAAGTATATATATACACACACACACAATTAAAAGTATATATATATACACACACACACACAATTAAAAGCATATATATATACACACACACAATTAAAAGTATATATATACACACACACAATTAAAAGCATATATATATACACACAATTAAAAGTATATATATATATATATAAAAGTATATATATATATACACACAAAAGTATATATATATACACACAAAAGTATATATATACATACACACAAAAGTATATATATACACACAAAAGTATATATATACATACACACACACAATTAAAAGTATATATATATACACACACACACACACAATTAATTATATATATATATACACACACACACACACAATTAATTATATATATATATACACACACACACAATTAAGTATATATATATATACACACACACAATTAAAAGTATATATATATATAGATATATATATATACACACACACACAATTAAAAGTATATATATATATATACACACAATTAAAAGTATATATACACACACACACAAGTATATATATATATATACATACACACAATTAAAAGTATATATATATAGATATATATATATACACACACACACACAATTAAAAGTACACACACAATTAAAAGTATATATATATACATATATATAATTTTAAAAAAGTATATATATACACACACAATTTAAAAAAAGTATATATGTACACACACACAATTAAAAAAGTATATATACACAATTAAAAAAAGTATATATATACATATATACACACACACAATTAAAAAACATATATATATACCATTTAAACATATATATATACCATTAAAACATATATATATATATATATACCATTAAAACATATATATATACCATTAAATAGGTACGTGCAAATCAATGGCTGATTCCCAAAAATGAAAAAACATTTTGACCCCCCCTTCACTTAAAAATACACCAAAATTCAGGAAATCAAGCAATTTTACTGAAATTTTCAATATTTATTAATCAACAATCACGGAATATAATGAAACCATTATTTTTTTTTAAATCTTAGTGAAAAAGTATTATTTTTTTAAAAGAAAATACACCTTTACTAAAGTTATATTTTTATATATTAATAAAAAAAAATGCATGATTTTTTAAATTTTACTTATGTAAATAAAGGATCGTAGATGTTAACAAATAAATTTTTTTTCCAAAATTTTTCATATATATTACGAAAAAGGCCAGTAAATACCGTGTTAATAAAATCACTATAACTCGAAGAAAAATTAATTCTTTGAATTAGCGATATTATTATTGAATAAAGCATTGTTTAATCAATATTTTCACCAAAAAAATAATATAATTGCAAAAAATATTTCATGCGATTTTAATGATTAAAGTTTTTGGAAAAATAAAAAATGCGACGTAATTATATTTCCCTTTCATAGAGAAACGAGTCATCATCAGCGCAAGAATTTATTGTTTATAATCTTGAAAATAAACCAAATATTTACACATTTGTAACTCAGTAAGTTAACGAAAAAAAGAATTTAAAAAATTGAATAATTTCTACTAACGATCGATCCGCAAGGCTATGGAAGGCACGCTATGTAATAATCAAGCGCAATTAGACCTCCCACCATTCACTCCCACCACTCCTACTTAATTTTTCTCAATTTCGTTAATTTCACAATTGGACAGATAAAATGTAAGTTGTTCTTTGTTTTTTTTCATTAATAAATATTCTTTAAAAAGTTTAAAATTTATTAATAAATAAATAGTTCAAATATGACATTTTCTTTAAAATTGAATTTTATTTATTTAATTATAAATAATTGTTATTAACAAAAAATTAAAACGTTAACAATAATTTGTTAATGTTTTAATTTTTTTCAATGAATATTTATTTACTTTTTCACACTGAAAATTAAATACTATTTTAGCTTAAAATAAAAAAATACCCATTAAGTTTTATTTTTAAAGAATTAATGTATTTTAAAATTAAATTAATTCTATAAAAATAAATCGAGTAATGTAATTGTTCAAGTTTTTAATCAATCATCATGTAAAAATAATTGATCCAATTGAAGGATTTCGTAACGTTAACGTAAAAATAATTTTAACATTTGAAAGAAAGTTATTTCAAATTCTAAGGAAATCATTGGTAAACAATTTCTTTAGCTTTTTTTTACAGATAAGGTACATATTTGTTTCAAATTTGGAAATTATTTTCGATTTAATTGAAATATGAAATCCTAAAAGTATAATTATAATTGTTCACACCCAGTAAATTAGGTTTCTAATTATTATATATTTATTTTTAAAGGAATTTTCCTTTCCAAACCTCAAAGAGAATTTTCCTGATATGTCAGATGAAATACTGATGGATCTACAGGGAATTTTGCAAGGGAGCCCTATAAGCAAAAGCATAACTCATTTATGGGAAATTGATGGTCGAATTCAGAGATTCACAGGGGAAATAACAAGTTTTGAAAACAACGTTTATGAAATTTGTTATTTTCCTATTCCTGAAGATGAACTTCAATTATCCATATATGAATTTGGTGCCGATTTGCTTCTCAAAGACCTCTGGTTTCTGGATCGGTGATTTGTACGTTGACTGCTATAAGGAAGATGAGCTAAGAAGATGAGGAAATAACCCCAAAACGGCCCTTTTCAGGGCCACCAAATTTTAATGAAATTTTTTCAACTACATATGCAAAATAAAAGCGATCTTTTATGATTATAATATATAATGGATACATAAATTGGTTGGTATAGACATGGTTAGAGTAGGTTTGGCGTAAGGTTTACGGTCAGTT
>OY744555.1:15349807-15379807 GCA_963556195.1 Sepiola atlantica
TTTACAAATGAGTAAGTAAACCCAAATAAATTGTTTTGGACTAATTTCAAATTTAACTTAAATTATTTTAAAGGAAATACAGTTAGTTGGGAAATTAGTTCAAAACAATTTATTTGGGTTTACTTAAACATTTATGAGGTCGGGCAAAAAAAATCAGAAATTAGCAGACGGTTCATTGTCCGCCATTTTTGCTGCGAAACGACTAAATCGCCGAAATAATCTTGGTAAAAAAAACAAATGCAAATAGTTAAAATAGATTTTTTTTTAAAACAAATGTAAAAATACTCTCGGGCAACGCCGGGTAGTAATATTAATAAAATTGATAATAAAATTAATCTCATTCATTCAATTAAAAAAATATTGTTTTAATTAAATTTAATTGTTTTAACTATCAAATTCGTTGACGTATCTCTCTAATTTGAGTGAACTGTTTTGTTTTTTTTGTGGACGAAACAATGGACTTGAACCAGTTGGACGCGCCAAACTTTAATAAAAGTTTTTTTTTGTTTTTTTTTAACATTGCGCGTTGCATCCGTTAGGGAAAAAAAGATTAAAAAGAGACATTTTTTTTTTATAAAATAATTAATTTTTTCTACAAATTTTAATTACGTTTTAAGAAAATCATTATCTTGTTTAAAAATGACCATATAGCATATCGAATACAAGGCGCGCCATATTTGCGCGGTCTTACAGCGACCTTTTTTGATAACCTATTCGGATTTCCGGGTGCAGTGTCGTTCAGTTGGCTCATAGGGAGTCATACTCCCAGGCATTATCTTCTCGTTTGGGAGGAGGGTTTGATTTATTGCAGCTCGTTAGAGGGACCCTATGTCCGGTCATACAGAGTATTTATTTACTCCTCTCCAGGAGTTAGGCACAAGGCCATTTTTATCTTACTCCCACAAGTAAGATGTGACCCAAGGTCGGGTCGGGAAAGTGGGGTTTGAAAAGCCAGCGCCCGAGAGGTGAGAACTCTGGCCATTAAAAATTGCCTGGGCAGCCTCGTCGGCATTCCCCGGTAGGAGCGCCTCAGGCAGTAAGCAATAAACTTACTCCTCCCCAAAGAGGGGAGGCAAAGCCTGGGATGGTGAACCTCCTAGAACTGCACAGGACAAACCCATAGACCGGTGTAAATCAAGCCCCGAAGGCCAAGACAATACCAGTCTTTGGGGTGCAGTATCTATCGGAACAGATACTACACTTTGATCTTAGCCAAAAGGCCACCTCCCTTTTCTAACACTAACCCTAACCCACACCTTAAATCGACCTTTTCTATTTTTCCTTTTTTATTTTTTAATTATTATTTTTAAAAAATTTTTTTTAACAAAAATATTTTTTAATCAAAGGTATTTATTTATTTTTTTTTTTAAATTAAATGTATTTATTTATTTATTTAAATTAAAAGGTATTTATTTTTTGGTTAATAAAAACAAATCAGTTTCACTTTCGCTGTCCGTCCCTAAATACAACTCTTAAGAAATGTGTACTAATATCAAATATTCTCGAAGTGACCTTATAGCAATAAAAGAAATATATAGATATTTGATAAAAGGCATATATAGATATATGATAAAAGGCATATATATATATATGGTAAGGAATATATAGATATATGGTAAAAGGCATATATAGATATATGGTAAAAGGCATATATAGATATATGGTAAAAGGCATATATAGATATATGATAAAAGGCATATATAGATATATGGTAAAAGGCATATATAGATATATGATAAAAGGCATATATAGATATATGATAAAAGGCATATATAGATATATGATAAAAGGCATATATAGATATATGATAAAAGGCATATATAGATATATGATAAAAGGCATATATAGATATATGATAAAAGGCATATATAGATATATGATAAAAGGCATATATAGATATATGATAAAAGGCATATATAGATATATGATAAAAGGCATATATAGATATATGATAAAAGGCATATATATATATATATATATATATATATATATATATATATATGATAAAAGGCATATATAGATATATGATAAAAGAAATATATATATATATGATAAAAGGCATATATAGATATATGATAAAAGGCATATATAGATATATGATAAAAGGCATATATAGATATATGATAAAAGGCATATATAGATATATGATAAAAGGCATATATAGATATATGATAAAAGGCATATATAGATATATGATAAAAGGCATATATATATATATATATATATATATATATATATATATGATAAAAGGCATATATAGATATATGATAAAAGAAATATATATATATATATGATAAAAGGCATATATAGATATATGATAAAAGGCATATATAGATATATGATAAAAGGCATATATAGATATATGATAAAAGGCATATATAGATATATGATAAAAGGCATATATAGATATATGATAAAAGGCATATATAGATATATGATAAAAGGCATATATAGATATATGATAAAAGGCATATATAGATATATGATAAAAGGCATATATATATATATATATATATATATATATATATATATATATGATAAAAGGCATATATAGATATATGATAAAAGGCATATATAGATATATGATAAAAGGCATATATATATATATATATATATATATATATATATATATATGATAAAAGGCATATATAGATATATTGTAAAAGGCATATATAGATATATGATAAAAGGCATATATATATATATATGATAAAAGGCATATATAGATATATGGTAAAAGGCATATATAGATATATGGTAAAAGGCATATATAGATATATGGTAAAAGGCATATATAGATATATGATAAAAGGCATATATAGATATATGATAAAAGGCATATATATATATATATATATATATATATATATATATATATATATGATAAAAGGCATATATAGATATATGATAAAAGGCATATATAGATATATGATAAAAGGCATATATATATATATATATATATATATATATATATATATATATATGATAAAAGGCATATATAGATATATTGTAAAAGGCATATATAGATATATGATAAAAGGCATATATATATATATATGATAAAAGGCATATATAGATATATGGTAAAAGGCATATATAGATATATGGTAAAAGGCATATATAGATATATGGTAAAAGGCATATATAGATATATGATAAAAGGCATATATAGATATATGATAAAAGGCATATATAGATATATGATAAAAGGCATATATATATATATATATATATATATATGATAAAAGGCATATATAGATATATGGTAAAAGGCATATATAGATATATGGTAAAAGGCATATATAGATATATGATAAAAGGCATATATATATATATATGATAAAAGGCATATATAGATATATGGTAAAAGGCATATATAGATATATGGTAAAAGGCATATATAGATATATGATAAAAGGCATATATATATATATATGATAAAAGGCATATATAGATATATGGTAAAAGGCATATATAGATATATGGTAAAAGGCATATATAGATATATGATAAAAGGCATATATAGATATATGGTAAAAGGCATATATAGATATATGGTAAAAGGCATATATAGATATATGGTAAAAGGCATATATAGATATATGGTAAAAGGCATATATAGATATATGGTAAAAGGCATATATAGATATATGGTAAAAGGCATATATAGATATATGGTAAAAGGCATATATAGATATATGGTAAAAGGCATATATAGATATATGGTAAAAGGCATATATATATATATGATAAAAGGCATATATAGATATATGATAAAAGGCATATATATATATATGATAAAAGGCATATATAGATATATGATAAAAGGCATATATATATATATGATAAAAGGCATATATAGATATATGATAAAAGGCATATATAGATATATGATAAAAGGCATATATAGATATATGGTAAAAGGCATATATAGATATATGGTAAAAGGCATATATATATATATGATAAAAGGCATATATATATATATGATAAAAGGCATATATAGATATATGGTAAAAGGCATATATAGATATATGGTAAAAGGCATATATAGATATATGATAAAAGACATATATAGATATATGATAAAAGAAATATATTGATATATGATAAAAGGCATATATAGATATATGATAAAAGGCATATATAGATATATGATAAAAGGCATATATAGATATATGATAAAAGGCATATATAGATATATGATAAAAGGCATATATAGATATATGGTAAAAGGCATATATAGATATATGGTAAAAGGCATATATATATATATGATAAAAGGCATATATATATATATGATAAAAGGCATATATAGATATATGATAAAAGGCATATATAGATATATGATAAAAGGCATATATAGATATATGATAAAAGGCATATATAGATATATGATAAAAGGCATATATAGATATATGGTAAAAGGCATATATAGATATATGGTAAAAGGCATATATAGATATATGATAAAAGGCATATATAGATATATGATAAAAGGCATATATAGATATATGGTAAAAGGCATATATAGATATATGGTAAAAGGCATATATAGATATATGATAAAAGGCATATATAGATATATGATAAAAGGCATATATAGATATATGATAAAAGGCATATATAGATATATGGTAAAAGGCATATATATATATATGATAAAAGGCATATATAGATATATGGTAAAAGGCATATATAGATATATGGTAAAAGGCATATATATATATATGATAAAAGGCATATATAGATATATGGTAAAAGAAATACATAGATATATGATAAAAGGCATATATATATATATGATAAAAGGCATATATAGATATATGGTAAAAGGCATATATAGATATATGGTAAAAGGCATATATAGATATATGGTAAAAGGCATATATAGATATATGGTAAGTAAAATTGAGCTTGTTTTGCCACACCCTGCTAATATCAGCTATCGACATGTTCTCTCGGTCATAAACCCGGTCTGGAGAGATCTTTAGAAAAGCTTATTTTTTTCTTCTTTCTTCGCCATTCACAAAGAATATATTTTTAGACACAAAACCGTAAACCTTTGCTGGCCTTAGTGATTCATGGCAATAGCAGCATAGACAGGAAGGGATGGTTTCAGGAAAGCTCTGGAGGCCTCTTTAGTTCAGTATCATCTACCCCTACCTTGGTTTTGAATCGTGGCCAACAACTCGGCCTTTTGGCTAAGATCAAAGTGTAGTATCTGTTCCGATGGATACTGCACGCCTGTTCTGTGCAGTTCTAGGAGGTCCACCCTCCCAGGCTTCGCCTCCCCTCTTTGGGGAGGAGTAAGTTTATTGCTTACTGTCTGAGGCGCCCCTACCGGGGAATGCCGACGGGGCTACCCAGGCAATTTTTAAATGGCCAGAGTGCTCACCCCTCAAGCGCTGGCTTTTAACCCCACTTGCTCGACCCGATCTTGGGTCACATCTTACTTGTGGGAGTAAGATAAAACTGGCCTTGTGCCTAACTCCGCGAGGAGTAAATAAATATCTACAAAATCACCAGTACTCTCATCAAACTAAAGAATACGAATAGGAGATATTATAGCTTTAACGTTTTTAGTGACGCACGTGTCGGTGTCTCTTCTCCAACACGAGGCTGCCATTTTGTGTATTGTGCTACACACGAGGGTCGGAATAAAATGTTGCGTTTCAACCTTGTATAATACATGCAGCAACAAAACTTGTTGTCGTTATTACATTCACTGTGGAGGTACCCAGATGCCGGAGAGCCTTCTATTCCAATAGCTTCTTTCCTCGTGCTGCCGGCCTCTGGAACTCCCTCCCTGCTCCCTGTTTCTCCGACTGTACCAACATGCAGAGGTTTAAAACTAATGTAAACAGACATCTTGCTACACAGCTCCCAATGTAGGATGACACTCAAAACCTACTCCCTAATTCTCAGTAACCCCTTATGTCTACAGTGGCGGCCTGCCATGTTTGGGGTGAAATATCTTAAAAAAACAAAGAAAAAACATTAAAGTCCACAAATTGTATTCCTTCCTTAGTCGCTGCATGTTTTTTCTTTGTACGCACTTCTGCGTAATTCTTCCCGACCGAGGAGAGTACCACCTGCAAATAAGTTCTTTCATACCTCGAAAAAAATTTTAAAAGGATTAAGCCGAGACAAAACTGTTGAAGGCAGAGGAGGTTTATTCACCTTGATCTTCGTTCCAAATCAGTGACTAGTGGGGTGGGGGAGACAGAAAGGGACTAATAATAAGTGTTTAATCTTATCTTATCAGAGCATTTTTAAAACCACACGTTCGCATTCCTTGTACTTCCAAGGAAATTCCGACTTCTATCTCTCTCACTCTCTCTCTTTGAGCCATGTGATGTCATATCTGTTTATACAATTCCCACATCCCCAGTAATTCTAACCTCGAGTTCAGCAAGTTGACCCCGACTGAACTTTCATTTCCTGTTATTTTCAACTAACCAAATTATATACTAGTGGGTTTACTCGATCAATATTTAACAAACGGACAATGATGAAGGAGCACACATAGGATTTACATAAATATGTATTCATTCTGTGAGGGTACAAATTCTCAGTAAACACCATTTTCAAAAAAAAAAATTTTTTTTTCGTATCTCTAATTTCTTGGTTTTAGACTTAAGATCTAATCACGCTGAAGTCGCCCACACGCGATGCATGTCGCCACTTGAATTCTTGTGACGAATAAGGTTTTTTATTCGTACCTCATTTGTCACACTCGCGTGACCAGTTTGTCGAAGACAAACGTAAGAGGGATATGCAAAACGGGATACATAAAGGGTCGAAAACCACAGATGTAGTTACTAAAAGAAAGACTACGTTAATGTTCCAACACATAGAGAACATGTATTGCCAGGGATAATAAATAGAGAGAGAGATATGTATGGACAATGTGTAAATAAATGTGGCTTAATGTTTGTTTATGTTTCGGTGAAGAATCAGTTGGATTCACGTATACAGAGTGTTTGGGTTTGGGTTAGGGTTAGGGTTAGTGTTTGGGAAAATTGATGGTAAACCTTGGGATTATGTTCTATATGTGTAAAGGAGTCTCTTTGTGCGGGGGGTTGCTTTTGTAATAGTACTGCTCGGTATAATTCAGGGGAGATAACTTGGATATGGTCCAAGGTAAATCACTGCTGATAATTCTGGGTCAGCACTCTAACTAGAGATTTTATAGTTCTTCTATTAGACTCCAGAAACAATTCCATCGTTAAGAAACTAATTATTGACGAAAGACAACTGCCAAATTTATTAACAATGTTCACCAACACATCCAAAAAACACCGCACAACAAGGCAACTATACTTGAAATAAACCTAAATGTTTAGTTTGTCAAGATTTGATAATAGTCCCCAAAACTCACATCAATATACAACTGTTGCATTACCCGTTCTTTCGGGGTACCTGGTAAGATCCAACAAGAATGATAAAGAACAGAACATATATGAAAAAACTTTGCTTTTCCGGATGGTTTACACCGGCTACGCACACACACATAAAAAAATTTTGTTGACATTCTTTTGTCTCATGAAAGTCTTTTTCTTGCTGAGGTCACAGACTTGGTTTCCACTAGAAACTCGTTCATATATACATCCGATTGGAAAGCAATTTGCTTTGCATTGT
This sequence comes from Sepiola atlantica, assembly GCA_963556195.1. Classification (NCBI taxonomy): domain Eukaryota; kingdom Metazoa; phylum Mollusca; class Cephalopoda; order Sepiida; family Sepiolidae; genus Sepiola; species Sepiola atlantica. The sequence continues at coordinate 15,357,452 of OY744555.1, forward strand.
CTATCCGAGCGTGAACTGAAGCAATTGTTTCACAAGCACTTCCAATTGTCTATTTGATGAAATACAAGTCAGGGGATTTCTTCACCGTACCAACTTGCTTATCAGTCGCATTTTTAGTCAGCAGACACGAAAGCCTAACAGCAAGACGGGCTTGGGTACCATAGCCAATAAAGCTTCATCAGTGCCATAAACATCGGTAAACTCCTATTCTTCCGGTACTTCGATACTCTGATCACCAAGCGCTCCAGCTCTTCGCGTTTCTGAAACCGCAGCCTTTCAAGTCTCGCTTGCACTGCGGAACCTTCTCCTTTTTAACAGTTATCAAGTCGATTTCTTTCTTTCTTTCTCGACGTCCCACCCACAATGGACTCATCCACGATTCATTTTTGCCACTCTTCAATATCTTACACAACCGCCAAACTTCTTAATAAATAAACGGAATATATACATTTTTTTTTTTAAATTGTCTCTTTTCATCTTTCCAATTTGCAGGGTCCCATCTTTTGTGCAAAATCTACAAACTGCAAACGCATAAGTAAAACACACTTACCTTTTAGACTTAACTAGCAGGGCTATCCGGCGTTGCCCAGGGCAAAAAAGTAACTCTGTGAAAAAAAGGTCAGAGTTACTTCTCTTTAGTTAGAGGCTGGAAAACAGATCCCTCCCCCCCTGACGAAATCTACACCAGTTTAGGGTCAAAGAATGAATGCCTAACTATCCTCGAGTGTCTAAGGTCTCTCTGTACAAGGGTGTGTCAGGACAACTTGGCATGAGGATACTTCCCCCTACAAGTAAACCCTGACTAAATATTCAAAATAACATAGTATTCAAAGCACAAATAAGATCCCCTCGACACGACTATACACTGGCTCATACAGTATATAGTATGCACACCGGGGCAGCGATAGGTACGTATATTGTATGCGCACCGGGGCGGCGATAGGTACGTATATAGTATGCGCACCGGGGCGGCGATAGGTACGTATATAGTATGCGCACTGGGGCGCAGATAGGTACATATATAGTATGCGCACTGGGGTGGCGATAGGTACATATATAGTATGCGCACCGGGGCGGAGATAAGTACCTATATAGAAGGCGCAGACAGAGGTGGTACTTTTTATAGAAATATGTCATACTTTTGCCCTGGGCAACGGAAGATGAATGGTGGGGAAGAAACAGCTTTCGCAAAAGGCAAAATGAGAAAGTAGCGGTGAAAAGTAGAAAGATAACGAAACGGCTATAGAGAGAGGGAGAGAAATAGAAGTTTGAATATTAAGATGTTACACACACGATTTTTCTTCTATTTTATGTTTTTATGACCCCGAGCAATGCCGGCTACCCTACACTGGCTCATACGAGAAATGGTGCACCTTTTCCAAGTAATGTTACCTCAAGTAACAGCAATTAGCTGGATACTCCACCAGACTAAATGAATTCTTGTCTTAGAATCTAGTAAAACCAAGAGACCACAAGAAAGATATACTATAACATAGTTAACTGGTCAATTGGGGAGAAGAAAATTAATATTTTTAACTTCTTTACTAATTTAACGTTTGAGAGGTAGAGGAGAACTTTAATGAAATATTTGAATATCTATGTATCTCATATAGAGATCAAGTGTTAGCCCCAGGAAGGGGCGGCTTTATTTCTGAGAACTTCGACTGAAGTAAAATGAAACAAAAAAGACAGACATGTGCCCTTTAAGTAATAGATGTGTTTTATAGAACTTGACCGGAAGACATCTTTGTCACGGCCATCTGCTACCAACTTGAATGTCGAATATGGCTGACGTGGATGATCGAGTATTTATTTACCTCCTCTCCAGGAGTTAGGCACAAGGCCAATTTTATCTTACTCCCACAAGTAAGATGTGACCCAAGGTCAAGTCGGGAAAGTAGGGCTTGAAAAGCCAGCACCCGAGAAGGTGAGCACTCTGGCCATTAAAAATTGCCTGGGCAGCTTCGTCAGCATTCCCCGGTAGGAGCGCCTCAGGCAGTAAGCAATAAACTTACTCCTCCCCAAAGAGGGGAGGCAAAGCCTGGGAGGGTTGATCTCCTAGAACTGCACAGGACAAACCCACAGACCAGCGTTAATCAAGCCCCTAAGGCCAAGACAATACCAGTCTATGGGGTGCAGTATCCATCGGAACAGATACTACACTTTGATCTTGGCCAAAAGCGAGTATTGATTTACTCCTCTCCAGGAGTTAGGCACAAGGCCAGTTTTTATCTTACTCCCACAAGTAAGATGTGACCCAAGGTCGGGTCGAGAAAGTGGGGTTTAAAAATTGCCTGGGCAGCCCCGTCGGTATTCCCTGGTAGGGGCGCCTCAGGCAGTAAGCAATAAACTTACCCAAAGAGGGGAGGCAAAGCCTGGGAAGGTGGACCTCCTAGAACTGCACAGGACAGACCCATAGACCGGCGTAAATCAATCCCCGAAGGTCAAGACAATACCAGTCTATGGGGTGCAGTATCCATCGGAACAGATACTACACTTTGATCTTAGCCAAAAGGCCAAACTCACATTCAAATCCAACCGCCTAACCCTAACCCTACCCCCATGTTACATCTTTTATGCAAAATGTACAAATAGTGGGTAACATTATCAAGATCTCAATATTAATCGAATTGTGTGATCACTTCTCGTGTGTCTGTGTGTGTGTGTGTCTGTGTGTGTTTGTGTTTCTTGTTTCTACTTACAAATTATTATTTTTTATTTAATATTAGCTGTCCTTATCCAGCGTTTCTCAGGAGATGTTTTTGTTGTTTTTTTTTTGCGTGATTTGTTTTTTAAATTTTTTTTTGGTTGATTTTATTTTGTGACCTTGAAAATAAATTGTAATTTAAAAATTTATTTGGTGACATCTTGATTCAATTTTGTGATTTAATTTTATTTGGTAACCTCAATGTTTATTCATTATATTCAGTGTTTTTTTTAATTTTTATTTAAAAAAATTAAAAAAAAAAAAAAAAATTTTTTTTTTTTACTTTTTTTTTTTACTTTGTTAATTTTAATTTTTTTTTGTGATTTTTCAATTTAATTTTTGATAATTTTTTGGCATTTGATTATTTTAAGATTTTTAAAAAAATATTTTAAAAAATATTCTGGATAAGGAGCAAAGTGTAACATCTGTTCTGATACTACATTTTATCTTTTCTCTCCTCGGTCAGTGAAGGAGAAATCCTTCTAAACCAAGGCAATTTTAGTTTTTGTCCAAATCCAGAGAATCTCTTTTTGGGGATCTGGATTTCTCCAACATTAAAAATCGACCTTGTGTCTAACTCTGTATAAATAGAGAACTGTTGACTTAAAATAAACTTTTCACTTTTTTGTATCTCAAAAAAAAAAAAAATTGTTTCGTGTCTTTGTGACTTTTATATGAAGTGTACAAACATGTTTTTGTTTTTTTGTGATTTAACCCCTTTAAATAGGAGTCTTTTATTTTTAAACACATTTTATATTTATTATTTTGCAAAATTCATCCATTTTGTTTTTGTTATTTTTGGGGGGGGGGCGCAAATAAAGCCTTTGTTAACAAAGGTCAGTTACAAAAACGTCATACATTTTTGGCGCTAAAAAACGATTGAAATCTCATTGAATAACAACTGAACAATTTGCTTGTGCTCAGCTGCTGCTGAGGTCAGTCAAGTGTTGGGGGCAAATTAACTGACCCCTAACAACAAATGAAGGCATGTAGATGGATAGGTATGGTAGAAGAGACATTTAGTATGATAGAAAAGGCGGGATTTTCTTCTTTTTTTTTTTTTTTTTGTAATTTTTTTTTTTACAAAACAAAAACAGGCAATCTGTTACAATTTTCGTGATTGTCTTAATATATATATTTTTACATCTACTATTAATTGAATATTATTGAGAAGAAAAAAAATGCAACAACGTAAAATATTTTTTTTTAAAATCCCATTTAAAAATAATAATATAATTACGAAATTAACTCCATCAGAATGCATTTCCATGGCATTTTGTAACGACAGCTAACAGAACGAAAAAGAGGTAAAAAAAAAAAAAAAACGAAAACAAATAGGCAACAAATAAATGTTACCAAAGGCAAGATAAGTTACTCTGCTACTAACTTGAATAAGTTTATTTGTGTTTTAACTTATTTTGAAGCGTTTTTTTATTGTTCAAAACAAAACCTGATGTCCACCTGTTCAGTTAGAATGGAAGGAAATGGCTGAAAATACAGTTTCAATAATCGTTCAAAAACCGAAAATTAAACAAAATCCTGGTAGAACATTACATTTTCCCACGATTGGTAACATTTATTGGATGTGTTTCTAACACTATTTTGTTTATTTTTCGATTTTCCACCGATTATCAAGGATCCTCGTGCAGGGCTCATGAACAGCCATTTTGTTTTGCGTTCTAACTGAACAGGTGGACACCAGGGTTGTTTTATTAAACAAAAATAAAAATAAAAACGCTTTAAAATAAGTTAAAACACAAATAAACTTATCCAGGTTAGTAGAAGAGTAACTTATCTTGCCTTTGGTAACATTTATTTGTTGTATATTTTTTTGTTTTTTTCTGCCCCTTTTTTGTTCTGTTAGCGGTCGTTATAAATACCCGAACAATACATTTTCGCACGATTGGTGACATTTATTAGGTGTTTCTAACATTATTTGGTTTACTTTTCGATTTTTAAGCGATTATCAGGGGGTACACGTGCATTGCTTATCGATGCCATCTTTTTTTTTTTCGTTCTAATCGAACACAATGTTTGATTTTTACCAAAAAGTAACTTATCCTACTCGGTTTGGTAACATTTATTTGTGGTATATTTGTTTTTTTTTGTTTTTTTTACCACTTTTTTTTGTTCTGTAAACTACACTTGAAAATGCCCCCCTCCCCCATAATTTTTTTAAAAACACATCCAATAAATGTCACCAATCCTGGCAAAATGTAATATTCTACATGTATTTTGTTTAATTTTCGTATTTTGAGCGATTATCAAAACTGTAATTTCAGCCATTTTTTTTTTCGATCTAACTGAACAGGTTGAAACTAGGTTTGTTTTGAACAGAAAAAAAAAACGCTTTAAAATAAGTTAAAACACAAATAAACTTATCCAGATTAGAAGAGTAACTTAGCTTGCCTTTGGTAACATTTATTGGTTGCCTATTTGTTTTTTACCCCTTTTTTGTTCTTTTAGCTGTCGTTATAAATGCCCAAACAATGCATTTTCGCACGATTTGTGACATTTATTGCGTGTTTCTAACATTATTTTGTTTACTTTTCGATTTTTAAGCGATTATCAGGGGGTACACGTGCATTGCTTATCGACGCCATCTTTTTTTTTTTGTTCTAATCGAACACAATGTTTGATTTTTACCAAAAAGTAACTTATCCTTCTCGGTTTGGTAACATTTATTTTTTGTTTTTGTTTTCTTTACCACTTTTTTTTTGTTCTGTAAACTACACTTGAAAATGCCCCCCTCCCCCATAATTTTTTTAAATTGTTTTTTTTTTTTTTAATAAAATCGAAAACCTTTAATATCATGACTTGAAATAAAAAATTAATTTTTTTTTTTTTTTTTTACTACAAAGTTAGTAGAAGAGTAACTTATCTTGCCTTTGGTAACATTTACTTGTTGCCTATTTGTTTTGTTTTTGACCCCGTTTTCGTTCTGTTAGCTGTCATTAAAAATGCCCCATTTCCGTTTCTTAGTAAACAAGTCGACCATTTAAAATTTTTTTAATAGTTAAACAAAACAAAACAAAAAAAAAGACTAGATTACTTCGTGAGCCTTCGAAATTCGAGTGGAATTTGGAAGCATTTAAACTGTCATGACTGGCTTTAAAATTGTTAGCAAATCCACATCCAGTAATTTTTATAAATAAAGATTAACACAATGTTAGCTGAACAAAATTATCATAACAAGCCGCGCATGTGTGGTCTATATGTAAAATGCAATAAATGTTGGCAATTTGGGGCATTTTTGACCCCCATTGTACCCCCTGCGGGCGCGAACCAGAATTTTTCTGAGGTCAAGGATGTTTATTTTATATCCAGAACAGTTGCCTCTACATTTTGACCAAGTTTCAGAAGAATTGAATGGATGGATCAAACGTTATGGGAGAAAAGGGTAATCTTTTGCCATTTTGGGGGCTTTTGACCTCCTGGGGGCGCGAACCAAATTTTTTCCAAGGTCAGCGATACTTATTCTCTATTAGGATCAATTGCCTCCACAGTTTGGCCAAGTTTCAGAGAAATTGAATGGATGGATGAAAAGTTATAGGGCAAAAAATGTAATTTTTTGCCATTTTTGGGGCCTTTTGATCCCCTGGGGGGTTAAGCAGATATTTTTTCAAAAATCGGAGAATGTGACTTTCTAACCTGACAAAAGTTACAACTTCATGCAAATTTTCAGAGAAATTCAATGGATGGTTGCGGAGAAAAATCCGGACGGACAGACGGACGGACGGAAATGCCTCTAAACATAGGTCCCCCGATTTTATAAATCGGGTGACCAATTAACAGCACATTCTGGCTTTTCGGCTTGAATCTTAGTGTCATATCTGTTTGGATTTAGACTATCATTCCGGTAAGAACTTCAATCTCGTTGAACTATTCCAAAGCATGAAACCAATTATTTTATTCCACGTTAGTTTTATTTATATTATCTATACTTGCATGACATCTTTTCTCTATATCATCATCCTGATGAAGTCTTATAAATAAAGACGAAACGTTGATGCACACATAAAAAACATCCAGTTTTTGGTTTTCCTTTTTCATTTTACCATCACGTCGGATTACCTTCATCCTTCTCTTCCCATATTATCTATGTATCCAGTTAGAATTTCCAACCTCTACCGTAAGCCTCGACGTTTTTTATGGGGAAGGGGGTATTAGATCAAACCGAATTATACGAATATATATATATATATATACTTATATATTTTTCGCTCTTCTGGTTAGATGTGATGGGATTCAGTCTTATTTTGCTCAATTCGGATTTAACGGGTTTTCTAATTAAACAACGAACTTGGATTTGACTTGGGTTGCACATGTCGGGATTTCGGAACTTTGATTGGACTTTTTGTATTATTTTGATTGATTTATTTATCATTAACATTGAATATGGACACATTTCGCGACTGGATAACTTTGCCGGCCCCTTCAATTTCACGTATTTGGACTGCTGTTTGTATCTTGGAGTAATGTCCTTCCTGATTATGCTTCTCAACTTGTATGACCTGGATGGACTGTATGGATTCAACAAAAGTATGTTTTTGGATTGATATGTTTGATGTTATGTATTTTTATGTATTTGTGTATATAATTTTATATATTTTCAAAGCGTAATTTTATTGCCTGTAGTAGTATAACTGCGGTAATGGTCCTCTGAAGAGAAGAATTATCTTTGAAAACTCATGAGCTAAGGACTTAAGGATGCTTTGCATGAACTTTGAATTCTAATAAAATTTGATTGACACCTTATTTTATTACTTCATTTTATATTATAATATATATATATATATATATATATATATATATATTATAATATAAAATGAAGTAATAAAATAAGGTGTCAATCAAATTTTATTAGAATTCAAAGTTCATGCAAATATATATATATATATATATATATATATAAAGTGGTGTACTAAAAGCGAACTTTTAGGAAAGGTAAAACCTATTGTGAAGAGTATACAGCTCAATATCCAGGATAGAGCAGGTAGATATGAGTTTTGCCCTGTGTTTCTTTCCCTACAACTTTTATTTTATTTTTTCAAATTTTAAATCTTGGCCTATGCCAACTTATCTATCCCAGCGACTTCCTCTGATGATAAGATTTTGATCTTTGAAAAGCCTGGCTTAAGGAAAATTTAACTTGAATAAATTGCCTTTTTGCGGAATATACCTTGCTCTGAGCAATTGAATTGAATTGAATTTTGATTTGGCTTTTACTTCTCTAATTCCTTTCCATTCTTCTTCATATATATATATATATATATATATATATATATATATATATATATATATATATATATATATATATATATATATATATCATCATCATAATCATCATCATCATCAACCGGTTTATTTGTTGAATCAGGCCACAATTAATCCTCTGATGAGGGTGGGGCCTGATTGTCTAGTCTCGAAATCTAAGTCTTCCTCTCCACTCCTGTCTTTGGCAAGGCTTGATGGAATCCATACCCATGGCCTTCCTATCACGTTTGACTACGTCCTCCCAAGTCAACTTGGGTCTGCCAGTGGTGATGTTCTCTGCTGGCACATTCAACTTTCGGACTTTAGCAATCCAGCCATCGCTACGCTCAATGTGACCCAACCAACGCAGTCTGTTCTTCCGCATGATGTCCGCAAGGCTTTTCAAGTCGACCTGTGAGAGCAGGGATTCAAAAGAAACGTACTGTTCAGGCCTCACCAAACAGATCCATCTGACCATTGCCCTGTCATTACGGTGCAGCTTCTTTAGTATGCCAGCAGAGACAGTCCAAGTTTCTGAGCCATACAACAGCACACTTCTGACACATGAGGAGTATACACGCCCTCTCGTAGTTGTTGGCAGGTGTTTGTTTGTCAGGATTGGTAGCAGCTCTGTAAACTTTTTCCAGGCACACTTGCAACGTGTAGCTGCCGTGAGTTCACAGCCTCCATCTCTAAGATAACAAAAGTCTGTCACTACTTCCAGCTTGTTGTCACCAGTATCCATCTCCGTCAGTGGTCTGCCATCTATTGGTCTTGCCGTGCCGGTGCAACGAAAGCACTTAAAGTGAGGATCTGCTTTGAGAGAGCCCTTGATGCTACTGCACCTTTTGTGGACCCAACCTGAACAGTGAGTGCAGATGATTGAGTTGCTGCCAGTTCCTTTCAGACATACAGCACACTGGTATTTTCCTGTTTTCTGTAGTAAGCTGAGGTTTGGACCTGCGATCATGACCTTAGTTTTACCCATGTTGACTCTGAGACCTTTCTCCTCCATGCTACTCTTCCATCTATCCAGACGTTCCTTGAGTGACTGAAGTGAAGTATCAATGATCGCTAGGTCATCAGCATATAGCAGCTCCCACGGGCAGCCAGTATGGAATTCCAGTGATAGAGCCTCGAGTACAATGATGAATAGAAGAGGACTTAAGACAGATCCCTGATGGACGCCTACTCTAACCTCAAATTCGTCGCTGTAGCTGTTACCGACTCGTACCCGACTACGTACATTGGTGTACACAGACGTTATCATCTGAACCAACCACTCAGTAACACCCAGCTTTCGCAGGGCCCACCAGATGACCCTTCTGGGGACACGGTCAAAAGCTTTCTCCAAATCTACAAATGCCATGTACAGTGGTTTGTTTGCTGCTAATTATTTGGGGGGGGGGGGGGATTTTGATTCTTAACGGTCCCAACCACGTGACTTTCCAAATTTAAATTTTAAATTTCTTCTTTTTTTTTTCTCCATTTCATTCTTTCCAAATATGATCTAAGATTGAGATTGGATTCTAACTATACCTAATGAGATCTCAGTTTATAATAGCTGCTGATCGATAACATCGACATGCCAGTGTCACAGATTTTGTACATGTCTGTGGAAATAAATTTAAAAAATAATAATCATATATATATATATATATATATATATATATATATATATATATAGTCTCGGAAGTTTCTCAACCATTAAAACTATATAAAAAAAAAATATATATATATAAAAAAAAACAAAAAAACTTATAGTCTCAAGTCTTCCAGTGGAAAATCACTCATGTAAATCAATTTATTTTTTACAGTTATTATATTAGTTAGTTTCTAACACTATTTTAAGGGATCATCAGTTGTTTACCATGAAAAACTGTTTCGGGAATTTATATATATATATATATATATATATATATATATGATAAAGAATGAAAAAGTGTTCCGACGTAATTGAAATTGCAAAAAGGAAAACCAAAAAATATTATTTATGTATTCATCAACGTTTCGTCTTTATTATAAGACTTCTTCAGGATGATTGTCTGAAAGAAAAGACAAAATACAAGTACCAAATTTTTTGAAATCTTTTACATTTTATTATAATATTTCTATGGGAGGTGATAGTGGCTCAGTGGTTAACGACACGGACTGACAAGTTCGAACCCAGTTCGTTCCACAGAAAAACACTTTCACTTAGGATGTTGGCAACCTTCACGTGGTCCCTCCTGTAAGTACCCGATGTCTTTCTGGAAAGAATTCTAACTAGAAATATATCGGGGAAACCAATGCCAACAATAGAACCATCTGATTCATAGGAAATGAATTAATGAATAATATTTCTATGCACTAGGACTTATACTTTAGTCTTTGGGGCATGCAATCAATGAGTTAGTCCCGGGCATCACCAGACTTGTGCACTGTGTGTGTTATTGAGTTTTATATTTTTCAGCTTCCTTTGCATCGCGAATTTGTACTCGTGATTACTTTTCCGCGATGTCTCTACGTTCTGCGTCTTTCGTCACAGATTTTTTGCAATGTGTAATTGCTTAGTGAACGATTGATTGTAAATACATGTTTTTTTTTTTGCGTCATCTGCTTCGATTTCCAGATGTTTCTGTGCCATATTACTTGTATTTGTATACGAGATGCTACCAGATCAGGCTGTCTGATGATACCGGCTTCCTGACTTAAAATGCACCAAACATTGATGTTATTGTTTTTTTCCTTTCCCGTTTGCAAAACTCAATCATGTTCTGCAAAAACAAAATCAGCAATTTTACTCTACAAAACAAGCAAACCAAACACAATGAATAAATATTTGAGGCATAAAAACTTTCACCAAAATGACCTGATTTGGCATCAAATAACCCGAAAAGGGTTGATATGCTGTAAAACAAGATAAACAAACACCATGAATGAATACTTGAAGATATAAAGAAGTTGAAGCATAAAAACTTTTACCAAAATGACCGGATTCGGCATTAAATAACCCGAAAAGGGTTGATATGCCGTAAAACAAAACAATCAAACCAAACCAAACACCATGAATAAATATTTGAAGATATAAAGAACTTGAAGCATAAAAACATTTACGAAAATGACCTGATTCGGCATTAAATAACCCGAAAAGGGTTGATATGCCGTAAAACAAAACAACCAAACCAAACACCATGAATGAATATTTGAAGATATAAAGAACTTGAAGCATGAAGTTATTTATCTACCTCCCACAGCGGTAAGATGTGACACAAGGTCGGGAAAGTGAGATTTGATAAACCAGCGCTCGAGAAGGTGAGCACTCTGGCCATTAAAAATTGCCTAAGCAGCCCCGTCGGCATTCCTTGGTAGGGGCGCCTCAGACAGTAATCAATAAACTTACTCCTCCCCAAAGAGGGGAGGCAAAGCCTGGGTGGGTGGACCTCCTAGAATTGCACAGGACAAACCCACAGACCGGCGTAAATCAAGCCCCGAAAGCCAAGACAATACCAGTCTATGGGGTGCAGTATCCATCGGAACAGATACTACACTTTGATCCCGGCCAAAAGGTCGAGAAATCACTTTCACCAAAATGACCAAATTTGCCATTAAATAACCCGAAAAGGGTTGATGTGCCGTAAAAGAAAACAACCAAACGAGTCAAGTTTCACAAAAATAAATGCGGCACTTTCTTCTTCTTCCGTCGCGTCCACGTCCCCAAATCACGTTTTGTCGTGATTCTTATAGCAGCGACATCTCACAGATGCTAATGAGCCACGGCAAAGCCGCCCGCTGCCATTTCCTCGTTAAAAAAAAAAAAAAATTAAATTAAACTTTTCGCGAGTTGGCGTTTCCGGGTTCGCGCCCGCAGCTCTCCTCTGCACAAGCTGCAAACCAAACGTCTTCTCTTCGATCACCGCGGACAAGCGTCTTGGTCCACAGCAGTCGGCTGTCTCTCCTGCTCTCCGCTACACTGTATGCGTATGTATGAGTTCCTGGCCTTTTGGCTAAGATCAAAGTGTAGTATCTGTTCCGATGGATACTGCACCCCATAGACTGGTATTGTCTTGGCCTTCGGGGCTTGATTTACGCCGGTCTATGGGTCTCTCCTGTGCAGGTCTAGGAGGTCCACCCTCCCAGGCTTCGCCTCCCCTCTTTGGGGAGGAGTAAGTTTATTGCTTACTGCCTGAGGCGCCCCCACCGGGGAATGTCGACGGGGCTGCCTAGGCAATTTTTAAATCCCACTTTCCCGACCCGACCTTGGGTCACATTTTACTTGTGGGAGTAAGATTAAACTGGCCTTGTGCCTAACTCCTGGAGAGAAGTAAATCAATACACTGTATGCGAAAATATGTGTGTGCAAACACAAGGGGCCTACTTTGAAGGAGATTAGGGTTCCAACCCCGTCACGTATTTGAAATATTTTTTTGATCTAAGCTCAGATACTTTGTAGACAGGCCTCGTAGAACGAAAACGATGTCGTAGTATGCTGATTAGCTTTCGCTCAACATATCCTCGAACACCCACAGCCAAATGATAATATGAAGCGAAAAGAAGTAAAATGTTTTAGTGAGTTAGAGAATATTTATAAAAAATATTTCATGTATTTTTACTTAATTATTTTTATTGGTGATTGCAGCGTTTGTTGTTTTTTTTTTGCTTACTATTATTTCGATGGTCTCACTTGGTAAAAACGCTGGACTATAGACATCAATATCAGAGGTTCGATCCTTGTCTAAGTTAGCCATGCTGATGACGGCTGTGAGCCAGAAACACGTGTCCATGGATTACTTTTATGTATGTATAAAATTAATAAAAATATATATAAAACTATATAAATATTTTAATTGCTTTAAAAATATTTTAATTGCTTTAAAAGTATTTTAATAGCTTAAAAATATTTTAATTGCTTTAAAAATATTTTAATAGCTTTAAAGATATTTTAATAGATTTAAAAATATTTTGTTTTAAAAATATTTTAATTGCTTTAAAAATATTTTGTTTAAAAAATATTTTAATAGCTTTAAAAATATATTAATTGCTTTGAAAATATTTTAATTGTTTTAAAAATATTTTAATTGCTTTAAAAATATTTTAATTGCTTTAAAAATATTTTAATAGCTTTAAAGATATTTTAATAGATTTAATTGCTTTAAAAATATTTTGCTTAAAAGATATTTTAATAGCTTTAAAAATATTTTAATTGCTTTAAAAATATTTTAATTGCTTTAAAAATATTTTGTTTAAAAATATTTTAATTGCTTTAAAAATATTTTGTTTTAATAATATTTTAATTGCTTTAAAAATATTTTAACAGCTTTAAAAATATTTTTATTGCTTTCAAAATATTTTAAATTGAACTAACTGAAAATGGCTTTATAACCAAGAGAAGATTAAATTACTGTCCCCTTACAAAGTGCTGTCGAGTTCTTAACGCGCTTTGATGGATTGCAAAATTAACGTCGAATGAAAAGGGGCCAATTAGATTACGGATTAAGATGTCTTAATCTTTTAAGACGATTAAGACAAAGATAATAAATTTGTGAAACAAAACTTGAGTAAAATAATGATTCATGGATGGTGAATCATAATTCCGTTTGAACTATCGCAGCGTTCGACTGAATTGTGGCGTAAATACGTTTGTTAAATCGCTTAGTCATTAACTGCGGTGTTGGCAGTGGCGTGCAGAAGTCCGGTGATGCTCTGCTAATACCCTAAGACACATCTCCCTATTGTTGCATAGCGTCCCGGGAATGGGCCGTGGCAGTTCTCTTTTTATATGCTCGTCCCGGAATGGGCCGTGGCAGTTCTCTTTTTATATGCTCGTCCCGGAATGGGCCGTGGCAGTTCTCTTTTTATATGCTCGTCCCGGAATGGGCCGTGGCAGTTCTCTTTTTATATGCTCGTCCCGGAATGGGCCGTGGCAGTTCTCTTTTTATATGCTCGTCCCGGAATGGGCCGTGGCAGTTCTCTTTTTATATGCTCGTCCCGGAATGGGCCGTGGCAGTTCTCTTTTTATATGCTCGTCCCGGAATGGGCCGTGGCAGTTCTCTTTTTATATGCTCGTCCCGGAATGGGCCGTGGCAGTTCTCTTTTTATATGCTCGTCCCGGGAATGGGCCGTGGCAGTTCTCTTTTTATATGCTCGTCCCGGAATGGGCCGTGGCAGTTCTCTTTTTATATGCTCGTCCCGGAATGGGCCGTGGCAGTTCTCTTTTTATATGCTCGTCCCGGAATGGGCCGTGGCAGTTCTCTTTTTATATGCTCGTCCCGGAATGGGCCGTGGCAGTTCTCTTTTTATATGCTCGTCCCGGGAATGGGCCGTGGCAGTTCTCTTTTTATATGCTCGTCCCGGAATGGGCCGTGGCAGTTCTCGCTAAAACAACTCGTCTCTTTTAACACCAAAAATCATATATGTTGCATACCTTTAAAGTTCTCGCACCTTCAATCTTTCCTGGTCGCGTGGAGGGGGTGCGTCGTACAGTGGTTGAATTCTTTCTTCTTTCTTTCTGCCGTGAACCACGCCAGTGCAACAAAAAGCTTCATGATCGACTCAGGAGACAAACAATCTTTTTAAACTTTAATGTTCTGTTTTATTTGGCGTTAGTTATCCGTCGGCTTAGAGATATCCACTAACGTCGAGAGAGAGACCAAATTACTGCTTTCGTAATTACTTATCAATTAAGTCCTTAGCCATTCGTGGAGGGGGGGGGGAAAGAGATCTCACGCCTGTATTTTCTTAGGGAATTTAATTCCCCTAATCATGTTGCAGACTACATCGTGAAACATGTCCGTTCGGCTCACCTCCAAAACCCAGACTTTTAAAAACTCTGCTTCCCACGCAAAGCCCGTGACGTCACAGAACCCCCATGTGCAGGTGCATTCGTCACAGCCTGACTCCTTTGAATTCATCGACCTAAAAGGTCCCATTAAAATGGTGGACTGTCACGTCTGTGAGCTCTAACCGTGAGAACAGCCCTATTCCGCACCCGACTGTACGGGTCCGCCCGCACTAAATCGCGCAAGCCAAACCAAACGATTTCCAACAAATACACCCACCCCAAGATGCGTCTGTTCCCACACGGCCATTATCCAACACCTATACTCTCCAGATTAAATCTTCCTCTGAGGTCATCAGATCTAAAGCTGCCCTTAAGACTCGTATTACACATCCATCGTATCATTATCATCCCTCTCCTAGCAACACATGCCCTTTTAGCCGTGTCGCCAATTTTAGCTGGTTTAAATCAGCAAAAAAGTCAGAATGGCGAACCTACTTGGAAGAGTTAGTACGTCTGGCCGAATCTGACTGAAATAGAAATTTTATACAAGAAAAGGGTCACTGTTCTTCCTCGAAATAAATAATGGCTCCACAACCAAATAAAACGAAAATTGATATTAATATTTATTCACAGGAACAAAAGAGAAATGGTAAAATGGGCTGATTCATGTCGTATCCTGGAGTTCAGCATCTCGCCTGCTCGTGGCCGAGAACCGGGTAAGGAACTGCAACCTAAAGTTAACCTTGTGTATCGTCTTGGTATCAAAATGTGTTGGTGCGTATGAATTTCATTACACGTAAAAACGTCATATGCCGACGTCGTAAAGAAGCAATGATCGTGCAACTGTAAAGCCTAATTACCATCTCAGCTGAAACTAACATACATCGATAGAAAATAGTTCGCTCATGTAACTGCTACATCTGCTACATCCTCACCCTGTGAGCTGATTTGGCCAATATGTATTAAGAAGTAAACATCATTTATGACTGTTATAAGTACTCGTACTAACCCTACACTCTCATCCAGTCTTTCAATGTCACCAAACCAACAAAGTCTCCTGTTCTGCACACAACTATCTTTACTGTTCAAATTTAATCTTCCTCTGGGGTCATCGGAACTAAGCCTGTCTTTAAGACTCACATTACACATCCGTCGTATCATTATCATACCATTTTTCTCCATGCAACGCATGTCCTCAACCCTCCCTGGCCAGATTTCACTTCCATACATCATCACACTGCGTACACATGCCTGATAGACTATTCCCTTGAAATTTTATTACGATGTAAAAAAATGTTGCCAATTTTATTTTCGATGCGCGATTCATTTGTGAAAAAATGTAACATTTATCTCCGTCAGTTATGGTGGAACGGGGACTCTAGTAAGCAGTAAATTCAGATTGAAAACTGGCTCTATTACACATGCCTGATAGTCTCTCCCTTTGGTCGACAGTGGAAATGCTCTGCTGGTTAGTAATGACAGAAGTCCTCTGAAATTACTCCATCCACTCCTAACTCTTGCAATCACTAGCACCAGCTCCACCCTGTGCTCCAATGGTGTCACCAAGTTAACAAAACTTCTAGACAATCTCAATAGCTTCACCATCCAAATATACTTTCTCCACATCTGAGTTCTCATCCGTCTCCATGGTCGTACACTTCTTGCACACAAACTGGGTATCCTCTCTCAACCTAACTTTAATTCCACTTCACCTCTTGTGTACCCCAATGATTACAGATACCCCAAAAAATTGAATTGCACCCTTTTCCACAAACTGGGCCAGGGAAATGTCGTCTTTTGGGGAGCTTTAAGCCTGTCTTTAATTCTATTTATCTTCCTCCCACAAGGTAAGATGTGACACAAGGTCGGGAAAGTGGGATTTTAAAAACCAGCGCTCGAGAATTTGAGCGCTCTGGTCATTTAAAAATTGCCTGGGCAGTCCCGTCGGCATTCCCCGGTAGGGGCGTCTTAGGCGATTAGCAATAAACTAACCCCTTCTCAAAGGGTGAGAAGGCAAAGACTGGGAGGGTGCACCTCCTAGAACTGCACAGGACGGACAACCGATAGACCGGCGTAAATCAAGACCCGAAGGCCCGGACAATACCGGTTTATTGAGCGGGATAAAAACCCCTGGTTGAACTAATTCTATTTATCTTCACACATTTCATCGTATCATTCTCATATCATTTCTCTCCATGCAACGCATGTCCTCAACCCTCATTGGCCAGGTTTCACTTCCATACATCATCGCACCGCTTATACATGTCTGGTAGACTTTTCCCTTGGGCGACAGTGGTAACGCTCTGCTGGTTAGTAATGGCAGAATTTCCCTGAACTTACTTCATCCACTCCTAACTCTTGCAATCACTAGCACCAGCTCCACCCTGTGCTCCAATGGTATCACCAAGATAACAAAACTTCTGAACGACCTCAGTAGCTTCACCATCCAAATACACTTTCTCCACATCTGAGTTCTCATCCGTCTCCATTGTCTTACACTTCTTGCACACAAACCGGTTATCTTCTCTCTCAACCAACACGTAATTCATCTGCACTTCTTGAAAAAAAAATTTTTTTTAAATATACAATCTTTTTTTTTAAAATTTAATTAATTTTTTTTTTTGTTAAAGATTTTACAGTTCCTTTTTTCTTAAAAACATTGCATGAGAAATGAATGTTAAAAAAATAGAATGAAATAAAATTTGTCATGAAATCATGAAATTCGGATATGTTTTTTTAACAATCCAAATTCTAGAATTATTTTTTGCCTTTTTTTTTTCTACACTCAAATCGAAGAGTTTATCTTTTTTGGGATCACTTAAATGGGTACTTCTATCGATCCTGACCCAATTTCCGTAAACTTTGCGTCGGAAGCATTCGGGCGTGCTGCGTGAACACCCGAGAGATGACGAGCCGAATGGTGGCACTGGCAGGCGATAACTTCGATACGTTGCCGCGTCGTATTTTTTCTTTCAGTTTTATTTACAAATTCTTGCAATCACTAGCACCAGCTCCTCCCTGTGCTCCAATGATATCACTAAAGTAGCAAAACTTCTGAACGACCTCAGTAGCTTCACTATTCAGATATACTTTCTCCACATCTGAGTTTTCATCCGTCTCCATGGTCGTACACTTCTTGCACACAAACTGGGTATCATTTCTCAACCTTCTTAATGTTATAATTAATAAAATGGGACTAAACTAAAAAAAAGGCATGAAGGGTCTCAATTATATAAAAAGGTTGGAATTGTTAGGTTTAACTACTTTACTAGAGAGAAGAATGAGGGACGACTTGAGATCGTCCAAATAATTAATGGTATTTCTAGATATGGAATCCGCTTTTTTTTTTATATATATCTGTTCTCTTTTAACCAAAAAAATGACCCCCCCCCCCCCGATTGAAAAAAAAAACCCCAAAAAAACAAAAATCTACCAAAAATCGGAGAATTATCCGACCGCAATAACATTTTCAGAATTTATTAATTAATAAAATTTATTAACTGATAAAATTTATTAATTAATAAAATTTATTAATAAATTTTATTAGTTCATAAATTTTATCAATTAATAAATTTTATCAATTAATAAATTTTACTAATTAATAAATTTTATTAAATTAATTAATAAAATTTATTAATTAATAAAATTTATTAATTAATAAAATTTATTAATTAAGAAATTTTATTAATTAAGAAATTTTATTAATTAATAAAATTTATTAATTAATAAAATTTATTAATTAAGAAATTTTATTAATTAAGAAATTTTATTAATTAAGAAATTTTATTAATTAATAAAATTTCTTAATTAATAAAATTTATTAATTAATAAATTAATGTTAATGTAAAGTATTTATTGTATTGAAAAAGAAAAAAAAAATTATAGATTTTTTTTTAGATTACTTGAATTGCTTTACGCCTTCCCCTCTATTTAAAGGACAAATACGCCTTACTATACCCATGGTCGAAACTCAGTGACCACCTTTACAAACAATTAACACACTTTAAGTGCAAAAAAAAAAAAAAAAAAACAATTTTTAAAATGATACTCAAATATTGGAAATTGAAAATACTAAAACGATCGGATATTTAAAAGTATCATTTTTTTTACTAAGCGCTGCCTTTAAAAATAAATTATACGTAAAATATATATCTTTCGGAACTTTTGAGATGAGGATTGATAACTTGTATTATTCCGACTACGATTAGTATAGTTCCAGCTTCCGACAGACAGACACCAAATCTCCATTAGAAATAGGTCATGAGAAAACTTTACGTGCGTGCGCGCGTGTGTGTCTATTATTTTATGTTTTATATATTTTTTTTTTTTTTAATGTATTATTTTGACTATTCGTACTACTATTCTCATTTTGGATGTTATTCTCACAACGTTTCGGCCGATGTAACCTCCGACCTTCTTCAGGTGCATTTTGAAGATTTCCAGGTTCGACAAGATGAAGGTCGGAGGTTACATCGGCCGAAACGTTGTGAGAATAACATCCAAATAAGAATAGCAGTCTGAATAATCCAAAAAAATACATAAAAAAACATATAAAATAATAAACACACACAGACACACGTGAAGTTGTCTCATAATCTATTTCTAATGGAGATTTGGTATCTGTCTGTCTGAAACTATTACTTCTATTAATGCACTTCTGTAATATCTTTCAACGCTCAATTCAGGGGGGGGTAGTGTAGTATCTGTTCTGTTGTAATGAGACCATCCTCCCAGGCATTACCTCCTCCCCTTTTTTTGGGGGGGGGGAGAGAAGCAGGGTAGTGCAATATCTGTTATGTGGTGATGATACCATCATCCCAGGCATTATCTCTTCTTTTTTTAGGGGGAGGAGGGGAGAAGGGGGTAGTGCAATATCTGTTATGTGGTGATGATACCATCATCCCAGGCATTATCTCTTCTTTTTTTAGGGGGAGGAGGGGAGAAGGGGGTAGTGCAATATCTGTTATGTGGTGATGATACCATCATCCCAGGCATTATCTCTTCTTTTTTTAGGGGGAGGAGGGGAGAAGGGGGTAGTGCAATATCTGTTATGTGGTGATGATACCATCCTCCCAGGCATTATCTCTTCTTTTTTTAGGGGTAGGAGGGGAGAAGGGGGTAATGCAATATCTGTTATGTGGTGATGATACCATCCTCCCAGGCATTATCTCTTCTTTTTTTAGGGGTAGGAGGGGAGAAGGGGGTAGTGCAATATCTGTTATGTGGTGATGATACCATCCTCCCAGGCATTATCTCTTCTTTTTTTAGGGGGAGGAGGGGAGAAGGGGGTAGTGCAATATCTGTTATGTGGTGATGATACCATCCTCCCAGGCATTATCTCTCCATTTTTTTTTTTAGAAGAGAGTAGTGCAATATCTGTTACGTAGTGATGATACCATCCTCCCACCGATTATCTTTAACTTTTTTTTTGGGGGGGGGCGGAGGTGGTGGTGATATATTAGTTTTATTTTTGCTAGCTTTTACTAGTTTCTCCGTTTCTGGAAAAGAAAAAAAAAAAAAAATCGGAAACAAAAAAAAGAAAAAGAAGAAAATGTCGATTAAAAGGTTGCATTGCTAATAGCGATGCAACCATTTAAAAAAAAAAAAATTTTTTGGATGTGATTTGCATTTTTCGTTATTGATTATTTCTTTGTAGGTCAAAGAAAACACAGAGTCGCGGAATCTGCATGCACTCTGTTCGATCACTGCTGCATATTATCGATGCAGCAACTACTAACCAACAACAAAGGATCTTTCTTTGAGAGTGGTGCATATAATGAACGCAATTCTGCAGACAGCTGAATGAAACGAGAAGCAGATGAATCATTGCGCGGATTCAATTGTCATGGCAACCATCTTAAAGATGGCTGACCTTGACATTTTCTGAAGCTTACAAAATGGCGGACAACATTTAATAAGGATATTAGCTATGAATATTTGACAACTAGCTGAAGTAATTGTCTGTGTTGGGAGAGAGGTCATATATATATATATATATAGAACAGATATTTATTATATTCCAATAACCATGGTTAGTTTTATTATTTTTATTTTTGTTTTTATTTTTTTCACATTTCCAAAAATTCCAAATTTCTGTGAGATATATTTAACGGTCCGTTTCATTTGTTTTGTGCCAAACAACATTTGTATGTCAATATCGTCTCTGCAACACTACAAAATCATCAGAAAAAATTCACAAATAATAAGAGTTCTTAGAATTAGAGTGTCTTGAAAAAACACCCACATCATACATCAGTTTCATTTTAAGGTGAAAACAAACAAAAGAACAAACGAAAACTACAGAGCAGTCACTCACGTGTGTACTATCAAGTTAATCGGCCATTTTGATTTTCATATATATATATATGAAGAGTTTGAATGCAAACGTGATAATTTGTTTAAATTGAGGCATTAAAAAAATAAAAGGGCGAATATATTAAATCTATATTTCGTCTAAAAGCTTATTATTATGGTTTAAATTTCATTTGAATCAAAGGGAAATGTTTTCAGTGGAGAGGGTGTGCCTGTTTTAACGATTCCATTGTAGGGGTGAAAACTAGATAGGTAGGCATATACTAAGCTACATACAACTACTATGATAGGAAAGTAGTAATTTTTAAGTCTATTTTAGATACTAGCAAAAATGTTCCCCCCCCCCTCTGGTCGATTATTTTGGCTAGTACATCGATTGGTACACTGAAGAGTTTGAATGCAAAACGCAATAAATCCAATTTGTTTAAATTGAGACATTAAAAAAATAAAAAGGCGAATATATTGAATCTATATTTCGTCTAAAAGCTTATTTGAATTGAAAGCAAAAATAAATGATTCCTGTATAACATATTGTATAACATGATTTCTGGGTGCGGTCGGTTGTTGAAATGAAACACTTTTGTAGTGATAGCTTCGTAATTTTGAAAATGGCGTTTATCGTGTTTTGTATTCGAACTCTTCATATATATATATATATATATATATATATATTTTTTTTTTTATTCCATTAGTTGCGACAAAACAGGTTTTGTTTCATTGGTGCGAATAGCTACCAACTCATCGGGCCGGCAAAAGGAATTCAAATGGCATAAAATTTTAAGTTCACTTTAACGGGAGATTGAAAATTGAAAATACATTGGAGGGGGAGGGGGACAGAGTTGGGGCTTTGTCTATAACGGCGACATGGGACATGAGAGGGGAGGGGGGAGGACCCCAACAAGTCGTGTTTCAAATTATTACGTGGGAGATTTTGCACGTGTCAGTGCTGTGACGGTCTCAATCTCGGCCGGGGTGGGAGGAGGGAGATGGGGCGACGGCCAGAGTGAGTTAAATTTAAAATGAGAATAAAATTATGATTACAACCGTCATTTTTATTTTATTTTAAATTCTAATAAGTAATTATCATGTGGATAAAAAAGTTTGATAATTTTAATTTAGGGTATTAATTGCTACTTTTGCATTTTATTTATTTTATTTTAATGTTTTGTTTATTATTTGTAGTGAATTTTGTTGTGATTATATTTTTTTAAATTGTGATTATATTATACCGAGATCAATACTAGTGGAATCATTTTATAAGAGAAGTTTTCTGGTGTTACCAGTCTTATCATTAACAAAACCGATTATGACAATGGTAACG
>OY744555.1:15389807-15467307 GCA_963556195.1 Sepiola atlantica
AAGTTTCTATTTTTTGGGGCAAATTACAAATATCCGGTAAGAAAAAAAAAAAAAAAATTAAAATTTTTATTATTTTAGATTTTAGGAGGGGGGGGGGCACTTTCCTATATAAGTTATAAAATTTGGGTATCTATTACAATAGCCCTCAAACGAAAACGCTAAAAAACAAACAAATATACAACAAATAAAAGTTACCGTAGCCGATAAAACTGAATTTCCAACATACCTGTGACATTTATTAATGACTATAATCCGTTAAAACTTCTATTTTTTATAAATCGATATTTTTATCGTACGAAAATTGGAATTAAAAAATAGCGGCTTCTTTCACAAATTTTGCAGCCTCGTTCCGGTTTCATTCTGTCGGGGTTGTTTTTTTTTACTGGGACTCATATTCAAAGTGCAATTTTTCAATTTTTTAGCCAAGCAAAAGAACAAAACAAAACTACTTTTTAAGCAAAAGGAATAAAATCATTTTCGGTAAAAACGTATATTAGAATCCATATGGAAAAAGGGTTGAAGAAAGTGTCTACGGATGCCTGAAAGTGATACAACAATTTTTTATTCATATTAATTTAAGACTTTTCTTTCATCATATTCTAATAATTAACATAATACAGATTATTTGAAAGATAAGTTATTTGATTGTTTTCAAAACTTTAAAATAAATTTAATTGAAGAAAATAAACAAAATAGAATAATCTTTTTTTTTCAAGAAATAATGTTTCTGAGCACCGGAATGTGTTTTTTTAATTTTTAATATTTAGTGAAAATAATGTTTTTTGGAAGGGTTAGGGTTACGGTTAGGGGTTAGGGTTTAGGGAAATGCCCTAACCTTAAGAAAAAAGTTTGATTCCGGAAGTTACTGGGTTTCCAAGAAAAAAGGTTTTGACTATTATTACAAAAAAAATGTTTTGAAAACAATAAAATAAAAACAAATAAATTATTTTTCAAATAGTCTGTATTATGTTAATTATTTGAAAGAAAAGTCTGAAATTAATATGAAAAAATGAAAAGTCTGAAATTAATATGAAAAAAAGAAAAGTCTGAAATTAATATGAATAAAAAAAATTGTTGTATCACTTTCAGGCATCCGTAGACACTTTCTTCAACCCTTTTTCCATATGGATACTACAATACGTTTTTACCTCATTTTCTTTTGATTTACATGTCATTGAGCTTTTATTTACATATTATTTTCATTCGTCACACCGTAATCTTTTTTTTCCTGTTGTTTCTTTAAAAAATTCCTAACCGTAACCCTAAACCTAACTCCAACCCTAACCCTAACCAAAATGAACGTTAAAATTAAATTTCAAAAGTGCAAACCAAAAAAAAAATCCGAAGCGAGGCTCGCAAAACAAGCCGGTCGACGCAATGTTTGTCAGTAAAAATCGGTGCCGAGAAATTTTTTTTTCTTTTTTTCATGTCTAATAAAAACCCATTTATCCTACGTAAAAATACAAACAAATGGAATAGCTACCTAGGAACATCTCCAGTCTCGACGTACGTCGCATTTATTTGTAGCATATTCATTTTTTGACCACGTTCTACAACGTTTTTTGAACCCGACTCGCGAGTTTGAGGGTTATTGTAAAAGATACCCAAAACTTTTTTTAGAGGGCAGAATACGAGGGGTGCAGTTCTATAAATTTACCCCCACCCCCCAAAAAAACTCTTTAAACCAAGTTAAAACACAAATAAACTTATCCAGGTTAGTAGAAGAGTAACTTATCTTGCCTTTGGTAACATTTATTTGTTGCCTATTTGTTTTTTGGTTTTTTTTAACCCCTTTTTCGTTTTGTTAGCTGTCGTTATAAATGGCCAAAAAGGAAAATCTCGTGTTTTTCTTAGGACGGGTTGGTGGAGATTTAACTGAGGGTGCTAATCTACAATAATACCAATTTAATTTTAGTTTGTATAATTGGACTCTAAACATCACGGGTGCTTATCCAGTTTAGCGGGTACGTTCGAAAAAAAAAAAAAAAAGATTAAATAAACTGAGGAATATCTGTTTGTACGTACCTGTCACAGGCTGAATATATCCTATATGGGTAGCACTTTTCCCGGCCGCCAGCGCCAAATGGCTCAATCGTAATCATTTAAAAATAAAGAATAGTCTTCATTATTAAAAATAAGCATATAATTGTACTTTTATTCCCCCCCCCCCCCCCACCACCCGAATACAATTTTTTTTAGTATCTTTTATGTTATACTCAATCTTTTGCACTTTAAGGACCGCGCTTAAATAATAACGTTATTATTTAGAAACCCATTATGAATTAAAAAAATTTTTTTTTAATTCATAATGGGTTTCTAAATAATGTTATATATATATATATATATATATATATATGTATACCATTGTCGTCCGAAAACACCTTCTTGTTGTCTCTTTTCCTGGGGCACCCAATCCGACCTCCACCGGTCTCAATCAGGAACTGAACCAACAAAGACAATACAGCATTACTTATACCCGCCATTTTTGGAGTTTAATAGAAATCTCACGAGATTCACGTCCGCCCGACGAGATTACGGGTAGGCCTTATGTTTTTATTTTTCCACTACATGCCCCCGTGATCTTAAAATCACATCTCACCTCGCATAGTCGGCCATCCAGACCGGTTATCTCCTCTCACGATTAGAGCGTCGCGGGGGTTCTTCCAACGGGGGTTCACCGGCTTCTTCCTCAGCATGTCCATTTGATGGCAGAGAGACACGACGTATGTCAAGCACGTGTCGCGGCATCCCGTCAACACTCACATTGTTTACAGACTGTACATGCGTTACCCTTCCTCGTCCCCAACGTGTAGTGCATAGAGCTCCCGGTGGCTTGACCCACACTTCTTTACCAATTGTGATGGATCCTTGTCCCTCTTCACTCATGTTCGTTCTAGCAAGAGGATGACGGCACTCATACCGAAAGACTGACTGATGCGGCACTGACTCTTCATCTTGACCACTCTTTGGAGACATGTTGTACCAAAATACCGCCTCTTCTGGTGAGATTCGGCCTCTCTCTGCAACAGCCTTTATGGTTCGGTGATGCCTTTCGACAATCCCATTTCCTCCCGGTCGATATGCAGCCCGAAAAAATTGCCGGGTTCCCCACCTGGCACACAGCTCTGCAAAGTCTTCAGAGCGGAAGGCGGCACCATTATCCAGTAATATTTCCTCCACTGGCCCCCTCTCCAAAAACACCGCCTCCATGGCTCTGCAGATTTCACTCGCGGTTTCCGCTCTCAACTTACGCCAGATTGCCACTCTCCCAGGTCCACAGTCGACCATTGACAGGAATATATCGTTCCTATAATGCGTGACGTCAATGGCCAGCCGTTTCCAAGTTTCAGTCACCTGTAATTCCCCTCTCTCGTGCCTGGATGGGGCAGGGTCAATTGATTGACACTCTCTGCATTGTTCCACCACCTCTTTAACCGCCTCCTTTGTCACACTCGGGTTCACCTTTCTTGCAAGAAAAAGTGTCCTCTCTTTCCCAAAGTGGTGCATTTCATGCAGCTCTCTCGCTTCCTCACTAACGGCGCACACAGCCGCTGCATCCTTCTCTTTAAGCCAGGCCTTCTTTACTCGGGTCAGGGCATCTGCTCTGTTCTTTTGAGTTGGGACAAGCGTAACCGACACTCTCAGTCCAAACTCGCGAATCAAGTCTCCCAAAATCCCGAGCCTACACTTGATCAGCATCTCAGCTGCTCCCTTGGTCCTTACTTTCCTGTCTCCTGAGACTTCTGACTGGATCCAGGAGGCCACTGTGGCCGAGTCCGTTTTCAACTCTGCATTTTTCAAGCCCCACTTTAGAGCAAGGTTCACTCCCTTTGCTGCAGCCTCGAGCTCTGCAACATTTATGTGGGCATGGTCATTCCTTGTGCGTAGCCAAGCGGCATCCTCCACTGTTGCTCCTCCAATTTCAAGCAGCACACCGAGAGCCAGAGTGCTAGCATCACACCAGATCACACCTTCTTTGCCCCGTTCGACACGCCATTTTTCTTTTGACGGGGTCTTCCACCACCTCGCGTATCAACTGCACAACATCCTCGGTCACTGTGTCATCCCAGCGGCCGCCTTCGGTCCGCCTTTTTATATAGCTGCATGCTACTCTGAGCCACCCGCAAATGGGGTAATGGCCAACCAGCTTTCCGCATATGGAGAACAGCTCTCTCTTAGTCAGTCCGTCTGAGATATCGGGCACCTCATTACTCCGTCCGAACATCAACGTCCCCTCCTTATTCCTTTGCAGCTTTAGTCCTAGGGCCGTGCCATTTTCTAGTGGCTCAGGTGGCTTCGCAATCAACCCATATCTTCCAACGTGATTGCTAACACTTTCCGCGGACAGATTTCCTTCCTCGACCAGGATGTCATCAATATATGAGCTTGTGGCCCTCTCCACCTTGTTATTTTTCCCCAGCACTGTTTTCAAAATTGCAGTCATAATTTTGGGTGCAGAACTGAGCCCAAAACCCAACCTTGTCAAGCAAAAGGTCTGACCCTTGAACTTAACCAGCTGGTACCGCCATAGCCTCTCGTCTATGTGTATCTGGAGGTAGGCTGATTTTAGCTCCACAATCTTGCTTGCCCGCTCCATCTTCCTCCACTCTTGCATAACTTCCTCGCTAACGTCGATACCGTCCCGTGTGGCAAGCAATACGCTGGTTTAGCTCTCTGTAGTCCAATACTGGCCTAACCTTCCCTTTGGTGGGCTGGACTACCGCCATGAGTGGTAGGACTCCGTCTGCTTCCCCGGACCATGGTACAAGGATACCTTCCTCAATCCACCTCGCTATCTCTTTCTCAAATTCAGCCCTTGTGTCACCATTCAGAGTACTTTCGTAGCACCCAACTTGATTTTTTAGTATTGGCGGCTCTGAAACCCAACGCCATTCCACCGTCCACTTATCTCCATCAAAACTGGCCTGAAAGTCTTTGTCTTTGATTTGGCACGGTTCCGCCTTCTTGGCTTTAACACTCTCCATTCCTGCCAATCCGACTGGGCGCTCGCATCCAAATGTGATCATGCCCATGCTAAACATAGCACCCCCTAGTCGATCGATGACATCCAGGCCCAACACAACATCAACACCTGCAACAAGCAGCTCCATCACAATTGCCCTCACCTCAAGTTCGGTCTCTCTCACTATTATTATTCTCACAGTGCACATTCCTCGGCACATCACCTCACGGCCATCAACCGCCCTCACACTGGTCGTTCCATGCCAAGATTTAGCAACATCCGTTGTCACCAACGTGGTCGTGCAGCCGGTATCAACCAGGGCTTTGGCTCTCTTCCCGTTTGCGGTGACCTCCACCTGTGGTAATGCAGTCCTATGCGCCGTCACTTGATAGGGGGGGTAGCCACTGGCGCTATGGCACCCCTCTAATCGTTTCCCTGCACCGTGCAGGTTCGGCTGATATGCCCAGTTTGTCCACAACGGAAGCAGGTTATGCCAGGCTTAGGTTCTCAGCAGTCCCGTACAAAATTAGGCCCCTGGCATCGAAAACATTTCACTGGGGCTTTTCCAGGTGACCGCCCCCATGAGAGATTCTCCTTAACTGCGGACTTCCCTCCCATCAGGCTTACACTCGCGGTTGCCCCCAACTGGTGACTCTTCTTTGTCAGCACCCTGGCATGAGTCAGCACTTCATCCATGTTCATGCTCTCGATCATTGTCAGTCTCTGCAGCTCTGTGGACACACTATCAGGAAGACCAGTCACAAACGTCATTTTCACCGTTTTTTCAAGGCTCATCCCTGCATAACCCGCCAGCCTCCGGATCTCCGTCGCAAAGACATCTACTGGCTCCCCTGTCCATGTGATCCTGCGCATTTTGCTATAGGCATCGAAAACGCTTTCTGCGAAAGCGGTCTTTAGTCTTGCCTCTATCAAATCTGCGTCGTCTTGTTCAGCGTCATTCATTTCCAGGTAGACCGAAAGTGCATTTCCTTCCAAATATAATGGAATCAAGGTTGCCACATCTTCAATTTTCTGCAATCTTGCGACCATCTTCAATTTAGACAGCCATCGCACTACGTCTCCATCACCAGCGTACGCCTTCAATACGTCACTGCTTAATTTGATTCTGTCACCCATCCTGTTATGTAGGTAGGCCGCCGAAATAGCTTGTCGTCCGTAAACACCTTCTTGTTGTCTCTCTTCCTGGGGCACCCAATCCGACCTCCACCTTCACTGGTCTCAATCAGGAACTGAACCAACAAAGACAATACAGCATTACTTATACCCGCCATTTTTGGAGTTTAATAGAAATCTCGCGAGATTCACGTCCGCCCGACGAGATTACGGGTAGGCCTTATGTTTTTATTTTTCCACTACAACCATAAAAGATACTAAAAAAATTGGGCACTTCTGTCGTATATATGAAGCAGCTGCTGAGTAAGAAATCGAAATTGAAGAGTTCCGTTTTTTTTTCTCCAAGTACCATTCATTCAGAATTCACCGGAAGTTGAATTTAGTATTTAGAAAATGGAGTTAAATGAGATTAATCTTCGAGACATTGGTAATTTAATGAATCAGCCACAAAAAACAATAGATTTTTTACAGGCACACTGCCTGATTTCTTAGGGTTAGGGTTTAGGGTTTTTTATTTAAAATTTTTTTTACTTCATATAATAAAAAAAAGAAATTGTTAATTGTTTCTTGTTACCCCAAAACAAATCAGTCTTGCATTTTTTTTTTATGTTGTAAAAAAATCACTTCCGGTTGAATTACCTCCCTTTATTTTCAGTAGAAGGACAGAAAATCTGCTGCTCCATATATATGACAGAAGTGCCAAAAATTGTATTCGGGGGGGGGGGATAAAATGACAATTATAAGCTTATATTTAATATTGAAGACTATTCTTTATTTTTAAATGACTGCGATTGAGTCACTTGAGCCATTTGGCGCTGGCGGCCGGGAAAAGTGCTACCGATCCTATACCAAAAAGCATGTAAGTTAATCAAGTATTCTTTTTTTTTATAAAAGAAAATTAAATTTTAGCGATTTACGAAGAGGAAGTTCAAATATGACAGCCATTTTGATTTATTCAAAGGGCGATAAGCATAATTCATTTACGCTTATCCTCCTTTGAAAAATCACAAAATGGCTGTCATATTTGCACTTCCTCTTCGTACATCGCTAAAATTTAATTTTCTATTATATAAAAAAAAAATACTTTATCAATTTACGTGGTTTTTGGTATAGGATATATTCAGCCCGTAACAGGTACGTACACCAAACAGATATTCCTCATTTTTTTTTTCGAAAGTACTCACTAAACTGGATAAGCACCACATCACATGGCCTGCACTGAAATCAACGTCAGTAATGAGTTCGTCTAAACACGAAGTAAAAATCAATTAAATTTTTTTTGGGGTTCTTGTATAGATAGAATACACGAGCGACATGTATTTTAGAAGAGTTCCAATGGTGTAAGGGGCAGTAACTCTACTACGCCAACCAACAACGTAAGTATATAGAAGTAACTTTAAAGCCTTTTCTGGATATAAAAACATCCGGGTATCTTTTACAATAATCCGCAGAGTCGCCAACGAGGTCCAAAAAACGAACGAGAACGAGGGTAAAAAAAATAAATATGCAACAAGTGACGGTGACCTACGTCGAGAATAGATATTTTCCTACTTACCTATGAAATTTGTTTGTATTTTTACGTACTATAAATGGGTTTTTATTAGATGTAAAAAAAAATTCTTGTTTTTTTTTTGCACGTATTTTTACTAAAACAAAATGGCCGCCCTGCCTTACCTCGTTACGATACCTCCCCACCATCGCTTGTCCAATGTTCGTGTGACAAAAATATTGATTTCTAATAAATAGCAATTGAAACGGCTTAAAAATACAAACAAATGTCACAGATAAGTTGGAAAATAACTTTTATCGGCTACAGTTTTATTTGTTGTATATTTGTTTTTATAGCGTTTTCACTCTGCGGATTATTGTAAAAGATACCCAACATGGGTATTTTTAACAATAGCCCAACAACGAAAACGCTGAAAAGACAAATATACAACAAATAAAAGTTACCGTAGCCGATAAAACTGAATTTCCAAGTTAACTGTGACAGTTATTAATGATTATAATCCGTTAAAAGTGCTATTTTCTATAAGTTAATAGTTTTAGCGTAAGTGAAGTGGAAAAAAAAAACAGTAATGGCTGCTTCGATAGAAAACACCGAATCCAATACGAAACTTCCGCCTCGTTCTGAATTCGGTTGGTTTTTTACTGGGACTCATAGTCAAAGCGCAATTTTTGCATTTTTTAGCCAAGCAGAAGAACAAAACAAAACTACATTTTAAGCAAAAGGAATAAAATAATTTTCTTTTTATTTACATATTATTTTCATTCGTCAAACCGTAATGTTTTTTTTCCTGTTTCTTTAAAAAAATTCCTAACCCTAACCTAAACCCAGCCCTAACCCCCAATGACGTAACGACATGCGCGCTCATTCGGTGATCAAAATGATCGTTAAAATGTTCGTTTCATAAAATTAAATTTCAAAAATGCAACCCCCCCCCAAAAAAAAACAACAAAAAAACGCCGCTTTGATTATGAGTCTCGGTAAAAAAAAACACACACACGTGACACCGATAGCAAAAACTAATGACGCCATTTTGTTTTTTAAATAAATGACATGAAACATTGTTTTTTTTTTTTCATGTCTAATAAAAACCCATTTACCATACGTAAACATACAAACAAATGGAAAATCTCCGGTCTCGACGTACGTTGCATTTATTTGTTGCATATTCATTTTTTTGACTACGTTCTACAACTTTTTTTCAACCCGACTCGCGAGTTGTAGGGCTATTGTTAAAGATTCCCGTCGAATTTTACTAAAGACTGATTCTTCTATCAAATGTAAAGTAATTTAAGGCTCTTGTATAGATATCTACTATCTCTATACTTACTTTCCTGGTTGGCGTAGTAGAGTTACTGCCCCTTACATCATTGGAACTCTTCTAAAATAAATTTCGCTCGTGTATTCGATCTCTACAAGAGCCCAAAATTTTTTTTTTTTTTTAGAGGGAGGTCAAATCTGTGTCTTGTGTTTCTGAATCCGACCCATGAAGGTTCGCACTGGGTCGCTGGTGGTTCGAGAAAGGTGGGTATAACTTAGCGGTCTGAATGAAAAATTCGTGGAGCAAGTGTCGCTTGTCGGGAACCGAACATGCGAACATGTATTTTGCCAGATATTGCGATAAATATTTCGTCCGGATACCCGGTCTTTTCTTCAACCAATCCTTCACATCGCGCCAAAATTGTTCGATGTATTTGATGTCGACGTTTCGACTTTCCTCTTCGTCCGTCGGCGAACGGTCGGTCGTCGTCGTCGTAAAATGGTTGTAACCCAAATCGTTTAAAATGTTGTACGCGGGGCAAGCGTGGCTGTAAATGTGGGACCCCGGTTTGATGTATTTCTGGATGAGAGGAATCAGGGTTTGTTTGTTGAGTTCTTCGCCAACGGGGACCGTCAACGTGACGACGAAACGAAGTTTACTCGCTCGTTCGATTCCACCGAATAACCAAATCTGGTTTTCAACGTTGTCGTCTCTCTTGTTTCGGCGAACAATCAGGGTCTCTTGAATTTCAACCTCGGTCCCAACTCCCCCGATCGGCTCCTGGTTGGAAAACCATTCGTCCGTCACTTCGTAGCAGAAAGACTTCCATTCCGACAACGTGTTTTTAGAAATGTGTAGGTTTTCCAATAAAATATTCTTGTGCTCCCATATATGACTTGTGAAATGGTTCACAAATAAAACGATTTTCCACGCGGGAATAGCGCTATTATCGATGAAGGACCCTTTCAAATCCAACACGGAATAACTACAGTACCTTCGTTTTTTACTTTTGGGGACCGTATAACTGTTTTTACACACCCATAGTTTTTGTTCTTTCTCGTAAATGCAAGATTTTGTGCAATTGGGGCAGATGACAGTCGTCGGTAGGACACCATGGTTTCGTAAGAATTCGATACTTTTCTCGTTTTGGTCGTAAAACTCGGCAACACAACGTATGTAATTGGTTGAACACGTGGTACACGGAGCCATTTTGGTTGTCAATGAGGAGGTGTTTTTTTGTTTTTTTTTACGCTCCTCAAACAATAGGAGAAAACTACGTCTGGACATAGACGAGAATATAAAACTTCGAAGAAGAAATTATCAAATATTTTTTATTAATAATCTATTTTTGTATAAAACTTTAGACTAATTAATACGCACATGGGCAGATGCGCACAACAGGTATGGACGTTGGCTTCCGGTGAAAAAAAGGTTGAAGAAATTGTCTACGGATGCCTGAAAGTGATACAACAATTTTTTTTATTCATATTAATTTCAGACTTTTCTTTTTTTCCTATTAATTTCAGACTTTTCTTTCATCATAATCTAAAAATTAACATAATACAGACTATTTGAAAAACAATTTATTTGTTTTTATTTGATTGTTTTCAAAACATTTTTTAAAATAATAGTGAAAACCTTTTTTTCTTGGAAATGGAGTAACTTCCGGAATCAAACTTTTTTCTTAGAAATGGAAATGCCCTAACCCTAAACCCTAACCCTAAACCTAAACCTCCCAAAAAACATTATTCTCACCAAATATTAAAATTAAAAAAAAACACATTCCGTTGCTCAAAAACATTATTTCTTGAAAAAAAAGATTATTCTATTTTGTTTATTTTTTTCAATGAAATTTTTTTTAAAGTTTTGAAAACAATCAAATAAATTATTTTTCAAATAGTCTGTATTATGTTAATAATTAGAATATGATGAAAGAAAAGTCTTAAATTAATATGAATAAAAAAAATTATTGTATCACTTTCAGGCATCCGTAGACAATTTCTTCAACCCTTTTCTACCGGAAGCCAGCGTTAATACCTGTTATGTGCATCTGCCTGCACATGTTCAAACATTTTTTTTAGAACGATTCTTTTATATTTTGATAAATTTGTAGATTAACATCCTCAGCTACCCCCCACACACACACCTCCATGAGATTATCTCCTTATTTAAACGATACGTAGGAATACCCTGGAAAGCCCCCCCCCCCCAAAAAAAAACAATTCCTTAGAATTTTGAGTGGGGGATCAGTTTCGTATATATATATTTAATGTAAAATGATACTCCACTTCGGTTCAATTAACAAATTTTTTTACCACTAACCCGAAGTTCGAGTGACAAGATCATAAAACCATGCGTAATCGCTTACAAAAGTAGACTATCCCCCCCCCCCCCAAAAAAAAAATTTCACAGAAACAAAAACAAAATATATATATATTTAGTAAATGCAAGAATGGCCCGGAAATGGGGGATCCCGGATCATTTTACATTAAATTTTGCAAATTGATCCCCCACTCTAATTTTTTAAAATTCTTTTAAAATTTTTGTATTCAAATTTTTTTTTTTTTTTTTGTAACATAGTTCACCCCAAACAAGGCAAGTTGCCACTGTAGACATAAGGGGCTACTGAGAATTAGGGTGAAAGTTTTGGGGGTCAACCTAAATTGGGAGCTGTGCAGCGAGATGCTTGTTCACATTAGTTTTAAATTTCTGCATGTCGGTACAGTCGAAGAAACAGGGAGCAGGGAGGGAGTTCCAAAAGCCGGCAGCACAAGGAAAGAAGCTATTGGAGTAGAAGGCTCTCCGGCATCTGGGGACCTCCACAGTGAATGGATGGGATTTAGCTGATTATCAGGTTGGTCGAGTGTATTTACGTCGAGGGGGTCACCAGGGCAGCAAGTTCATTGGAGCACATTCCATTGAAGTATTTGTAAAACAAGCATAAGGATTCAACATTGTGGCGATGGGACAGGGGATGGAGCTTGGTAGGGAGTGAGGAACCTATTAGATTACCGACTCTTTTTGGACCTTGTCTAAGAGGGAGAGACTAGTAGATGATGCACCAGCCCAGATGTGGCAGCAATATTCCATGCATGGGCGGATGGTGGCTTTGTAGAGATATAGGATACTGTCAGGTGTGAGAAGTTTTCTAGCACGGTAGAGGGAGCCCACCTTCTTTGCAGCAACCTTGGCAATGTTTTTTTTTATGTATTTGTTACAATTAATGTTACCTGTGAATGTTAGGCCGAGGAGTTTGAACGTTGGACTTTCAGGTAAGGTGTTATTTGCCATGACAATCGGTGGTTGTTATAGTTGTTGAAGGAAAGGAATTTGTTTTACCATCCATTTACGACCTCATTCCACTACAGGCTGGAGGTCAGTTTCTAAGGATTCAGCCATAGCCTCGGATATGTGCACACATGACGAGAGTAGAGCGCAGTGTCGTCCGCAAATATACCCATCTAAGACACAATGTCATCAGGGAGGTCGTTTATGAAAATCAGGAACAATAACAGTCCAAGAACTGATCCCTGGGATACACCTGCATTTATGTCATGTTTGGATGAATGGCCAGCAAGGACAACCTGAATCTTTCTTTTGGTTAGGAAGGATCTAATTATATTAAATATTCGTCCAGTAATACCATATGAATTAATTTTTATGAGAAGACCTTGATGCTAGACCTTGTCAAAGGCTTTGGATATATCAACCGTTAATCAACACATGAGCTGCTGAGCTGTTAAACGACACGTGAGACACTAAGACGTTAAACAGTCAGTAATTTTGATTTTAGCGTACAATTCAGTAGATTTAAATGCGATTCAGAAATTGGGCCACACATTAGTGAGGGGGCCCGATACGCGAAAAAGCCGTCGAGAGGAAGGCCTCGAAACAGTGCGTATTCTCTCCTGATAAGCCAACATTATCTGGAGGCAGAAATGGAATATTCCACAAGTAAAAACAGCCGAGGAAAAATGAATATATATACAAGCCCACAAGGTAAGCTGTTTTTTCCAAACAAAAATATCTTCTGTTGTCAGCTTGCTTCATAGCGATTGCCTGCTACTGTTCAGGTAGCTAGTTTCATTCTATCTCTCTCTCATATATATATATATATATATATATATATATATATATATATATAGATATATATACTAGCAAATCTACCCGGTGTTGCCAAGGTTAGAGTGTATGATAGCATCATATGCAACATCATGGTAGAGAGAGTTTACTTTAACAGCAACATGGATGCTGTCAGCTAGATATCTTACTCACCGAGCTATTCAGATATATGTTAATACTCTTAAACTAACGCTAATAAATAAATTAATTTCATTGTGTAACATGTTTGAAAATTGTCATTAGTTTCTTTAAGGGGGCAGCCAGAGATGCAAAAACACTTCCATTATGTTCATATGCAAATTGTGCATGTGAATACAATTATATTGAAAGTACACTTCCTCGTTTTTAGGGACAGACATGCACAGGTTCTCCTTGATTATATATATATATATATATATATATATATATATATATATTTCATTTGAATCAAAGGGAAAACAGTTTTCAGTAGAGGGGTTGTGCCCCGGGGACCATCTTAATATTATCAAAATTTGCTGAAATTTTGGGAATAGACATCATTTTTGGTCATTTACCTATGGTTTAAATTTCATTTGAATCGAAGGGAAAACAATTTTCAGTGTGTGGATGGGGCCCTCGAGAACCCCCAGCGTTGAAATGATATATTTCTTATATAGCCTATGACATTCACTGAGAGGTCAGTAGTCCACATGCCAATTTTCAAGCAATTCTGTCGAGCGGTTTTGGTGAACATAAGACACAAAGATCAGGCGGACACACACACAGAGTTACTATTTTTTATATATATAGATAAATATCTTTTTTGTTTCATTTTACTTCAGTCGAAAGTCTTCATAAATCAAGGGGCCAACACTTGATCTCTATATGAGATACATAGATATTCGAATATTCTACTAAAATTCTTCTTTTATTTCTCAAACGTTGAGTCAGTATTTTATATTTAAAAGAAGATATATTTTTCATATATATATATATATATATATATATATATATATATATATATATATATATATATAAGGGTTATTCAAGCAAGGAGGAGGTAATTAAATTGTATAAGTGTTTAAATCATTTTGCAATTTTAATGTTTCCATTACAAAAAGGGGAAAAAGTAAAACTTCATTTTGGTTTCTTTAAATGTGACGAATCAAGGGAAGCAACTCTGACTAACACCAGATTTCTTGTCTCTCTATCAGTCAAAATATGTTAAAAATATGTATAAAAAAATATGTTAAAAAAAATATGTATAAAAAATGTTAAAAATGTTAAAAAAAAAATATGTTAAAAATATGTTAAAAAAAAAATATGTTAAAAATATGTTAAAAAAAAAATATGTTAAAAAAATATGTTAAAAATATGTTAAAAACTATACGTTTATTTCACTGTCTACTACAACTGTTTCACAATTTATGCTTATAGATTATTCAAGCTTCGAGCCATTGGCCAAACCAGCTCACAGAGACACTGATACACATTACAAAGTAAATCTATGACTGCTACAAACTTTCACAGTGATTTTTTTTCGGGGGAAGCCGACATAGTCTGACTGGGGCTAAATACCACACCAGGTATTACAGGTTTCTTTCGTAAAAGGGGGTGAAAGCCCTTTGTGAAAGTTCAGATTTAAAAATAGGTATTAGACATCAATCAATAAATATTCTACAAGTTTCAGTATCCTTGGAGCATTTTTAAATGTGAGAATTATTGAAAATTGCTGCAAATACAAGTGGAAAATTTGACTTAAAAAAATATTTCAAAGGATTCCCTGAAAAATAATTTTTTATAAAGAAAAAAACCCAAAACTAAACCATAATATCCAGTTTAACGTCCGTTTTACATGCTGGCATGGGTTGGACGGCTTCTAGAAATTGACTTCCAAACTAACCTATTTCTGGCCAGGTCTTTATTCATCCCTCTTTTTCTTAGATCCATCCTTATCACTTCCTCCCATGTTTTCCTTGGCCATTCCCCTGACAACTGACCATGCTACCTCAACTGTTCTACATCAACTAAACCAAGCACTCTCATCCCTTCTGTTATCATCATCGGTTTAATGTTCATTTTACATGCTGACACGTGTTTGACGGCTTTAAGAAATTGACTTCCAAACTAAACTATCTCTGACCAGGTCTTTATTTATCCCTCCTTTTCTCAAGTCCATCCTCTCACTTCCTCCCATGTTTTCCTTGACCATCCCCTGTGAACTGAACCTGCTACCACAACTGTTCTACATCTACCAATTCAATCATTCTCATCCATTTTTTCATCATCATATTCGGTTTAACGTCTGTTTTACATGCTGGCATGTGTTGGACGGCTTCTAGAAATTGACTTCCAAACTGGCCAGGTCTTTATTCATCCCTCTTTCTCTCAAGTCCATCCTTATCACTGCCTCCCATGTTTTCATTGCCTTCCCCGTGAACTGACCCTGCTATCTCAACTGTTCTACATCTACTAACCCCCAAAACTCTCATCCATTCTTTCAACGTAGCCACACAATTAAACTTTCCTGTTCTTGCACACCTCTCCCTATACCGTCCAGATTTAATCTTCCTCTGCGGTCATCAGATCTAAACCTGTCTTTAAGCCTCACATTACACATCCATTGAATCATTCTCATATCATTTCTCCCCATGCAACGCATGTACTCAACTCTCACTGGCCAGGTTTCACTTCCAAATATCATCACACCGCGTACACATGCCTGATAGACTCTGTCCTTGGTTGACAATGGTAACGCTCTGCTGGTTAGTAATGGCAGAAGTTCCCGTAACTTACTCCATCCACTCCTACCTGTTGCAATCTCACTGGTATCTGCTCCTCTCGGTTTTCCAATGGTATCACCAAGGTAACAAAATTTCTAAACAACCTCAATAGCTTCACCATCCAGATACTTTCTCCACATTTATTACTTATACCTTTTCTTCTTCGTCGTGGAGGGGTGTCGTCTCGATGTAGTCCAGCGGTTGAGTTCTCTCCTTGTTTCGGAACTGCTGTGGAACATCGCTGCCATCATCGCCACACATCCAGTATCATCATCGTCGTATTGGGTTGTAACAAAGATTCTCATACACAGCGAAAGATAAGGCAGACTCTCTCTTTTAAATTTGATCACTTTTATTCAGGCGTCAGTTTACTGTCGCTCTTGGAGATGTTTTACTAAACGTTGAGGGCGAGATCAAATTACTACTTTATCGTAGTTAATTCCTAGCTATCTATGGTCCATTAAGTCCTTAGCCATTCGAGGAGGAGGGAAGAAGGAACTTCATTACGCCTGTATTCTTTTAGAGAAATAAATTCCCCTGTTCATTTGCGGACTACATGAAGCAAATACGTCTGTTCATTTGCGACTACATGGAGAAAATACGTCTGTTCAGCTTGCTTCCACAAACCAGACTCCCAAAACTCAGCTTCCCACACAAGAACCCGTGACGTCACAGAACCCTTATGCGCAGGTGCATTCGTCACAGCCTGACTCCCTTGAACCCCTGACCTAAAAGATCTCATCAAAATGGTGGCCTGTCAACGTTTGTGAGCTCCAACTGTGAGAACTAGTTTTATTTTGCACTCGACTGTAGGGGTCAACCCGCACTAAATCGCGCAAGCCAAACCAAACAATCCCTCACACATGCGTCCACTTTAAGATGCGTCCGGCCCCACAGGGCCATTATCCAACAAATAGATTCACCATCCAGATACTTTCTGCATATCCGAGTCCTCATCCGTCTCCATTGTCTTACACCCCTTTCATACACACTGGTTATCATCTCTCAACCTACCTGTATTGATTTACTCCTCTCCAGGAGTTAAGCACAAGGCCAGTTTTTATCTTACTCCCACAAGTAAGATGTGACCCAAGGTCGGGTCGGGAAAGTGGGGTTTAAAAATTGCCTGGGCAACCCCGTTGGCATTCCCTGGTAGGGGCGCCTCAGGCAGTAAGCAATAAACTTACTCCTCCCCAAAGAGGGGAGGCAAAGCCTGAGAGAATGGACCTCCTAGAACTGCACAGGACAGACCCATAGACCGGCGTAAATCAAGCCCCGAAGGCCAAGACAATACCAGTCTATGGGGTGCAGTATCCATCGGAACAGATACTACACTTTGATCTTAGCCAAAAGGCCAAGAGTTTACAAATATCACCCAAAAGTTGAGTTGAAGATATTGTTTTGATCTTTGACTCTCTCCATTTCAAGTTCCTACATCAAAACAATTTGTACCTGTCCAATTTCCACTTCATCAATGGTCACCAGGCCACAACTACATCAGAAAATAGACGACCTTTCATTTTTCTCTCTTTTGTTCTTTAGGTCAAAACATTTGTGTTAGTCGGACTACCATTCTCACCTTGGATTTTATTCTCACAACGTTTCGACCGATGTAACCTCTGACCTTCTTCAGGTTCACCTTGTCGAACTCGGGGAATTTGTACGGAAATTTGAACGGAACTCTCTTTTTAATCCACGGAAGTTTCCTGAGTTCGACAAGATACACACCTGAAGACGGTCGGAGGTGACATCGTCCGAAACGTTGTCAGAATAACATCTAAGATGAGAACAGTAGTCCGAATATTGTATTGGTAATAAGTATTTAAATGAGTGTATTATTATAACGGCTTCGTTTGCTTGTATTTAGTTGAGTGCCCTATAAATGGTTAAGAGGTCAAATAATATTTCATGAATGCCATATAAACGTTTATGACGTTATATACAAGTATTTAAAAAAAATTTTTTAACATAGTTCACCCCAAACATGGCAGGCCGCCACTGTAGACATAAGGGGCTACTGAGAAAAAAGAAAAAAAAAGGGGAGAAGGTTGGGGGGGGGGGGGGTCAGCCTAAATTGGGATCTGCGCAGCGAGATGTGTTTACATTAGTTTTAAGTTTCTGCATGTCAGTACCGTCGGGGAAACAGGGGGCAGGTATGGAGTTCCAGAGGTCAGCAGTACGAGGAAATAAGCTATTTGAGTAGAAGGCTCTCCGGCATCTGGGGACCTCCACAGTGAATGAATGAGATTTAGTTGATTGTCGAGTTAGTCCAGTGAATTTACGTCGAGGGAGCACCAGAGTAGCCAATTCATCAGAGCATAATCCATTGAAGTATTTGTGAAACAAACACAGGGATGCTACATTGCGGCGATGGGACAGGGACTGGAGCTTGGTTCACAGTGAGGGACCTATTAGGTTACCGACTCTTTTTGGACCTTGTCAAGGAGGGAGAGACTAGTAGATGATGCGCCAGCCCAGATGTGGCAACTATACTACATGCATTGGCGGATGGTGGCTTTGTAAAGATACAGGATAATGTCAGGTGAGAGGAGTTTACTAGCACGGTAGAGGGAGCCAACCTTCTTTGCGGCAGCCTTGGCAATGTCTTCAATGTATTTGTTCCATGTTACCTGTGAAGGTTAGGCCGAGGAGTTTGTATATCAAAAGCAAAAGAAGTACCTTGGTAAGAAGAAGAACCTGTATTTTGCTTTTGTGGATATCACCAAGGTAACAAAATTTCTAGACAACCTCAATAGCTTCACCATCCAAATATACTTTCTCCACATCTGAGTTCTCATCCGTCTCCATTGTCGTACACTTCTTGCACACAAACTGGTTATCATCTCTCAACCAACACGTAATTCCTCTGCACTTCTTAATAAAAAAATAAAATAAATAAATACAATCTTTTTTTTTTTTTAAATTTAATTTATTTTTTTTGTTAAAGATTTTACAGTTCCTTTTTTCTTAAAAACATTGCATGAGAAATGAATGTTAAAAAAATAGAATGAAATAAAATTTGTCAAGAAATCATGAAATGCGGATATTTTTTTTTTAACAATCCAAATTCTAGAATTATTTTCTGCCCTTTTTTTTTTCTACACTCAAATTGAAGAGTTTATCTTTTTTTTTTTTTTTTGATCACTTAAATGGGTACTTCTATCGATCCTGACCCAATTTCCGTAAACTTCGCGTCGGAAGCGTTCGGGCATGCTACGTAAACACCCGAGAGATGACGAGCCGAATGGTGGCACTGGCAGGCGATAACTTCGATACGTTTCCGCGTCGTATTTTTTTTTTTCAGTTTTATTTTCAAAAAAGATACAAAAAAAAAAAAGAAAACGAACAAAATATAGCAAAATTATTGTTACTAAATAAATAAATTTTTAAAAAGTTTTCGTAAATCGTCATCTCTCGGGTGTTTACGTAACATGCCCGAACGCTGCCGACGCGAAGTTTACGGAAATTGGGTTAGGATCGATAGAAGTACCCTTAAATTTATTAACATGCATAGATTGTTCTTTAATTTCTTTCTTTTTTTTTGTGGAGTTTTGATTTTTTATTAGCTTGCTTCATATCCCCAAAAAACAACTTTTGTCGACATTAATAACATTTCTGCAATCGATGAAAACAAAGAAAAAAGTCATAAAAATTAAACACTTATATTTGTTTGTAAAATGACATTTTAGTATAGCATCTTTGGTAAAATAGAAAATATCCACTTTATCATTTGAAATCGGAAATTGCGAACCGGTGTTCATATAAAAAAAAATCTCCAATTATTTTAGACAACATAGTTTTTGACGGAATTTTTATTTTTATAAAAAAACAATTTAAATTTATCATTCGTTAATAATCGATTGTTACTTTTTAATATAATTATATTTGGTTAATAATAATTAAACTATTTAACAAGATATTTTTTTAAATAAAAAAAACATTCCAATTATAAAAAAAAGTTTAATTTGATTATTTGTTAATAATTGGCACTTCTGCATTTCAACCGTCACTTGGACTTCATAATTGAAGAGTTCCATTCATTCCACCGAGTCAACCGATGTTGACTGTTTGTTGTATTTTCGTTTTAAATTATAATTTTTCGTTTTAAAAGATCACTGTTGACTATTTTGATAAAATTTTAATTCATACAATAAAAAAAAAAATCAGTGACTCAAATCACTGACTATTCATTTTAATGATAAATTTTCATTTTAAAAATCACTGTTGACTATTTTGATAAGTTTTTTTTTATTGTATGAATTAAAACTAACACATTTTTATTATTTTTAAATTTTTTTGAATTATTAAATAAAATATTTTCATATTCAATAACGATACATTGTTCGCCGTTAATATTGTCTTTTTGAATAAAAAACATCTAATTCGATTACTTCCGGTTAGTTGTCTGCCCCTGCCTTCAAAAGAGGAAAGCAAATTAAGTCCAAGTGACGGTTGAAATGCAGAAGTGCCTAATAATTAAATAAATTGTTGAAACAAATTATTATTTGCTAAAAAAAAAAAATTTTTTTTAAAATCCGGTCTAAAATATAATTATGGATTTATTTTAATTTTAATTAACACCGGTTCGCAATTTCCGATTTTAGATATGGCGGCGATGCTGAAGTGGATCTGGTTATCCTACTAACGGTGCTTCCACACAGAATGCGATAAATTACGTGTATAAACATTAGGAATTGTATTATGTTGTTGTTTTTGTTAAATAATATTAACCGAGGAATCATTTCTAGTTAAAATCAAAGTAGTATTACGCACGAAAACGTGTGAAAAACACGGTTGAAATCGATGAACTATCAAAGAAATTCGTAAATAATCACAAGTTCATACAATATGGCGGCCAAGTGTCACGTTTTAGATCGACCGGAATGTGTTGAACGAAAAACGAACCCTTCACAGAAAGCAATAAAGTTTACAAAAAGTGTTGATAAAAAAACATATTTGTTAACATTAAATTATTTTTATACCTAATTTAAATTTTTGAAATAAAATAATATATATTTAGAATTACACACTAAATAATTTTTATACCTAATTAAAAATTTTGAAATAAAATAATATATATTTAGAATTACACACTAAATGATTTTTATACCTAATTAAAAATTTTGAAATAAAATAATATATATTTAGAATTACACACTAAATAATTTTTATACCTAATTAAAAATTTTGAAATAAAATAATATATATTTAGAATTACACACTAAATAATTTTTATACCTAATTAAAAATTTTGAAATAAAATAATATATATTTAGAATTACACACTAAATAATTTTTATACCTAATTAAAAATTTTGAAATAAAATAATATATATTTAGAATTACACACTAAATGATTTTTATACCTAATTAAAAATTTTGAAATAAAATAATATATATTTAGAATTACACACTAAATAATTTTTATACCTAATTAAAAATTTTGAAATAAAATAATATATATTTAGAATTACACACT
This sequence comes from Sepiola atlantica, assembly GCA_963556195.1. NCBI lineage: Eukaryota > Metazoa > Mollusca > Cephalopoda > Sepiida > Sepiolidae > Sepiola > Sepiola atlantica. The sequence goes on from OY744555.1 coordinate 15,411,015, forward strand.
AAATAATTTTTATACCTAATTTAAATTTTTGAAATAAAATAATATATATTTAGAATTACACACTAAATAATTTTTATACCTAATTAAAAATTTTGAAATAAAATAATATATATTTAGAATTACACACTAAATGATTTTTATACCTAATTAAAATTTTTAAAATAAAATAATATATATTTAGAATTACACACTAAATAATTTTTATACCTAATTTAAATTTTTGAAATAAAATAATATATATTTAGAATTACACACTAAATTATTTTTATACCTAATTTAAATTTTGGAAATAAAATAAAATATATTTAGAATTACACACTAAATAATTTTTATACCTAATTTAAATTTTTGAAATAATATAATATATATTTAGAATTACACACTAAATTATTTTTATACCTAATTTAAATTTTTTAAATAAAATAAAATATATTTAGAATTACACACTAAATAATTTTTATACCTAATTTAAATTTTTGAAATAAAATAATATATATTTAGAATTACACACTAAATTATTTTTATACCTAATTTAAATTTTTGAAATAAAATAATATATATTTAGAATTACACATTAAATAATTTTTATACCTAATTTAAATTTTTGAAATAAAATAATATATATTTAGAATTACACACTAAATTATTTTTATACCTAATTAAAATTTTGGAAATAAAATAAAATATATTTAGAATTACACACTAAATAATTTTTATACCTAATTTAAATTTTTGAAATAAAATAATATATATTTAGAATTACACACTAAATAATTTTTATACCTAATTTAAATTTTTGAAATAAAATCATATATATTTAGAATTACACACTAAATTATTTTTATACCTAATTTAAATTTTTGAAATAAAATAATATATATTTAGAATTACACACTAAATTATTTTTATACCTAATTTAAATTTTGGAAATAAAATAATATATATTTAGAATTACACACTAAATAATTTTTATACCTAATTTAAATTTTGGAAATAAAATAATATATATTTAGAATTACACACTAAATAATTTTTATACCTAATTTAAATTTTTAAAATAAAATAATATATATTTAGAATTACACACTAAATTATTTTTATACCTAATTTAAATTTTGGAAATAAAATAATATATATTTAGAATTACACATTAAATTATTTTTATACCTAATTTAAATTTTGGAAATAAAATAATATATATTTAGAATTACACATTAAATTATTTTTATACCTAATTTAAATTTTGGAAATAAAATAATATATATTTAGAATTACACACTAAATAATTTTTATACCTAATTTAAATTTTTGAAATAAAATAATATATATTTAGAATTACACATTAAATAATTTTTATACCTAATTTAAATTTTGGAAATAAAATAATATATATTTAGAATTACACACTAAATAATTTTTATACCTAATTTAAATTTTTGAAATAAAATAATATATATTTAGAATTACACACTAAATTATTTTTATACCTAATTAAAATTTTTAAAATAAAATATATTCATAATTACACACTAAATAATTTTTATACCTAATTAAAATTTTTAAAATAAAATATATTTAGAATTACACACGGCTTTGCTTCGTTTCGTTTCTCCAGGTCAACAATTCTGTTTTTCTATCGCATCGTCCGACATTTTTCCCCCCTCAAGGCGATACGTCTTTTAAAACGTCTTCTTTTCTATTTTACTAATTAATAGTACATTGATTTTACTAAAAATAAACTTCCTACTATCATAATATGAAAATAAATAATAATAATAATATATATATATATATAAACTTGTTTTACTAATTTTTTTTTACTTTTCTGTGAGGAAGCACCGTTAGTAGGTTTACCGTGGATACTTTATATTTTACTATATTTTTATAGCATTGATAAAAAGGTTTCAAGGTGATTCGGCTACTGGGAGTTTAATTACAGATAAATTATGGATTCTGATTGGTGAATAATGTTAATCAATAGTAGCACTTGTTTTGCACCATTGACCACTATTACACAGGGTCTTTACAGGAATCATTAATAGATTTTATGAAGGCTCATTTTTAAGCAAAATCTAAGAAAACAAAAAAATAATTTGTAATAAAATTTGGCATAATGGTTCGAGTGTTCGCTAATAGCCAGGAGATCAGAGTTCAATCCTCGATCGAGCTATATCAAGAACTCAAAAAAATGGTACTTGATGCCTCCTTGCTCAGCATTATAAGATAAGAAGCAAGGGTAAGTGGAACATTGCCAGTATGCATGCATCTAGTTTTTTTATTTTTTATTTTTTTAATTATTTATTTTTAAAAAAAAATTCAATTTTTAATTTTTATTTTATATTTAAAAAAAAAATTTTTTTAATTTTTTTAAATTTTTTATTTTTTATTTATTTTTTTAATTATTTATTTATTTTTTTATTTTTAAAGTTTTTTTTTTAGTTTTTTTATTTAGTTTAAAAAATTTTTTTTTTTTAGTTTAAAAAAAAAATTTTTTAATTAATTTATTTTTTATTTTTTAAAATATTTTATTTTTACTTTTTTATTTATTTTTTATTTTATTTTATTTTATTTTTAATGAAAATTACTCCAGACAAGGCATGAAGCCACTTTATGTAAGGAGCTAAAAAAAAAAAAAATACTACTTCAAGGTCAAAAACATCCAACGACAAGTGCTAAGTGGATAGATTCCGACCCAGAAAACAGCAATTCTTTCCCCTTTGTCAGAAACATCTCATCAAATATGCGGACTAAAGAACAAAATAAGGGAAGCGAGAGAGAGAGAGAGACGAATATTTACTTGACTGGAAGAGTTAGACACAAGGTCGGTTTTTAATGGGGAGAAAATCCAGCTCCCCAAAAAGGGGCATTCTGGATTAGGACAAAAATAAAAAATTACCTCAGTCTAGAAGGATTATGAGGACCAACAAGCCTTCCCCCATCTCCTATTTAATGGCTTTGTAATAAAAATTAAATTGGTTTTGAGTTGATTCGGCTACAAGGTGTTCAGATATAGGTATAGGAGCTTATCTTCGCAAAAACTGTATAACTAACTCCTGTAATAATCTGTGATAAAAGTTCGTCAAATGAAAAGGGAAACAAAGCCTTTCTATAAATAACAAATAATATAGTTGAGTGACCTACACCGTCGGGTGTAGGTTGTTGAAAGTTAAAACAGTATCAGTTGAAGGAAGCAATGAAGTAAGAAAAGTCGTCCGCCGAAAGTCTTCGAGCAGTCTATCTTCCAGTGGAGGATAGATAGCCTTGCTTGGCGTCAAGTTGACCGGGGTGAGAGAGAAGACGTCTTTCTTCTTCGGTGTTTGGAAGCTCTCTGTCTGATCTGCGAATCCCAAAGGGTCTGGATGTAGTCTTTCAAAGGTTCTGTTGAAATTAATACGCACAGGAGTCTGATTGGTCCTCGTGTGACCAAACCATCTCTCAGTGGCTGCTCTCCGCAAGAAGAAACAAATGTTAATATTTATGATTGCTACATCGGTACTTTTGTTTTTGGGATTTATTTACAATAAATAAAATCTCACACCGAATACATATTTTAAATGATTCATTGTACACGATTAAGTGACCGCAACTTGCTATTTTACTCAATTTGGGGTTCATACCTTCCCTAATGGCATTGGTGAGTAATTGGACATGAGAAATCCAAATAGGTTTGGACAAGGCTTATTACATAGTCTGCTAGAGTATTCAATGGTCCAATGATGCACACCCTAATGAAAATGTGATGTAATCTGTTGCCATGGTTAATTATAAATTTTGAACAGTGTCATTAGTTTGCTGAAGAAAGGAAGAAAAAAGAGAGAAAGAAAAAGGAAGAGAGAGAAAGAAAAAGGAAGAGAAAAGAGAGAAAGAAAAAGGAAGAGAAAAGAGAGAAAGAAAAAGGAAGAAAAAAGAGAGAAAGAAAAAGGAAGAAAAAAGAGAGAAAGAAAAAGGAAGAGAAAAGAGAGAAAGAAAAAGGAAGAGAGAGAAAGAAAAAGGAAGAGAAAAGAGAGAAAGAAAAAGGAAGAGAAAAGAGAGAAAGAAAAAGGAAGAGAGAGAAAGAAAAAGGAAGAGAGAGAAATTTCTCCTTGTTTCCGAACTTTTGATGATTTAATCAAATTTGTAATTCTTCCAACTTTTATTTTCATCATTCTTTTTCTTGAGATATATATATGTATATATATATATATATATATATATAAAACATATACATATATATAATACATATATATATACATATAAAACATATACTGAAGATATTGATTTGCTTCCATTTGCAGGTCTAATTATTTTTCATTGACTCATCCTTATATACATATATATCTATATATATACACATATAACACATACACACATATAACACATACACACATATAAAACATACACACATATACATATATATATATATATATATATATATACATACACATATAAAACAGACACATATAAAACATAGACACATATACATATATATATATATACATACACATATAAAACATACACACATATACATATATATATATATACATACACATATAAAACATACACACATATACATATATATATACATACACATATAAAACATACACACATATACATATATATATATACATACACATATAAAACATACACACACATATATATATATATATATACATACACATATAAAACATACACACATATACATATATATATACATACATACACATATAAAACATACACACATATACATATATATATACACACATACACATATAAAACATACACACATATACATATATATATACATACACATATAAAACATACACACATATACATATATATATATATATACATACACATATAAAACATACACACATACATATATATATATACATACACATATAAAACATACACACATACATATACATATATATATACACATATAAAACATACACACATATACATATATATATACACATATAAAACATACACATAAAACATACACATATACATACATATATATATATACACATAAAACATACACACATACATACATATATATATGTAACATATATACATATATATATATATATATATATACATATAAAACATACATATATATGCACATATACACATAAAACATATACATATACACACATATATATACACATAAAACATACACATATACATATATACACACAAACATATACATATATACACACATAAAACATACATATATATATACACATAAAACACATACATATATATACACATAAAACATACATATATATACACATAAAACATACATATATATGCACATATACATATATATATACACATAAAAAATATACATATATATACACATAAAACATGCATATATATATACATATAAAACATATACATATACGCATAAAACATATACATATATAAAACATATGCATACATATAAAACATATACATACATATATATACACACACACACATACAGGGTCCGCCATAAGTAACTATATACTTTTATTTCAACATAATAAAAGAAATATGGAACTTCAATATAGAAACTAACAAACGCCCCACAGGAAAAATTCGGAAAGGGGTCAAATCTGGTCAGCGAATATACAGTTACTCATAGCGGACCCTGTATATACGTCCGTAAGTATAGATAGGAAAAGAGTAATAAGCAAAGCCGAAACTATACAGAATCATGCTTCTTTAGCTTTGATATTTCTGCTTCATTTATGAAACTTTGTCAAGAATAGCTTTTATTGAACAGAATCAGATCAGATATACAAAAAAAGTTGGAAGTAACAGTGAAATCTCAAGAGGTGGGGAAGGCAAAGAAAATGAATGTGTTAGGGTGGGATGGAAATGGGGTTAGCAGCAGGTGGGATGTTGGGTGTGCGATTAAAGATGATTGGTGGTGGAAGAATACTATATACATACCGATCGCCGCCCCGGTGTGCATATTATATTCGTACCTGTCACCATCCTAGTGCACATACATAAGAACTCATTTTAATGCGCTCCTGTTGTATCAAGAACCAAAATTTTGTTCGTTCATGTTTTGTCACTAAAAAAATAACTCATATTAAGGCGCTCATGTCCTATCCAAGAACAAAAATCAAGTTCATTAATGTAGCATCACTATCATAAAAAAGAACCCATATTAATAAGCCCCTGTCATATCAAAGAACCCATATGGTGCCTTTGTGCCCCTGTTCATGAAGAAGAAGAAGTAAACATATTCTATACGGGCACAATACTGCAAAAGCCCCCTAAAAAACGTATTCCGTAGGGGCGGTATGCTGCACTAGCTCCCAGTCGAATATTTTTGCTAGTGGGAAGCAGAACAGATGCTACACCTCTCTCTCAAAAATCAAAAAACAATTTTTTTACTCTTTCCAACCTAAAGAAATATTTCTACTTCAAAAAAAAAAATCTCCCCCCCCATAAAAATGTTTTTACTCTCCCCCATCCAAAGAAATATTTTGAGTTAAAAAAAAACACAAAAAAAAACAAAACAAAAAACACAACCCCCCCACCAAAAAAAATGAGTTTAAAAAAAAAAAACACAAAAAAAAAAAAATCCCCTCCCCCCCAAATATGAGTTAAAAAAACAAACAAAAAAAAAACGTTCCACCTACTACCAATCTCATTTCCCTCCCACCCTGATTTTTGGGCTTACCTTTCTACTACTAATCCCAACTTTTTTGTATATCTGATCTGACTGTGTTAAGTAAATGCTATTCTTGACAAAGTTTCACGACTGAAAGGAAATATCGAATCCAAAGAAGCATGATTCTGTGGTAAATTACATTAATTCCATATAGATAGTTGGTCTACTGTTTGTTACGCAAATATACGTGGTAAAAATGATATCTATAAAAATATCAATGGTCCAGTTTAAATGAAATTCCTATACAAGCTGAATAATCGACAGCTCGTGATTGAGATTCAAAGCCAAGCTATAGACATCTTTCGTGTCGTAAAAGACATTGTCGTAAAAGACACCGTCGTAAAAGACACCGTCATAACATTTATCATACAAACACAAGTAACAATCATTGGGGCGAATCTTTACAATCACACAACCATGAAAAAGTTTCTTTTTCTTTTTTAAATAGTTCAATTTTTGCGCTCGGATAGTCCAATAATCACAAATTCTTAGAATCTCTGTGCATTTTAATATCAAATAAGTATTTAAGAATTTTCGAGATCAGGATTGAATTTGGATTATTCGGATTTTTTTGATTTTTGATTTTTTTATGGAAATCGCTCCAGACAAGACATGAAGCCACTTGATGTAAGGAGCTAACAAGAACAAATATGGTTATCACAAAGACAGGAGATGCCTATTGACCGTAGTCTTCAAAAGACCAAGGTTGTAAGTAGGAGGAAAACAGTCAGCAGGAAGAGAGTTCCACAAGCCTTCAGTTCTTGGAAAGAAGCTACTAGAATAGGAAGCTGTATTACAATTAGGTATCGAAACAGCGAATTGATGAAGACCACTAGACCAACGAGTCAAACGAGCTGGAACAAAAGAAGCGGGGAATAACTCACATAATTCTGAAGAACACATGCCATAATAGTATTTATAGAAAAGACTGAGACTAGCAACATCACGCCTGTGAGAAAGAGAGTGTAGAGAAGAAGAAAGGGTGGGGCCAATCAAATTACAGATACGTTTCTGCACCTTATCAAGAAGCCTCAAATGGGACAGAGATTCACCTGCCCAAAATATGACAACAATACTCCATACAGGGTCTGATAGTAGATTTGTAGAAATAGAGAATAGTCTGAGGTGTGAGAATGTGTTTGGAGCGATAGAGAGAACCGACTTTACGAGAAGCAGAAAAAGCAATGGATCTAAATGTATGAACTCCAAGAAAGATTTGATAAGAGAGACAGACCAAAGAAGTTTCAGGGTCGATTTCTCCTCAAAAGCAGAGCCATCCATGAGAATCTCAGGAAGAAAAGGGACACACCTACGATTGAAAGATTACTATCAAATATTGCATTTACGTCAACTAGTACTTATTTGGGGATTGAAGTTCACAGAGAAATTGTTAACAAGTTAGGCAGGATGTAGGGGTCAAGTGGTTAACTTTGAGGTGATTGTTTTTTTGTAGGAACAATAGTGAGAGGAAACGATTTTATTTATCTTCCTCCCACAGCGGTAAGATGTGACACAAGGTCGGGAAAGTGGGATTTGAAAAGCCAGCACCCGAGAAGGTGAGCACTCTGGCCTACAAAAAATGCCTTGGCAGCCCTGTCGGCATTGCCCGCTTTTACGAGAAGCAGAAAGAGCAATGGATCTAATGCATGAACCCCAAGAAAGATTTAATGAGAGAGAAAGACCAAGAAGTTTCAGAGTCGATTTCTCCGCAAGGGCAGAGCCATCCATGAGAATCTCAGGAAGAAAAGGGACACACCTACGATTGAAAAACACGAGCTGAGTCTTAACTGGATTAAACGAAACAAGCCATTTCATACCGCTATCCATAACTGAACCTAGGTAACAAGTAAGTCTGTAGCCAAAGCGACTCGAAATGTTAATTCGGCTTATGGATAAAAATACTTGAATGTAAGAACGTGCAGAAGATGGTTTACAACCTTCAGAGATAAAAATTTTGCCCTTGAAGATGAACACCAATCAGGACGTCCAGTTTAAAAAAAAAATGTTTATTAAAATAGTTCATCCTAAACAAGGCAAGCCGCCACTGTAGACGAAAGGGGCTACTGAGAAAAAAGGGTGGAAGTTGGGATCTGCGCAGCGAGATGTCTGTTTACATTAGTTTTAAATTTCTGCATGTCAGTACCGTCAGGAAAACAGGGAGCAAGGAGGGAGTTCCAGAGTCCAGCAGCACGAGGTAAGAAGCTTTTGGAGTAGAAGGCTTTCCGGCATCTGGGGACCTCCACAGTGAATGGATGGGATTTGGCAGATTATCGGGTTGGTCTAGTGAATTTGCGTCGTGGGGGTACCAAAGCAGCAAGTTCATCAGAGCACAATCCATTGAAGTACTTGTAAAACAGGCACAAGGAAGCAACATCGCGGCGATGGGACAGGGGCTGGAGTTTGGTGGATAGTGAGGGACTTATTAAGTTGGCGACTTTTTTTTTGGACCTTGTCTAAGAGGGAGAGACTAGTGGATGATGCACCAGCCCAGGTGTGGCAACAATACTCCATGCATGTGCGGATGGTAAGTTTTTGTTTGATGAGGTGATCCTTGCAGTATCAATTGAGATGAAGAATTGACAATGAAGCTTTCCTCAAACCGTACAAATGTTCACCATCATCTTCAACAACTTAGAAGATGGATGCCTCATGAATCGTCTGAAGGCAACCGTAAATTGTGAGATGAGATTTGCAGACAGTAAAGCCTTATCTCCCTCAAATGCTCGTTGGATACTATCATGTTTGAAAGGCTTTCAACAGTGACATTTTAAGAAGAGCTAAGTGTAGTATCTGTTCTGATACTAAACTCCATCATTTTTGTCCTGAGTCAGTAAAGGAGAAATCCTTCTAGACGGAGGTAATTTTTATTCTTGTTCCAATTCAGAGTCCCCCTTTTTTGGGAGTTGGATTTTCCCCACATTAAAAACCGCTCTCGTGGTGAGGCAAGTAAATAGGAACAGTGACATCTTAATTTTTCTTTGTAAAATAACTTTGAATAAATTTAAATGTATTCAAATATATATATATATATATATACAGGGTGGGCAAAAATAAGGGTCCTATTTTTAAAAATTCATAACTTTTTTATTTATTGATTAAAAAAATTTTTTTTTTAGAATAAGTAAAGGACCCCTTCCGAAGCAAGCATGAGCCGTATTAGCCCTAAGGAACGTACCCTCATTTAGAAAACATTATTTTTGCTTAAAAAACTCAAAACAGTGTAAAAAACAATACTTTAGTTTTCGTAAGTTTTAAGAAGTGTTTTTCGGCTAAAATTTGTTTTGTTTATTTCAAAAAATCTCGGAAGGGTCAGTCTACACACACATAAAGTTTGGTGAGTTTAACTTTTATTTTGTGGAAGTTATTCAAATTCAAGTTATTCAAATTTAAAGATAGGACTCTTATTTTGGCCCACCCTGTATATATGCGACTTCGTTCCGTGATGCCATCCAGCGTTGCGGAATTTAAAATCGGCAACGACTTCCTGGAACAATGCGGAAAACGTTCTATGCGCGTTTCTCCACCATCTTTTAAAAATTCTCTTCTTTCTCCAGTTTTTTTGTTCATTTGCTTTTTGACACCTGAGGATGATTCGATGAAGAATCGCAAACGTTCGTGAAACCTGTGAAACCTATGGGACATTTATTAATCTTTTTTTGGATTTTAATACAAAAAAATCAGAAAAATCAAAAAAATCAGAAAAATAAAAAAAATAAAGAAAGGTATAACAGAGGAATTCTGTCATTTTAAACAATGTTTGCATATATATATATATATAAAGAGGTGTACTAAAAGCGAACTTTTAGGAAAGGTAAACCCCTATTGTGAAGAGTATACAGCTCAATATCCAGGATAGAGCAGGTAGAAATGACCTACCTATCTACACCTTATTCTCTCCGCTGGACTCTTCGACACCGGACTTTTTGGCAATCGGACATTTGCTTGCACCCTGGCACAGTTTTGCCCTGCGTTTCTTTCCCTACAACTTTTATTTCATTTTTTCAAATTTTAAATCTTGGCCATTGCCAACTTATCTATCCCAGCGACTTCCTCTAATGATAAGATTTTGATCTTTGAAAAGCCTGGCTTAAGGAAAATTTAACTTGAATAAATTGCCTTTTTGCGGAATATACCTTGCTTTGAACTTTTGAATTGAATTTTGATTTGGCTTTTGCTTTCTCTAATTTCTTTCCATTCTCTTTCATTTCTACCTGCTCTATCCTGGATATTGAGCTGTATACTCTTCACAATAGGGGTTTACCTTTCCTAAAAGTTCGCTTTTAGTACACCTCTTTATTTTAAGCTCCTACTTAGTTGAGCTTTTTCCTCCTATTTGTGATATGTTCAACAAGGAATTCCTCCCGCTTTCGGCAAAAAATATACCCATTCCCTCAAATGAAACCTATATCTGCAAGCTCATCCAATCTGTGAAGAAGTTCATCACTAACGTTAGATGGAAAGCATTTCACCATGACATGAACCACAAAACCTCCTCCCACCAAACTGACTCCAGCAATTCCTCACTTTCTACCCACTTTGGATCTACACTACCTATGAACTCCTCTAGGGAACTGAAGAAATTGGAAAAATATATATATATATATATATATATAAAATAAAATATAAAACTAAAACTATAATTTAGTAGATAGAACCTATAGTGAAATGGTTTAAGCTCAATATACGAGATAGAGCAATTTATAGATGAGAGAAGAGAGATAAACATGTACGAATGACAAATTTATTTCAACTTCGATTGTTCAATGCAAGGTATATTCTGTAATAAAATTATGGGGTATATGTTACGACGCTCAGCACAGTCGCGAACGGGGTCCAAAAAAAGAACGAGAAAAGGGTTTAAAAGCATAAATTTGCAACAAGTGAAGTTGACCTGCGACGAGAATAGATATTTTTCTATTTACCTATGTAATTTGTTTTTATTTTTACGTATTATAAATGGGGTTTTATTAGATGTAAAAAAAAAAAATGTATTGTTTTTTTCCTAAAGGCTTGTACAAAATTCAAGATGGCGATTCACATGCTTTCTTTACCAAATGCCCCCCCAACAGCGGCCATGTTTTTCCCAACCTTCGGTGATAAAACTATTGATTTCTAATAAATAGCGGTTGTAACGGTCTAAAAATACAAACAAATAGCACATGCAAGTTTGAAACTAACTTTTACAGCTTACAGTTACTTTTATTTGTTGTAAATTTGTTTTTTTAGCGTGTTTACTCTGCTGAGTCTCGTAAAAGATGCCCAAATTATGTTTATTATTCTTTCTTTAAGCCAAGGCTTTTCAAAGATCAAAATCTTATCATCAGAGGAATTACATAGATGGATAAGTTGGCAGTGGAAAAGCCAAAATTCAAAATTCAAAAAAATATTAAGTAATGGAGAGTGAAAAAGGTTCGTGTAAAAAAAATATGGGGTCTCCAGTTGGTAAATGTCCATTGATAGGAGATTTACAGATGGAAAAGAAGGGTTTTCGTGAAGGCAGCATGGAAAAGAGTTCAAGAATGAAGCTAATCCAATAGTAAGATGTTGAGTTCAAGTTTTGAATCTTGGCTTCTTCACTGCCAACTTATCTATCTATGTAATTCCTCTGATAAGATTTTGATCTTTGAAAAGCCTTGGCTTAAGGAAAGAATAATAAACATAATTTTATTACCGAGTATACCTTGCATTGAACAATCGAAGTTGAAATAAATTTGTCATTCGTACATGTTTATCCCTCTTCTTTCATCTATCTTTATAATTGCTCGATCTCGTATAAGCTGTCCCTACCCGGTATTGCCCAGGATGCAGTGAAGTAATTTCAGTTTTTAATTTTCATTTGTTTATACATTTTTTTAAAACTAAATAAAATTTTAGTTGCAAGGTAGAAAACTCTTTTGATATTCTTCAATTAAAGATAAGAGTTTTTCCCCTTGCCGATTTTGATTTTTTTTTTTATCATAATTGAAAAATGTTTCCATATTACTAGTTGTCCAGATGGACACTACATCATTTTCTTAATAAACTGTAGCGAAGTACACGTCATCAAATTACCAATAACATTGTACAACAATAACAAATGAAAATTGGCTAGTCAGAATCAAATTTTGATATGTCAGCTTAAATGCTATTTAGACCCAACTTTTAAAATCTCACAAGATGTTTTATTTAAAAAAAATTTTTTTTTTTTATTTACTAATGAGTAGATATAAATGATTTACTAATGTTTTTTTAATTCCATTAGACATTTCCAGCCCATTTGTCATAGCGGTCAGCGTTTTTGCTAATGAGCCGGGAGACTAGAGTTCAATCCTCGGTCAAGTCATAGCAAAAACTAAAAAAAATGATACTTGATGCCCCCTTCCTAAACACTCAGAATTATAAAAGGTGAGTATCAAGGGTAAGTGGAGTAATCCTGGGAAAGGAGTGGTGCCCTCCCCTACATCTTGGGGTAGTAGCCAATAAAAAAGGGAGCCTTTATGTTTTTAGTTGTTATTAAATTTCAGAGAATTGAAATCTGGACAGAACTACTGGGATGACCTGATATTTTTTTTCTTTAAAAAATTTGTTTTTAACAAGCACCAAAAGGATGAAAAAAAAAAGTTTCTTGAAACATAAAAATGTTTTTTCTTAAAACAAATGTTTCTTGAAACATAAATTTTTTTTCTTAAAACAAGTGTTTCTTGAAACAAAAAAAATGTTTGTTAAAATAAATGTTTCTTAAAACATTAAAAAAATGTTTTTTAAAACATTAAAAAAATGTTTTTTAAAACATAAGAAAATGTTTCTTAAAACAAATGTTTCTTAAAACAAATGTTTCTTAAAACAAATGTTTCTTGAAACATAAAAAATGTTTCTTAAAACAAATATTTCTTAAAACAAAAAATGTTTCTTAAAACAAATATTTCTTAAAACAAAAAAAATGTTTCTTAAAACATAAAAAAAATGTTTCTCTTTAAAACATAAAAAAGGCATCTTATAAACGGGATACAAATGTTTTAAATATGGACATTTTTCTGTTTTTGTTTTTTTCCGAGTCTGTAAGCCAATCCACGGAGAATTATGTTTTTTCTTCACTAATAACACAGCTACTACTACTACTGCTGCTACTACTACTGTGGCTATCGGTGGTGGCGGTGGTTATGGCACCAGCACTGTCCTTGATGGCACAACCGCTGATCTTAGGGGACTGGCCCAAGCTGACACCCATCAGGGCAGTGGTGGTGGTGGTGGTGGTGTTGTTGTTGTTGTTCAACAGGGCTCCGAAATAATTATTGTTATTATGCAGTTGTTTGCTGGGTGTTCGCTTCTCGTCGCTACGGGCCATCGCCCGTTCGAGTCGGCTCGCTTGGTTGGCCCATTTCGAACTCTCTCGCACCTGCGATAGCAAAACGTCTCTCTTGATGTCCACACTGAGGATCTGAAATTGGAAATCGGAGAAAAAATTTAACACGAGAAAAAAAGAAGTTATCGATCTGTGATCACTACTGCTGGAATAATTAAACAAGGGATGAGTTATCTCCCCCTGTGATTACTTGAATAATATCAACAAGTACAGCATGAGTTGTCTTCCCCTGTGATTACTTGAATAATATCAACAAGTAAAGCATGAGTTGTCTAACCTTGATATCACTACTACTTGAATAATTAAACAAGTACAGCATGAGTTATCTCCCCCTGTGATTACTATTACTGGAATAATTAAACAAAGCATGAGTTGTCTCCCCTGTGATGACTATTACTTGAATAATTTAATCCAATATATTGGTAAAAAATTAACACGGGGCTTGAGCCACCTAATAAAAGCGAGTTATGACAAAGAAAATGGAGTCATATTCAGCGGTAATCTGCTAAAGATCAACGGCCACAATGCGCTCAGAGCCGCCTTGAACTGTTTTCATGTCTGCAGGCTGACCATAGCTTCCGCCATGCTTATTCCACGGCTCAGTGACCGAAACCGAAAAAAAAAAAAACCCTTCAGACTATTCAGCCGAACTCGTCTCAGATACAGCTTCTCTGAATTTCCACGAAGCCCTCTCCGCGGAGCCGATGTGAAGATGGGGGGTCAATAATGTAAACAACCGTTAATCAATCACAACTTTTGTTGGGGGCAAAAAACTAACGCGTGTACTTTTAGATATTTGTGAAAAAGTGCAATTTTTTTTGGGGGGGGGGGACTTCTCAGCCTCACTTCTCTTATTAACCCTCGAGTGCTTTTTAGCCTTGATAAGTGATGGCTTATGAGTAAAAATTTTTTTTTTTTAAATCCCAAAAAAGGAGAAGTCTCGTAACTCTCGCTTCCTCACCAGATTTTGCTCATATTTCTGACAAAGGGGTAAGAATTGCTGTTTTCTGAGTAAGCTGTTGGGTTAAGTGGGTGGTGTGTGGAGATTTTCAATCTTCTCAGAGCATTCGTCATCATTCAACTGTCAATCTCATTAACCCTTATCCTCGATTGGCTTTTTGCCTTAATAAATTGAATTAAATCTTTTTTATCAATTAAAGGAATTGTTATGTAGCAGTATTGCTTTATACTTTCTGAATGTCCAATGATGATGATGATGATGACGACAATAATGTGCTGATGATGATGCTGATGATGATGACGATGATATGATGATAATGATGACGATGACAATGTGATGATGATGATGATGATGATGATGATAATTATGATATGATGATGATGATGATGATGCTGCTGCTGACGATGTGCATGATGATACTGATGTGATGATGATGATGACGATGATAATTATGATATGATGATGATGATGATGACGACAATAATGTGATGATGATGATGCTGCTGATGATGAGACGTGGTGATGACGATGATATGATGATAATGATATAATGATGTGATGATGATGCTGACGATGATGATGATAATGATGTGATGACAATGTGACGATGATGCTGCTGATGATGAGACGTGATGATGATGATGATGATATGATGATGATGATGACGATGATGTGCATAATTATGATATGCTGATGATGATGCCGACGATAATGATGATGATGATAATGTGATGATGATGATGATGCTGACGATGATAATGATAATGTGATGACGATGATAATGATAATGTGATGATGATGATGATGCCGACGATAATGATGATGATGATAATGTGATGATGATGATGATGCCGACGATAATGATGATGATGTGATGATGACGATAATGATGATAATGATGATCATCATCAGTTTAACATCTGTCTTACATGCTGGCATGTGTTGGACAGCTTTTAAAAATCTACTTCCAAACTTACCTAACTCTGCCCAGGTCTTTTTTACCCCTCTTTCTCTCAAGTCCATTCTTATCGCTTCCTCCCATGTTTTCCTTGACCTTCCCCTGTTAACCGAACCTGCTGCCTCAACTGTTCTACATCTACTAACGCATTCTTTCAATGTGGCCAAACCATCGAAGTCTTCTGTTCTGCACACAGCTGCCGATACTTTTCAGATTTAATCTTCCTCTGAAGTCATCAGATCTAAGCCATTCTTTAAGACTCACATCATACGTCCATCGATTGTATCATTCTCGTATCGATCGATGTTTTTTAGCCTTGATAAGTGGTTAGTAACGAAAAAAGAAAAATATAAAAACAGCAAAAGAAAAATAGGGTTAGGGTTCGATACACAACATGAAATGGGTCTTAATTAAAAAAAAGGGGGGTCTAATTAAAAAAGGGGTCTAATAAAAAAGGGGGTCTAATTAAAAAAGGGGTCTAATTAAAGAAAGAGGGTCTAATTAAAAAAGGGGATCTAATTAAAAAAAGAGATCTAATTAAAAAAAAGGGGGTCTAATTAAAAAAAGGGGGTCTAATTAAAACAAGGGGGTCTAATTAAAAAAAAGGGGGTCTAATTAAATTAGATTAGGGGTTAGAGTTAGAGGTTAGGGTTAGGGTAAGGGGTTGGTTTGGGGTTAGGGCTAAGGTTGAGGTTTAGGGTTTAGGGGTTGGGGTTAGGTTTGGGTTTAGGTTTAGAGTTAAGGGTTAGAGTTGGGTTTCGGGTAGGGTTAGAGTTGGGGCTAGAGTAGAGGTTTAGGGGTTAGAGTTGGGGTTGGGTTTAGGGTTGGGGTTGAGTTTAGGTTAGGGGTTAGGGTTGGGGTTAGATTAGGGGTTAGGGTTAGAGTTAGGGGTTAGGGGTTGGTTTGGGGTTAGGGCTAAGGTTGAGGTTTAGGGTTTAGGGGTTGGGGTTAGGTTTAGGGTTAGAGTTAGAGTTAGAGTTGGGTTTAGGGTTGGGGTTAGAGTTTAGGGTTAGAGTTAGGGCTAGGGTTGAGGTTGAGGTTTAGGGGTTAGGGTTAGGGTTAGGGCTAGGGTTGAGGTTGAGGTTTAGGGGTTAGGGGGTTAGGTTTGGGTTGGTGTTGAAGAAGAAGGGAACACATACTCTCCCTGATCTTGTGATCCCTAATATTCCTTGTGTGGCACTGTCGAGGGTAGATGTGAAGATGATCTCGGGAGACACTCGGGTTACGCATAGGCAGGCGGCCGTTTCCATATCACAAAGGTAGAGATAGCCATATTTTGTGAGAACATACAAAAGCCCAAACTCTCCGCTGACCTGTAATAAAAGACAAGAACTTGTTATCGGCGGACATCTTGGATTTCTCTTTGAGTGCTACCATCTAATAACTACATTGGTACTTCTCAGTACGGGATGCTGAGCCCCCCCCTTCCCGCAATCTCTGCAACCACTGATCAATCAAGTTTTGTAGGTTAACGGCCGGCACTGTCAGGAACGGTTGTTTGCCCTTTATTCGTTTTCATATATTGTAACGTAATCGCAAAAATAGGTTCTTATCGTATAAATATATCGAATGGGCAGAGGAGAGAGAGAAAGATATATAGACAGGTAGGAGTTTTAATATAAAGATGTCACCCACCTATGGTCCCGAGCAACGCCAGGTAGCCCTGCTAGTATATATATATATATGACAGGAATATATTTATATATATATACAGGGTGGGCAAAAATAAGGGTCCTATTTTTAAAAATTCATAACTTTTTTATTTATTGATTTTTTTTTTTTTTAGAATAAGTAAATGAGCCCTTCCGAAGCAAGCATGAGCCGTATTAGCCCTAAGGAACGTACCCTCATTTAGAAAACATTATTTTTGCTTAAAAAACTCAAAACAGTGTAAAAAACAATACTTTAGTTTTTGTAAGTTTTAAGAAGTGTTTTTCGGCTAAAATTTGTTTTGTTTATTTCAAAAAATCTCGGAAGGGTCAGTCTACACACACATAAAGTTTGGTGAGTTTAACTTTTATTTTGTGGAAGTTATTCAAATTCAAGTTATTCAAATTTAAAGATAGGACCCTTATTTTGGCCCACCCTGTATATATATATATATATATATATATATATATATATATATATAATAATAACAATCCAG
This sequence comes from Sepiola atlantica, assembly GCA_963556195.1. Lineage (NCBI taxonomy): Eukaryota > Metazoa > Mollusca > Cephalopoda > Sepiida > Sepiolidae > Sepiola > Sepiola atlantica. Next base: position 15,429,071 of record OY744555.1, read on the forward strand.
GTAAAACGTCCACATGGTAGTAATCCAAAGAATTTCAACCGGGTTTATAAAAAGTGCTCAATATTAAATAGAGCTTTTATATATGATTATTTGGTGCTTATGCTGATTAGCGGCCATATAAAAAATTATTTTTATATAAAAACAATAATATATACTTATTAAGCATTATATTCTTACTCACTGTACGAAAAAGTAGAAAAAAATATCCACTACTAGAACTTTAATTACAAGTATTTTTCCATTCTGCGTATCATAACAGCGACTCGTTCAGTAAGCCTCCATCTTGTTTTTTAAGAAGATTTCAGTTATCTGCCCTATGGTCCCGAGCAACGCCAGGTAGCCCTGCTAGTATATATATATATATATATATATATATATATATATATATATATATATATATATATATAGTCTAAAGAAACTTTGAGTCATTTAAAAAAAAAAAAAAATGTAAAATGCAGTTTAAATTCCCAGACAAACTAACTAAATCCAAGATATTGCAAACTTAACATTCGTTGGAAAATTAATAAATGAAAAAATATAAGTAAATAAAAAAAAAAAAAAAAAGGGGGGGGGGGTTAAGTATCTAAGAGTGAAACAAAAACAGGAGACCTTAAGCGTCTAATATTAACACGGGGATCATCAGCTGTTTACCATGTAACTGTTTCGGAGATTTAAAAACAGGACAGTTATAATATTCATGGCTCTCCAATGGTACTGATTATACGACCATTTCCCTAATAATCAAGTGTTGAAATAATTCAGCTTAAAATTTCACTAATATATACATAAATAAATAATTTAAAAAATAATAACAACATATTACCCTTAAGACTACCGTATGATATGATAATTTGCATATCAAATAACATTAATTATAACAATAATAAAAAATAAAAATAATAATAATACTATCTAAACACTACACACATATATATATATAATAATAACAATCCAGGTAAAACGTCCACAGGGTAGTAATCCAAAGAATTTCAACCGGGTTTATAAAAAGTGCTCAATATTAAATAGAGCTTTTATATATGATTATTTGGTGCTTATGCTGATTAGCGGCCATATAAAAAATTATTTTTATATAAAAACAATATATACTTATTAAGCATTATATTCTTACTCACTGTACGAAAAAATTATCCACTAGAACTTTAATTACAGATTTCAGTTATCTGCCCTTGAAATCTTCTTAAAAAACAAGATGGAGGCTTACTGAACGAGTCGCTGTTATGATACGCAGAATGGAAAAATACTTGTAATTAAAGTTCTAGTGGATAATTTTTTCTACTTTTTCGTACAGTGAGTAAGAAGATAATGCTTAATAAGTATATATTATTGTTTTTATATAAAAATAATTTTTTATATGGCCGCTAATCAGCATAAGCACTGATTATTTTTATTTACACAGACATGTATAAAATCTGCGACACTGGCATTGGAAAGACCCAAATGTGATCTAAGGTTAAGATCGGATTTTAACTCTGCCTGATGAGATCTCAGTTTATAACAGCTGTTGATCGATAACATCTTTCTTTGAAAATACATGGATTAAAGGGCATTCTCATATTTTATTCCTTGTTTACAATAAACTTACAAAGTATGTAACTTTTGTTTCATCATTTCAATATTTCCGATAACAATGCTCTATCCTCAATATCGAGCATTTCCCTATCACGATATATATTAACACAAAAATATATATATACAAATAAATACATATTGCTCTTTATTATAGAGTGGAGGATTATGCCCTATATAAAATATAGGGTGTGAAGAGGTTATTATTTTGCAAAAACAAACAAACAACATTTGAAAATCAAAAAAAAATAGTATTTTTCAATCCTTTTTTATTAATTTTTTTTTTTTTTACATTAAATTAGTTTTAGAAAAAAAATGAATTTTTAGAAAAAATGAGTTTTAGAAAAAAATATTTTTTAGAAAAAAAATTTTTTTACAAAAAAACTAGTTTTAGAAAAAAATATTTTTTAGAAAAAAAAAATGAATTTTTACAAAAAAACTAGTTTTAGAAAAAAAATTTTTTTTACAAAAAACTAGCTTTAGAAAAAAAACAGTTTTTAAGAAAAAATGAGTTTTTATAAAAAATGAGTTTTAGAAAAATTTATTTTAAAAGAAAAAAAAAACAAGTTTTAGAAAAAATGAATTTTTAGAAAAAACAGCTTTAAAAAAAATGAGGTTTTAGAAAAAATTGTTTATTTTAGGAAAAACGATTTTTTTTTAGAAAATACGAAGTTTAGAAAAAATTAGTTTTTAGGAAAAAACGAGTTTTAGAGAAAACGAGTTTTTAAGAAAAACAGAGTTTTTAGAACAAAAAATAGTATCCATAAATCTATTTTCATAAAAAAAAAGAAGTTTAATAACAAATAAATTATGAAAATAAAATGTTATCAATTAATTCATTTTTATTACCTGTAGGGACACTGGAAAATCATAACGGTCGAGGTCATCGGAAAATCTAATTTCTGTGTAGCTGTTTCTTGGAGCAAAGTTTCCATGTTTGTAGGGCCCCAGCTCTATCACGTGGATCTGAAAGAATGGAAAAAGGAAAAAAAAAGTTTACAATTAATCGCAGATGAAAATCTAATTCAAAACTAATCAATAATTAATAAATCAATTAATTAAAAATTTATTGATTAATAATCAATAAATCAATAAATCAATTAATTAATAATCAATAAATCAATTAATTAATAATCAATTAATTTATTAATAATCAATTAATTAATAATCAATTAATTAATAATCAATTAATTTATTATCAATTAATTAATAATCAATTAATTAATAATCAATTAATTAATAATCAATTAATTAATAATCAATTAATAATTTATCAATTAATTAATAATCAATTAATTAATAATCAATTAATTATCAATTAATTAATAATCAATTAATTTATTATCAATTAATTAATAATCAATTAATTAATAATCAATTAATTAATAATCAATTAATTAATTATCAATTAATTAATAATCAATTAATTAATAATCAATTAATTAATAATCAATTAATTAATTATCAATTAATTAATAATCAATTAATTAATAATCAATTAATTAATAATCAATTAATTAATTATCAATTAATTAATAATCAATTAATTTATTAATAATCAATTTATTAATAATCAATTAATTTATTAATAATCAATTTATTAATAATCAATTAATTTATTAATAATCAATTAATTTATTAATAATCAATTTATTAATAATCAATTAATTTATTAATAATCAATTTATTAATAATCAATTAATTAATAATCAATTAATTAATAATCAATAAATTAATTAATAATCAATTTATTAATAATCAATTTATTAATAATCAATTTATTAATAATCAATTAATTAATAATCAATTAATTTATTAATAATCAATTTATTAATAATCAATTAATTAATAATCAATTAATTAATAATCAATTAATTAATAATCAATTTATTAATAATCAATTAATTTATTAATAATCAATTAATTTATTAATAATCAATTAATTTATTAATAATCAATTTATTAATAATCAATTAATTTATTAATAATGAATTTATTAATAATCAATTAATTATCAATTAATTAATAATCAATTAATTAATAATCAATTAATTATCAATTAATTAATAATCAATTAATTAATAATCAATTAATTTATTAATAATCAATTTATTAATAATCAATTAATTTATTAATAATCAATTTATTCATAATCAATTAATTTATTAATAATCAATTAATTTATTAATAATCAATTAATTTATTAATAATCAATTAATTAATAATCAATTAATTAATAATCAATTAATTAATAATCAATCAATTAATTAATAATCAATCAATTAATTAATAATCAATCAATTAATAATCAATCAATCAATTAATTAATAATCAAATAATCAATAAATCAATTAATCTTTAAATAAATGCGGAACGAGGTGAACAGAATGGAAGATTTGATTTGCTAAAATTAAAAAATATTTGGAAGACTTTACCACAGGACTGCTTTCCTGCAGGTTACAACAGAGTCGACTTCAAATCCAACGGCAACAGATTCCTGTCACAAACCGTCGCCACAAGTATTCGAGTCCATTCCATCAATCATTATCAATCCTCTCATAATATTCTTCATCATTCAACTGACAAATCCATCCATCTCATTAACCCCTATCCTCGAGTGTCTTTTAGCCTTGATAAGTGGTGACTCATTAGTATAAAAAATCCTCTCATAATATTCTTCATCATTCAACTGACAATCCATCCATCTCATTAACCCTTATCCTCGAATGGCTTTTAGCCTTGATAATTGGTGACTCATTAGTATAAAAAAATCCTCTCATAATATTCTTCATCATTCAACTGACAATCCATCCATCTCATTAACCCTTATCCTCGAATGGCTTTTAGCCTTGATAATTGGTGACTCATTAGTATAAAAAAATCCTCTCATAATATTCTTCATATTTCAACTGACAATCTATCTATTCCATTAACCCTTATCCTCGAATGGCTTTTAGCTTTGATAAGTGGTGACTCATTCTTTTTCTTCTTCTATTCATTTAACGTCACTTTTGCCTCGTTTAGGGGTCAGACGTTTTCTGATATTACGAAAGCTCACTCTCCACTTCTCACGGTTCAGCAGTCTCCAAATTCCATTCAGTGCGGTCTTGTCCAATCACTTGCCTCCAAGTTTTCCTTGACCGACCAACCTTCCTGCGATATATGATATTTATGCTTCTTCTGTAATGGTTTATCCAGGAGGATGAACGCGCTACATGACCATACCAGCGTACGCGATTCGTTCGAAGGATAACTTCCATGCTGGGCAAATGTGCTTTCAGCAAATCCTCTGACCAGTTGGGTTTGGTCAGATTTCACACTTTAGATCAGTTTAATAAATCTGTCATTGTGTTGTAGTCGGGCAAGAAAGGACTGGGTGAAGTTGTATTTTAAAAAAAAATTTTTTTTTTTTTTTAAGCTCTTTACATCAAGTGGCTTCATGCCTTGTCTGGAGCGATTTCCATAAAAAAAGTTAAACTTCTATTCATTTAATGTCACCTTTCCTTTGTATGCAGTCTTGCCTAATCACTTGCTTCCAATTTTCCTTGGCTGGCCAACCTTCCTGCGATTTAAGTCATCCATGCTTCTACAGTAGTTTATCCAGGAGGATGAACGCGCTACATGACCATACCAGCGTACCCGATTCGTCCTAAGGATAACTTCCATGCTGGGCAAGTGTAGTGCTTTCAGCAAATCCTCTGACCTCATGTAACGGGTTTGGTCAGATTTCACTTTGCTGATCCGTCTAATTATATATCCATCATTGCGCTGCGGTCGGATGAGTGAGGGCTGGGTGACACAGAGAAATATCAATTGAAACCTTAGATCGCCAACTGATAACAAGCTATGAACGCACAAACTTTCACCTCTCCCACCCTAAGGCAAGTTCAATTATATTCTCACCCCTCCCCATTTCACAGCTGCCTCAATGGTATCCACTCAAAGCTTTCCATATTCATTTCATTTTTTGCCACCACTGACTGATAACAAGCTATTAACGCACAAACTTTCACCTCTCCCACCCTAAGGCAAGTTTAATTATATTCTCACCCCTCCCCCATTTCACAGCTGCCTCAATGGTACCCACTCAAAGCTTTTCATATTCATTTCATTCTTTGCCACCACTGACTTCTCACAGCCTAGACTTTCCTCCACGGCTACTACTTTCCTTCATCTCTCCATCATGTCAACCCCAAATTTCGATGTACTTGCATGACAGTTTTCTTCAAATTATCATCAGGAAGTCTTACAATAAAGACGAAACGTTGATGAATATATAAAAAAATATCTCTTGGTTTTTCCTTTTTCATTTCCCATATTTATATATATATATCTAAAATAAATAAATAGCATTTATATCTATAAAGTTAAAAGAAAAATCTAACGTGCTGTGAATCATATTAAGAAGATTCAATGTGTTAGCTGTTGAAATGAATATTATATGAACAGTCAAAGTTGTGCTTTCATGTTATTTTTTGTACATTTCTTCAAAGGGTAATCATATTTTAGAAGTTTGACTCAAACCGCATCACATCTGATACATCCGCATACCAGTTAGGATTAATTTTTACGATAGCGAAAATTTTAAACTATGACTCGTATAATGTAAGGGCAATAAATCTATGCTGCAACCTCATCTCGATTATACTCTCTTTCAGCCTTATTCAATGGTGGATAAATAAATATTAAAATTTAAAAAAACAAAACATTAGCATGGCTTTTCTCAACAGTGAGATGCTGTGAAGCAAACGAAAGAAGAAGAAGAAGAAGAAGAAGAAGAAGAAGAAGAGCATCAAGATTCCGGAGTAACATAAATGGGCATTGAAGTCTAATGTAAACAAATTCTTCTTAAGTCGTCCTCTTAAATCATCAACTTGTGCCAAACTTCCACCATCCATTACCAATCATCCAGGTTTTGTCTCACCATCCACCCGACAATCATTAATCAGATTTTAAAAGTTAGACTCAAATAGCATCACATCTGATACATCCGTATTCCAGTTAGGATGAATTTTTACGATAGCGAAACTTTTAAATTATGACTCATAGTTCGTATTGCAAATCCATCTGATCATGGATCTGTCATTGTGCTGCAGATGGTCGAGAAAGGACTGGAAGAGGGTCCATCATTTACTGCCATATACGGATGTAGAGTCCATAGTAAAAAAAAAAAAAGGGGACACGACCATGTCATATTGCTAACCCTTTAGGACTTTGTTAGGTTTCGACCTAACAGCATTCATTAGCCCTTCCCCCTCTCCTCCAATCCAACAGAAGATGTGATTTGTCGTCGTTTTACACGCTTCAAGTAATAGTGATCACAAGGTGAGACAACTCTTGGTTTATTCACTTCTATTCTTTTTTTTATTTTAACATATTTCACCTCAAACAAGCTGTTGCTTGAGGGAAGTGGCCGATCGGAAAAGGGAGACTCTTGTTCCCACAATCAGAGAATGGATACTGCCTGGCAGTAGAATAATTAGCAATGGTTGGTCTGCATATGCCAATTTATCACAGGTAGACAGTGGCGTATACGACCACGATGTAGTGGTCCATGAAAGAAATGTTATAAACGTGATACTATGAAACCCCAATGTGTAAATCAGCCGCGAATGTTAATACTGTGTAAGGTTGGAAATTCCCGCTTCTCTCACACTACGTGTCTCCTATCCTTTGTTTTAATCGGGCCGGCGAGTCACAGGTTAGACTCACTGTTAGTGAAAACAGCTTTTATTTATTCATATTTTGTTTTCCATTAAAACGATGAAAGGAAAACAAGCAAGCTTACTGTAGACGTAAGTGGCTACTGAGAATTAGGGAGTAGGTTTTTGGTATCATCCTAAATTGGGAGATGTGCAGCGAGATGTCTGTTTACATTAGTTTTAAACCTCTGCATGTCAGTAACGTCGGGGAAACAGGGAGGGAGTTCCAGAGGCCTGCAGCACGAAGAAGGAAAGAAGCTGTTGGAATAGAAAGCTCTCCGGCATCTGGGGACCTCTACAGCGAATGGATGAGATTTAGCTGATGGTCGGGTTGGTCTAGTGAATTTACATCAAGGGGGCACCAGAGCAGCAAGTTCCTCGGAGCACAATCCATTGAAGTATTTGTAAAACAAGCACAACGATGCAACATTGCGGCGATGGGACAGGGGCTGGAGCTTGGTTGACAGTGAGGGACCTATTAAGTTGGCGACTCTTTTATATAAAGGCCAGTTGTCTTAATGTTTAATTTTGCTTCAGTCGAAGTTCTCAGAAATCAAGGGGCCCCTTCCTGGAGCTAACACTTGATCTCTATATGAGATACATAGATACCCGAATATTCTATTAAAATTCTCCTTTATTTCTCAAACATTGAGTTAGTAAAAAAGTTAAGAATAACAAATTTCTTCTCTCCCCAACTGACCAGTCAAGTATGTCATAGTATATCTTTCTTGTGGTCTGTTGGTTTTACCAGATTCCAGGACTAGAATTCATTTAGTCTGGTGGAGTATCCAGCTACATGGTGTTACTTGAGGTAACATCACTAGGAGAAGATGCACTATTCCTCGTATGAGGGGATCTTATTTGTGCTGCGGATACTATGTAATTTTGAATATTTGGTCAGGGGTTACTTGTAGGGGTAAGTATCCTCATGTCCGGTTGTCCTGACAAACCCTTGTACAGAGAGACCGAAGACACTCGAGGATAGTGTCTAGTAGGTAATTCAAACTTGTCAGTGTGTATGTGCGTGTGTATATCCAACTAAAAGTGAAATAACTACAAAACAAACAGGGAGCAGGGAGGGAGTTCCAGAGGCCGGCAGCTCGAGGAAAGAAAATATTGGGAGTAAAAGCCTCTGAGGACCTCCATGGTTAATGGATCAGACTTAACTGATTGTCGAGTTGGTCGGGTTTATTTATGTCGACTAGGCACTAGAGCAGCAAGTTCATCTGAGCACAATCCATTGAAGTACTTGTAAAACAAGCACAAGGATGCAACATTGCGGCGATGGGACAGGGGCTGGAGCTTGGTGGATAGTGAGGGACCTATTAGGTTGGCGACTCTTTTTTGGACCTTGTCTAAGAGGGAGAAACTAGCGGATGATGCACCAGCCCGGATGTGGCAACAATACTCCATACATAGGCAGATGGTGGCTTTGTAGAGATACAAAACCTTGCCTTGTGTGTCTCAAAATGCTGCTGATGTTTGCGTCTTTGGTCGCTTTGGACGGCTTTAACCTGCTGCTGCCCACTCAGCGGACTGACGATTTAACTCCGGGGTGAAGTGGTGGATCTATGTTTCATCCATTGTTACATATTGATGCAAAAACTCCTTTATGTGGCAACAATACTCCATGCATGAGCTCAACTAAAACAACAAATATTTAGTTTCTAGTGAATTTACGCCGAGGGGGCACCAGAGCAGCATGTTCATCGGAGCACAATCCATTGAAGTATTTGTAAAACAAGCAACAAGGATGCAACATTGCAGCGATGGGACAGGGGCTGGAGCTTGGTGGACAGTGAGGGACCTATTAAGTTGGCGACTCTTTTTTGGACCTCGTCTAAGAGGGAGAGACTAGTGGATGATGCACCAGCCCAGATCTTGCAACAATACTCCATGCATGGGTGGATGGTGGTTTTGTAGAGATACAGGATAATGTCAGGTGTGAGGAGTTTACTAGCACGGTAGAAGGAGCCCACCTTCTTTGTATGAAGTACGGCCGTTTATCGCACTGGCAATGACATTAAAATGCCAAATGAAAATACCAAATCCAAGAACTTCAACTTTCTAATATACTGAGCATGTCCATATGATCGACATACTCAGGCTAACTAATTTGCATATTGCTTTGCAAAAGGACATCTCATTAATTCACTATTATTGTTTTCAAATTCATTGTGTTATTACACATAATTCTTTTGATGCATATTTTTTATTCCATGGATACCATAATGCATTTCGGTTCATTTGGAAACAAGTCAACCATTTCATTCTTTTGTTAAATTGTAACTTAACCCCCCACCTCCACCTCTTCTTCACTCCCGAAAAATACATACACACCGCAGCAAAGCAAACAAGTCGGTGGGTATTACCCCACCTCCATATTAATTTCATTACAAAATTAAATTCCACCATAATGCATTTTGGTTCATTCGTACACAAGTCAGACATTTTTTGATTTTGTAAATTGTAAATTACAAAGAAAGCTCCCACTGAAAACACACCACAGCCGAACAAAAAAGGCACTGACTATTCTTCCCACCCACCCCTAAAATTATTTCATTACAAAACTGAATTCCACCATAATGCATTTCGATTTATTCAGTAATTCCGCAGGCTTGTGGAACTTTCTTCCTGCTGACTGTTTTCCTCCTACCTATAGCCTTGGTCTTTTTCAAGACTAAGGCCAATAGACATCTCCTGTCTTTGCGATAATCATCTTTCGTTCTTGTTAGCTCCTTACATCAAGTGGCTTCATGCCTTGTCTGGAGCGATTTTCATACATAAAAAAAAAAAAAAATTTGTTCACAAGTCAGTCATTTTATTCTTTTATTAAATTGTAAATCAAAACCAAAGGCCCCCCCCCCCTCCATCCCAACACTTCTTCCGATTCTTGGTTTCCTCCATTTTCCAGGAGAACACCAGTTCTGCTAGTCTTCAATATTTTGACTCAAGCATTAGTAAAAAAAAAAAAAGGGATCCTAACCCCAACCCTTTATGGCTTTGTTAGATTTCGACCTAACAAAATTCATTAGCCCTCCCCTCCCAATCTAACAGAAAATGTGATTTGTCGTTGTCTTACATGCTTCAAGTAGTAGTGACTACAAGGGGAGACAACTTTTGGTTCATTTTCAATATTTTGACTTACCTTTCCTTTATCTTGTAAATCTCTTGAAGCCACGCAGAAGACAGTCGAAGAAAGCGGATTATCGTCAAACCTGTAGTGTGTGAAGCACACAGCGTGAGAATTGATACATTGGGTGATGTCTTCGTCCACATTATAAAGCTGGGTGACACCTGAAATACGGTCTTCCTGGAAAAAAATAAAAACGAGTTAAAAATTACAGAAAAAGAAAAAAAACAGAACAAGCAACAAAAAAACTCTATTTTCTTAGATCCAATAACCTCTATTTTTTATAAATTTGATCCAATAATCTCTATTTTTTAATACATTTGATCCAATAACCTCTATTTTTTATAAATTTGATCCAATAACCTCTATTTTTTAATACATTTGATCCAATAACCTCTATTTTTTATAAATTTGATCCAATAATCTCTATTTTTTAATAAATTTGATCCAATAACCTCTATTTTTTAATACATTTGATCCAATAATCTATTTTTTTATAAATTTGATCCAATAATCTATTTTTTTAATACATTTGATCCAATAATCTATTTTTTAATACATTTGATCCAATAATCTTTTTTATACATTTGATCCAATAATCTATTTTTTTATACATTTGATCCAATAACCCCTATTTAAAAAAATAAATTTGATCCAATAACCTCTATTTTTTATAAATTTGATCCAATAACCTCTATTTTAAAAAATAAATTTGATTAAATAATCTATTTTTTTATATAAATTTGATCCAATAATCTCTATTTTTTAATACATTTGATCCAATAATCTCTATTTTTTAATACATTTGATCCAATAATCTCTATTTTTTTTATAAATTTAGGTAAAATGAACATAACAATTCTATTTAGATTTAATGAGACAAAAATTAAAATTGCCTCAGTCTAGAAGGATTTCATCTTCACTGACTGAGGATGCATTATAAGAACCGATATTACATTTTTTTTCCCCAATTTTATTTCGGGTTAAACTCCGTTTCCCAACACAAAACTTCTACAATGAATTACGACGTTTGCATACGATACTGCTGTTCCGAAGTTAGAGCGAGAGTTATCTCCCTTTCTATTTGTTTGTTAGTAAAATCTTATGAGGAATCCAATGTTTGTATTAAAGGATTTTACAAAAATATAAAGCTAGTATCCACTCACACACACACCCACACACACACCCACACACCCACACCCACACACACACACACACACACATACACACACACACACACACACACACACACCTTTGAATGAATATTGAGGAAAAGTTTGAATGCCCACTAAACATCATCCCTGACTGTCTTCCAAGTTTGAATTACCTACGAGACGTCATCCTATTTGAAACTTAAGCTTGACAGACCAACGAAAATTCTATTTCAAACTTGAGCGTGACAGACCAACGAAAATGCTATTTCAAACGTAAGCATGACAGACACCGAAAATTCTATTTCAAACTTGAGCTTGACAGACCAACACAACTAGACAATATTAGGTTTAAAGCTCCCGAAATTCATACCAGAATTGTCCATATGGACCTGTGGCATAATGTTTATAGGCGTTGATTAGCATACTGGAGCAACCACTCTATTCAAAGGGGTCACCAAGGGGACATGTTTTGAAGATGTGGAAGTACTCAAAAGGGTTGTAAGGATTGAGCTGAGGAGAATCCCAAAATAATCCTTCCAGCCGTGCGTAGAAGCACAGCAAAGGATGATGACAAAATGTGTTAAAGTCAGTGGGGAGTACTTTATAGAGTTTGAATTCCCTACTGGAGAGTTTGAATTATCTACTAGAGAGTTTGAATTATCTACTAGAGAGTTTGAATTATCTATTGGAGAGTTTGAATTATCTACTAGAGAGTTTGAATTATCTATTGGAGAGTTTGAATTATCTATTGGAGAGTTTGAATTATCTACTGGAGAGTTTGAATTATCTACTAGAGAGTTTGAATTATCTATTGGAGAGTTTGAATTATCTATTGGAGAGTTTGAATTATCTACTGGAGAGTTTGAATTATCTACTGGAGAGTTTGAATTATCTACTGGAGAGTTTGAATTATCTACTAGAGAGTTTGAATTATCTACTAGAGATTTTGAATTACCTACTAGAGAGTTTGAATTATCTACTGGAGAGTTTGAATTATCTATTGGAGAGTTTGAATTATCTATTGGAGAGTTTGAATTATCTATTGGAGAGTTTGAATTATCTACTGGAGAGTTTGAATTATCTACTGGAGAGTTTGAATTATCTACTGGAGAGTTTGAATTATCTACTGGAGAGTTTGAATTACCTACTGGAGAGTTTGAATTATCTACTGGAGAGTTTGAATTATCTATTGGAGAGTTTGAATTATCTATTGGAGAGTTTGAATTATCTACTGGAAAGTTTGAATTATCTACTTGAGAGTTTGAATTATCTACTTGAGAGTTTGAATTATCTACTGGAGAGTTTGAATTATCTATTGGAGAGTTTGAATTATCTACTGGAAAGTTTGAATTATCTACTGGAGAGTTTGAATTATCTACTGGAGAGTTTGAATTATCTACTGGAGAGTTTGAATTATCTACTGGAGAGTTTGAATTACCTACTGGAGAGTTTGAATTACATACTGGAGAGTTTGAATTATCTACTGGAGAGTTTGAATTACATACTGGAGAGTTTGAATTATCTACTGGAGAGTTTGAATTATCTACTGGAAAGTTTGAATTATCTACTGGAGAGTTTGAATTACCTACTGGAGAGTTTGAATTATCTACTGGAGAGTTTGAATTACCTACAGGAGAGTTTGAATTATCTACTGGAGAGTTTGAATTATCTACTGGAGAGTTTGAATTATCTACTGGAGAGTTTGAATAATTTACTAGAGAATTTGAATTATCTACTGGAGAGTTTGAATTATCTACTGGAGAGTTTGAATTACCTACTGGAGAGTTTGAATTATCTACTGGAGAGTTTGAATTACCTACAGGAGAGTTTGAATTATCTACTGGAGAGTTTGAATTACCTACTGGAGAGTTTGAATTATCTATTGTAGAGTTTGAATTACCTACTGGAGAGTTCGAATTACCTACTGGAGAGTTCGAATTACCTACTGGAGAGTTTGAATTATCTACAAGAGAGTTTGAATTATCTACAAGAGAGTTTGAATTACCTACTGGAGAGTTTTAATTACCTACTTGAGAGTTTGAATTACCTACTAGAGAGTTTGAATTACCTACTGGAGAGTTTGAATTACCTACTGGAGAGTTTGAATTATCTACTGGAGAGTTTGAATTATCTACTAGAGAATTTGAATTATCTACTGGAGAGTTTGAATTATCTACTGGAGAGTTTGAATTATCTACTGGAGAATTTGAATTATCTACTAGAGAGTTTGAATTATCTACTAGAGAATTTGAATTATCTACTGGAGAGTTTGAATTATCTACTGGAGAATTTGAATTATCTACTGGAGAGTTTGAATTATCTACTGGAGAGTTTGAATTACCTACTGGAGAATTTGAATTATCTACTGGAGAGTTTGAATTATCTACTGGAGAGTTTGAATTACCTACTGTAGAGTTTGAATTACCTACTGGAGAGTTTGAATTATCTACTGGAGAGTTTGAATTATCTACTAGAGAATTTGAATTATGTACTGGAGAGTTTGAATTATCTACTGGAGAGTTTGAATTACCTACTGGAGAGTTTGAATTATCTACTGGAGAATTTGAATTATCTACTGGAGAGTTTGAATTATCTACTGGAGAGTTTGAATTACCTACTGTAGAGTTTGAATTACCTACTGGAGAATTTGAATTATCTACTGGAGAGTTTGAATTATCTACTGGAGAGTTTGAATTATCTACTGGAGAGTTTGAATTACCTACTGGAGAGTTTGAATTATCTACTGGAGAGTTTGAATTATCTACTGGAGAGTTTGAATTACCTACTGGAGAATTTGAATTATCTACTGGAGAGTTTGAATTATCTACTGGAGAGTTTGAATTACCTACTGTAGAGTTTGAATTATCTACTGGAGAGTTTGAATTACCTACTGGAGAGTTTGAATTATTTACTAGACACTATCCTCGAGTGTCTTCGGTCTCTCTGTAGAGTGGTTAGTCACGACAACCTAGCATGGAAAACCTGACATGATGATACTTCACACTACAAGTAAACCCTGACCAAATATTCAAAATAACATAGTATTCGAAGCCCAAATAAGATCCCCTCGACACGGCTATACACTAGCTCATACGACGAATGGGGCACATTCTCCTAGTGATGTTACCTCAAGTAACAACAGTTAGCTGGATACTCCACCAGACTAGATGAATTCTTGTCCTGGAATCCGGTAAGACTAAGAAACCACAATACAGATAAACTATAACATAGTTAACTGGTCAATTAGCTGGACAGTCCACCAATCTATCAGGTTGGAAAGAAAGTAATGCCGCTTTTTGTCCAACACATTTATTTCATCTGAAACATTTACATTAGGCTGGTGATACCAGATCAGGCTGCCCTGTGGCTCCCTGAGACGAAATTCACCTACATTGACGTTTTTTTGTTTTTGTTTTTGTTTTTTTTTTTGTTTGTAAAACTTAATTATGTTCTACAAAACCAAAAACAAAAACAACAGCCCCTCTCCCTTTCTCCCTCCCCTTTTTTATTTTTATTTTTCCTACCCTACTCCCGGTCCTGGATATGACCTTAAACTACATCCGATGGTGAGATCCGGCTTACGGACTTTGGGGAATGTGGAGCCTCCTCTTCATTACCATTGCTCCCAGGTCCACCCTGACCCGGAGTGGTAGTACCTGTTAGGGTCCCAACTATGGGTTAAATAGAAACAGATATTAAAAGGGGAAAGAAACAAAAAAGAGAAGAAAACAAGACCAGATTCGGCATTAAATAACCCAAAAAGGGTTGATATGCCGTAAAACAAAACTACCAAACTACCAAACCATTTACATTAGGGCATTTTTAATCTTTACAATAATTTCCCTCATTTTCTATGACTTTTGTCCAACGATCAACAAGCTTCTTGATGCCTTCTTCAAAAAATTTATCTGATTTTTTAGAAAAAAACAAATTTAGGTCATTTTTGAGTTGAGTTTCATTTTCATAAATTCTATTGTTTAAGTGATGCAGCAACGCCCCAAAAAGATGGTAGTCAGATGGAGCAATGTCAGGTGAATAAGGCGGATGAGGCAAAACTTCCCAATTGAAACTCATGACCTTTTCGTGAGTGAGTTTTGCTGTGTGATGTCTCGTGTTATCATGCTGAAGAACTACACCCTTCCTATTGAGTAATGCTGATCGTTTTTATTGATAGAGCAATTCTTAGATCATCCAGCTGCGAACAATATTTTACTGCTGTGATTGTTTGATTAGGCTCTAGTAACTCATAATGAATCACTCCTCTCATGTCCCACCATAAAGAGAGCATAACCTTCTTTGGGTGTTGTCCTTGTTTTGGAACAGACTGTGAACTTTGGTTTCGGTCTAACCATTGTCTTTTGCGTTGTGTATTCTTGTAAATAACCCATTTTTCATCTCCAGTCACAATTCTTTGCAAAAATGGTTCTCGATGATTCCTGGAAAGCAAAGATGTGCAAACAGTCAATCTTTGATTTCGTTGAGCGTCGGTCAAATCGTGGGGAACCCAGAGTCCAAGTTTTGAAACTTTTCATAACTCGTGAAGACATGAAATAATTGTGTTATGGGTTGAATTGAATTGTTGAGCTAATTCTCTGCTGATTAACTTTGGATTGCCCCCGACAGCGTCTTTAATGGCATCTTTATCAATTGATTTTGGCCTTCCCGAACGTCGCCGATCTGACAGGTTAAAGTCTCCAGAAGAAAATTTTGCAATTAACCGTTAAAATCTTTGATCATTCAGAACATTCATCCCATAGCCAGTTCCAATATTCCTTGTAGCTTCTGCAGCTGAGTTTCCTTTTTTTGAATTCATAGAGCATGCAATGTCTCAGATGCTCCTCACTAATATCCATTTTTTGACGGCTGAGACCGTTAAACTTAATATTTTCCAACTAATTACTATATCTGAAAGGCAAAACAAGATATTAAAACAACAATTCACCAAAAAATCTCGAACTGTGTACAACTTAGGAGGCTGCAAAGTGATGAAGTAAAAAATACGACATTACTTTCTTTCCAACAGGAGGGAGAATGAATCCACCAGAAAAATATGTCAAGTTGTTAAAGGTGACAGTTTAAAGTGAAGTCCGGTCGATGTGCTCTGCTGGGTTGACGCTTTTTAAATACGGAAATTGATCGCATCTTTGAAGCATCCACGTATATGAATAGTTTATATTAAAATTCGAAAACAGAAACATGATGCAATTTTAAAATGAATAAAATAATTTATTTTTTTTAACTTAGGTTTTTTAGGCTAAGACTTTCAATGAATACATCATTCTCAAAGCGAGACTTTTTTTCCCTTTTTTTTCTTCTTCATTTTGTTGGTATTAACCCCAGGAGGAAAAGCGCAAAACCAGCGTAGCACGTCGACTGGACTTTACTCGAAAGTAAATGAATGATTTAATTTCTTTTTTTTCTTCTTCATTTTGTTGGTATTAACCCCAGGAGGGAAAGCGCAAAACCAGCGTAGCACGTCGACTGGACTTTACTCGAAAGTAAATGAATGATTTAATTTCTTTTTTTTCTTCTTCATTTTGTTGGTATTAACCCCAGGAGGGAAAGCGCAAAACCAGCGTAGCACGTCGACTGGACTTTACTCGAAAGTAAATGAATGATTTAATTTCTTTTTTTTCTTCTTCATTTTGTTGGTATTAACCCCAGGAGGGAAAGCGCAAAACCAGCGTAGCACGTCGACTGGACTTTACTCGAAAGTAAATGAATGATTTAATTTCTTTTTTTTCTTCTTCATTTTGTTGGTATTAACCCCAGGAGGGAAAGCGCAAAACCAGCGTAGCACGTCGACTGGACTTTACTCGAAAGTAAATGAATGATTTAATTTCTTTTTTTTCTTCTTCATTTTGTTGGTATTAACCCCAGGAGGGAAAGCGCAAAACCAGCGTAGCACGTCGACTGGACTTTACTCGAAAGTCTTAGCCTAATGAATGATTTAATTTATTAATTATTTAAAAAAAAAAATGTAAGCATTAACTGAAACAAATAAACATGTAATAAAAAGAAAAGGCAATTAAAAGTAATTATTATTTTGTTTTTAAATAAATAAATAAAATAAAATATGAAATAAAATAAAATGTAAAATAAAATAAAAACTAAAATATAAAATAAAATAAAAACTAAAATATAAAATAAAATAAAAACTAAAATATAAAATAAAATATAAAAATATAAACTAAAATATAAAATAAAAACTAAAATAAAATATAATATAAAAAAATAAAATAAAATAAAATATAAAATAAAATAAATAATAAAATATAAAAATATAAAAAAATATAAAATAAAATAAAATATAAAATAAATAAAATAAAATATGAACTAAACTAAAATAAAATAACATAAAATAAAATATAAAATAAAATACTAAATAAGAAATAAAATAAAAATAAAAAATAAAATAAACTAAGATATAAAATAAATAAATAAAATAAATAATAAAATAAATAAAATAAATAAAATAAATAAAATATAAAATAAAATAAAATAAAAATAAAATATAAAAAATATAAAATATAAAATAAAATATAAAATAAATGAACTAAAAACTAAAATAAACTAAGATATAAAATAAAATAAATAAAATAAAAATAAAATAAATAATGAAATATAAAATAAAATAAAAATAAAAATAAAATATAAAAAAATATAAAATATAAAATAAAATATAAAATAAATAAAATAAAAACTAAAAACTAAAATAAACTAAGATATGAAATAAAATACATAAATAAATAAACGGATGGAGATATCAGTGGAAAATGACCAGGGGAAAATCGATTTAAGAGAAAGGATTCAATTTTTTTCTTACCTCTGGTGTGAGCCCAGTTACGGCCAACCACTTGAGACTGCGATCAGCTTTATAACTGACTATCTCACTGAAGGCCAAGCGATTATGTCTGTTGAATACACATTCGGGCGGTGAATCTCCTGAAGAAAAGAAAGACAAAAATTTTTAAAGTCACGTACATCGTGCAATGTGTATAAGTCTGCTTTTTGGTGGACACTCGTCTTGTCATCTTGATGTTTCCCCGTTGACCATGTTTCGCAGCCACACAAGAGTGCGCGTGTCGTATGCTGTCACTCTAGCATACGATGGGATCTGTGCGTTTTGTAAAATTGTTGACAGCTGCCTGAAAGCTCTCCGTATGAAAGATATATGTTGTCTTATAGTTGTGTCACTTCAAGGGAAGAGAGGAATACGGCTGCTGCTATCATCACACCGAGAGGGAAGAGAGGAATATGGCTGCTGCTATCATCACACCCAGAGGGAAGAGAGGAATATGGCTGCTGCTATCATCACACCCAGAGAGAAGAGAGGAATATGGCTGCTGCTATCATCACACCGAGAGGGAAGAGAGGAATATGGCTGCTGCTATCATCACACCCAGAGGGAAGAGAGGAATATGGCTGCTGCTATCATCACACCCAGAGAGAAGAGAGGAATATGGCTGCTGCTATCATCACACCGAGAGGGAAGAGAGGAATATGGCTGCTGCTATCATCACACCGAGAGGGAAGAGAGGAATATGGCTGCTGCTATCATCACACCGAGAGGGAAGAGAGGAATATGGCTGCTGCTATCATCACACCCAGAGGGAAGAGAGGAATACGGCTGCTGCTATCATCACACCCAGAGAGAAGAGAGGAATATGGCTGCTGCTATCATCACACCGAGAGGGAAGAGAGGAATATGGCTGCTGCTATCATCACACCCAGAGGGAAGAGAGGAATATGGATGCTGCTATCATCACACCCAGAGGGAAGAGAGGAATATGGCTGCTGCTATCATCACACCCAGAGAGAAGAGAGGAATATGGCTGCTGCTATCATCACACCCAGAGGGAAGAGAGGAATATGGATGCTGCTATCATCACACCCAGAGGAAAGAGAGGAATATGGCTGCTGGTATCATCACACCCAGAGGAAAGAAAGGAATATGGCTGCTGCTATCATCACACCCAGAGGGAAAAGAAGAATATGGCTGCTGCTATCATCACACCCAGAGGGAAAAGAGGAATATGGCTGCTGCTATCATCACACCCAGAGGGAAGAGAGGAATATGGCTGCTGCTATCATCACACCCAGAGGGAAGAGAGGAATATGGCTGCTGCTATCATCACACCCAGAGAGAAGAGAGGAATATGGCTGCTGCTATAATCACACCCAGAGGGAAGAGAGGAATATGGCTGCTGCTATCATCACACCCAGAGGGAAGAGAGGAATATGGATGCTTCTATCATCACACCGAGAGGTAAGAGAGGAATATGGCTGCTGCTATCATCACACCCAGAGGGAAGAGAGGGAATACGGCTGCTGCTATCATCACCCCCAGAGGGAAGAGAGGAATATGACTGCTGCTATCATCACACCCAGAGGGAAAAGAGGAATATGGCTGCTGCTATCATCACACCCAGAGTGAAGAGAGGAATATGGCTGCTGCTATCATCACACCCATACGGAAGAGAGGAATATGGCTGCTGCTATCATCACACCCAGAGGGAAGAGAGGAATATGGCTGCTGCTATCATCACACCCAGAGGGAAGAGAGGAATATGGCTGCTGCTATCATCACACCCAGAGTGAAGAGAGGAATATGGCTGCTGCTATCATCACACCGAGAGGGAAGAGAGGAATATGGCTGCTGCTATCATCACACCCAGAGGGAAAAGAGGAATATGGCTGCTGCTATCATCACACCCAGAGAGAAGAGAGGAATACGGCTGCTGCTATCATCACACCCAGAGGGAAGAGAGGAATACGGCTGCTGCTATCATCACACTGAGAGGGAAGAGAGGAATATGGCTGCTGCTATCATCACACCCAGAGGGAAGAGAGGAATATGGCTGCTGCTATCATCACACCCAGAGGGAAGAGAGGAATATGGCTGCTGCTATCATCACACCTAGAGGGAAGAGAGGAATATGGCTGCTGCTATCATCACACCCAGAGGGAAGAGAGGAATATGGCTGCTGCTATCATCACACCCAGAGGGAAGAGAGGAATATGGCTGCTGCTATCATGGAAGAAGAAAGCAAACAACTTTGTTTCCGTATTATTTGGATTGTTCGGACTACTGTTCTCATCTTAGGTGTTATTCTCACAATTCGATTTGATATAATGTTTCAAATCAGTACGGACCCAAATTAATACAAAAATGGAAACGACCCGAAGTTCTTTCCGTTTCACAAACACATCACACATGTTGAATTCTAACGACATTGATTTGTTGGAAAAATAACCAAAACATTCTTTCAACCATTCACCAATAAAAGCCATTGTCAAGATACACCTGAAAAAGGTCGGAGGTTACATTGGCCGAAACGTTGTGAGAATAACACCCAAGATGAGAACAGTAGTCTGAACAATCCAAATAATACATATTATCAATCCGCATCTAAAAAATTCAGAAACTTGACAGCAACATCACTACTCGGAGAAACGTCACTTTCCACTGAGCAACTACTTACGTGTCGACCAGAAAACAGCCGTTTCTGTCAACGGAAGAGGACGACAGGGAGTCTGCGGGGATGTAAGAATGTAAGACAGGTGTGTGAAAGCAGAAGTAAGAAAGCATGCGAGTCAGATCATATGAAGGTTCGGGTTAGGGTTCGGGTTAGGGTTAGGGTTAGGGTTAGGGTTAAGAAGAAGTGTTTTAAATGTGGCAGCATAAATTAGCCTGCTTTCTGTCTCTCCTTACCAACGAATGAATAAGGACTTAAGAAAAGAACAAAATGTCTTTTTTAAAATCGTCTACGAGTTGTTTTGTTAATTTAAATCAATAATGGCTGAGGGGGTTTCGTCCAGCAAAAATGAGCCTTCATTTTATTCATTCTTTCACTAACAAGTGTCAGACGATATAGATGTCATCATTATCATTAAAGAACAGCCCCTGCCTCGAGGAAGTGGGACCCCAAAGATGCTATACAACAAATGTATGATGTTATAAGGGGATGGCCTTACCTTGCCAAAGATCCCAATGAAAGACTGCATTATCAGTTACAATAGCAATGATATCAGAGTTGACCCACGTCCAATAAATTACCCGGTCAACCATGTCCATCTTGCTGACCAGCATCTTAGCACCAAAGTTGAAAACCTCAAATCGTAAACTTGCTAAAAAAAAAAAAAAAAAAAAATTTTAAAGAAAATTAAATGAATAAAAAAAGCAAAAATAAATAAAAATTAAAAATTAAAAAAAATTAAAAAATAAAAACGAAAAAATAAATAAAAACGAAAAAATAAATAAAAATAAAAGATGTTAAGAAAAAATAAATAATGGAAATTAAATGAATAAAAAACAAAAATAAATGAAAATTAAAAAATAAAATAAGGAAAGGAAAGAAAATATAGAAAAAATATTCAAGAAAAAATAAACAAAGGAAATTAAATGAATAAATAAAAAAGCAAAATAAATAAATAAAAATTAAAAAATAAATAGAAATTAAAAAAATAAAACTTAAAAATAAAAATTAAAAAATTAAATAATAAAGAAAGAAAAAAAAGGAAAAAATAAAGGAAATTAAATAAATAAAAAAGCAAAATAAATAAATACAAATTAAAAAATAATTAAAAATTAAAAAATAAAATAAAAATGAAGAAAAAAGAAAAGTAAATTAAAAAAAAGAAAATAAATAAAAAAATAAATAAAGGAAATCAAATAAATAAAAAAAGTAAATAAAAATAAAAAAGAAATACAAAAAAGAAAAAAAAAAGAAAAAAGAAATAAAGAAAAAAAAAGAAGAAAATAACGAATAAAAATAAAAAAATAAATGAATAATGATATACATTATTAGTTGTTCACTAATGATATTTTAGTTTAGATTTTTAAACTATAAAACATAACAATTTGTGAGTCACGATACTCAAAATGTAAGGGAAATAACTCATATTTTATCTTCATAGGAAAATAGTTATCTCCCTTCTATTTTGAGCTTTTTAGGTCACTATTTAAAATCGTCTCCATTGTAATAATCTTTTTTGCCAGAATAATTATTTTCAGAAAGAAACTGAAGCTAATTACACTTTTTGGTGTAAAGAACATGCTGCAAGAATAAAAAGGAATAAATGGCTAGCCAGAATCAAATATCGATTTGTCAGATACAATACTATTTAGGTCTAACATGGAAAATCCGACCAACTTAAATTTGCATAGGTTTTCTTACCCAGTACGTAAATTGAATAAAGAGGGAGTATTTAAACAACAAAACAAAAAAGACAGAAAGATAGCGACAGATAGCGAGAAGTGAATTACTTTTCTTATTCTTTGTAAGTAACTGGCTGCGCTTACCCCGCGTTGCCCGGGAGTTTTTTTTACTTTCATTTTTCACCATTTTTATTTATTAAAAAAAAAAAAAAAAAAAAAAAAAAAAAAAATTGCTATGGATTACGAAATACCAAGGTCTTATGTACGACACGAAAAGAAACTGGAATCTTAGGAAGATATCCATCATCCCAGTAATTATAGGAGCAACAGGACTTATGAAATAGAATTTCAAAAGCTATCTGGCGAGTATACCCGGTGAACCGAGTGCAAGAGAAATACAAACAATTGCACTTAAAGAGACGGTTAGAATCTTAAAAAGATCTCTAGGCTGGAGTGTCTGAAATAGTCGGTGAATGTCTGACATCCGGTAGGATACCCCATCCCCAGCAAAAACAAAAAAGAAAGGGAAAAGACTACGAAAAGAGCTGAAAGGGAAAAGATTAGGAAATACCACGGTCTTATGTACGTCATGAAAAGAAACTGGAATCGTAGGAAAATCTCCATCATACCAGTAATTATAGGAGCAACAGGACTAATGAAAAAGAATTTCAAAAGCTATCTGGCGAGTATACCCGGTGAACCGAGTGCAAGAGAGATCCAAACAATTGCGCTTAAAAGGACGGTTAGAATCTTAACAAGATCTCTCGGTTGGAGTGTCTCAAATAGCCGGTGAATGTCTGACATCCGGTAGGATACCCCATCCCCAGCAAAAAAAAAAGAAAGAAAATAAGAAAAAAAAAAAGACAAATCTCCTTTATATAATAAATTCCTCGAGGAATAAGCCGGCATTTTTTTTTCAAAATCAGTACATATAATGGCTGAAAAACCGCCACCCCCTGACAAAACCTGGCCCAGTTTACCCCCAAAGAATGAAACGTTTTTATTTTAGATGTTATTCAACCAGGGCAACGCTGATCAAGAATCTACCAACTTTGTGGCTGTTTGTTTTGTGTTGGACATACACACACATACATACACACACACACATACATACACACACATACATACACACTGACAACTGGCCTTCATATAAAAGAGTCGCCAAATTTATAGGTCCCTCACCATCCACCAAGCTCCAGCCTCATCGCCGCAATGTTGCATCCTTGTGCTTGTTTTACAAATACTTCAATGGATTGTGCTCCGATGAACTGGCCGCTCTAGTGCCCTGTCGACGTAAATATACTAGAACAACCCGACAATCAGCTAAATCCCGTCCATCCACTGTGCAGGTCCCCAGATGCCGGAGAGCCTTCTACTCCAGCAGCTTCTTTCCTTCCTTGTGCTGCTGGACTCTGGAACTCCCTCCCTGCTCCCGGTTTCCCCCCGACAGTACCGACATGCAGAGGTTTGAAATTAATGTAAACAGACATCTCACTGCACAGCTTCCCAACTTAGGATGACACCCAAAAACCTACTCCCTAATTCTCATTAATCCCTTATGTCTACAGTGGCGGCCTGTCTCGTTTGGAGTGAATTATGTTAAAAAAAGAAAAAAAAAAAGAAAAAAAAAGATGATGTTAAAAGGACACTCATAAATTTTAAAGGAATTTGGAAGCCTTTAAACTGTTTAATAGAAAGTCAATTCTGGTCTTAAAGTTCTTAACTAAAAATTTTAAAGCTTTTACATCCAATAATTTCATAAATTTTAATTAAAACGACATTAAATTAAATTAAATTAAAAAAAAATTTTTTTTTTTATTTTTCAAAATTTGTTATTTTTTATTTTATTTTTCATTTTTTAATAATTACAATAGTAAAATCCATTTTTAGATAAATCGTGGTTGAAACTTGAAACTAGAGTTCTCTCCCCCTTATTTGACTCTCCTCAACTTAAAGATAATTTTTTTTTTTCGGACCTACAGTTCACAAGCATCAAGATTCAATAGAACAAAAGTAAAAGAAACCCGGGGAACGCCGGGAGGGTACGGCTCGTACATATATAAGATATATTTACCTTTTAGCGCGATGATCGGATGGGATGGGTTCATTAAAAGAGAATCAGCGGAAGTTGTCCCCGCGAAGAGCTTCATACCTTCTCTTGGGTTCAACACTGTTACCTGAACAAAAACAAACAAAACAATAAAAACAAACAAAAAAAAAATCAATCCCACTCGGACAACTGGTAATATGGAAACATTTTTCAATTAAAAAAAAATCTAAATCAGCAAGAGGAATAACTCATATTTTTTAATTTAAGAATATAAAGAGTTGTCTCCCTCACAACTAAAATTTTATTTTTCTGGATAAGTTGAAAAAATATGCAAACAAATAAAAATATTAATGACGTGCAACACCGGAGACAATCGCGAATTGTCTTGGCTTTACGAGCGCCTCTCTATCGCCATTATTCGTGGTAACATCTCGAGTCTGTTCTCGGCCTGCCAAGCCAGCCGGACATTCGAAGAAAACTATGGACTGTGATTCAATTATATATAAGGAATTAGGATTTCTCGATATTGAACTAAACAATGTCCAAGTGACGAATAAGGGATTTATTAATTATTTATTGAATTATTAATCTTATAGTTTACTTTTTCATCGAATGGATCAGTGTAATATATAAGGAATCAGGATTTCTTGATATTGAACTAAACAATGTCCAAGTGACAAATAAGGGATTTATTAATTATTTATTGAATTATTAATCTTATAATTTACTTTTTCACCCAATAGATCAGTGTAATATATAAGGAATCAGGATTTCTCGATATTGAACTAAACAATGTCCAAGTGACAAATAAGGGATTTATTAATTATTTATTGAATTATTAATCTTATAGTTTACTTTTTCACTGAATGGATCGGTGTAATATATAAGGAATCAGGATTTCTCTTTATTGAACTAAACAATGTCAAAGTGACGAATAAGGGATTTATTAATTATTTATTGAATTATTAATCTTATAGTTTACTTTTTCACCGAATGGATCAGTGTAATATATTTGTTTCTTATTTTTTTTCATTTGTGATTGAATAAATAAAATAATAAATATAAAAAACCTTTGTCTTGTTGGGCTAATTTATACTCTTTTTGTGTATATATATCCCTCTCTCTCTCTCTCTCTCAGTGTTGCCAACTGAGTATTTTCAAAACCCGCTAGATTGAGAAAGCAAAATCGCCAGAAAATCGCTAGATTTTTAACTTTTCGTCATTATTGGCAAGTGAGATTTTCAAAACCCGCTAGATCGAAAACAATAAAATCGCTAAAAAAACCAAAAACTATAGATTTTAACTTCGTACCCTATATATATATATATATATATATATATATATATATATATACACCTATCAAAATGACTGCCAAATTTTATCGACTACTTTTGTCTGTTTTTCAAAGCTATGACAGCGAAAATATATCCACTGTACAAATATTAATTTGTCTGTTCTTGTCTATTACTTAAAACAATTATTTTGCAAATATTAATTTGTTGTCTGACTTTTGCGGATTATTTTGCAAATAAAAGTTAATTTGTTTTCATAAATATTAATTTGTTGCCACCTGGACCTAGAGAGAGGTTTAATGGAGTGTATATTTTGTTTTGTAAGAAACAAATCATAAAATCAAACAGTATTTATTAAAAATTGAAATATATTACAAATTTAACACCACAATAATGACGTATCTAAATATAGAATATTGCCGAAGAAATTGTCACAAAAATGAAATTAATATTTGCAAAATCATCCGCAAAAATCGGAAAATTAATTAATATTTTCAAAATAAAAGCTATAAGAAATATATTAAATTAAAATCCTATTAAGAGATTATCTATTATAATGCGCAGATCCCAATCTAGGTTGACCGCCTCCTACCTTCTCCCCTTTTCTTTTTCTCAGTAGCCCCTTACGTCTACAGTGGCGGCCTGCCTTGATTGGGGTGAACTATGTTAAAAAAAAAAAAGAATTTTTAATTTCGGTTTCTGCGTAAGAAAGTCGGCCATTTTAATATTTTGTTAATGATTGAATTACTTCGATATTTATTCCATACTTACCTAATTTTCCTACCTTGCCAAAATTACATAATTCCCCCCCCCCAAAAAAAAAACACGCACCCTTCCTACTACTAACCCTAAGTCCGGGTGGTAAGACGAAAAATAAATAAAGAATAAATTTAACAAAAGTCGAAAAAAGTGCGTGCGACGTGGGTGTAACGGGCTGTTAATAGTCAATTTATTGAATATTAAAGTTAGTTTTTTTGTTGTGTTATTTATTTATATTAAATAAACCGTTGTATTGTATCACTTATCTTTAGCGGAAAGAAAACAACAACAATTATTTCAAAATGCATCAGTTTTGCATATACTTGTAACATAAAATGATCCCCCATTTCCGGGCCATTCTAACTTAGTAGGTAAAAGCATTTAGTTAACATTGGTTCTCAGAGTGTAAGTCGAATATTTTTATTCGAAAAATTATGGGGATGCAAAGTAAACATTTCAAAGTTCACTGCCTCCTATCTCTCTTATTAAACCTTTTGTAATGTTAAAAATCGAAAATTAAACAAAATGCTGGAAGAAAATTGCATTTTCGCACGATTGGTGACATTTATTGGATGTGTTTCTACCAGTATTTTGTTTAATTTTCGATTTTTAGCGATTATCCGAGTGATCATCGTTGACATCTTAACGACGCCATTTTCTTTTTGAGTATGAATTGAACAGTCGGCACCATGTTTGGTTTTAACAAAAATATGCTTTAAAATAAGTTAAAACACAAATAAACTTATCCAGGTAGGTAGAATAGTAACTTATCTTGCCTTTGGTAACATTTATTTGTTGCACATGTATTTTTTTTTTTTTTTACCCATTTTTCGTTCTGTTCGCTCTCCTTATAAATGCCCTAGAATTGTTTTTTTTATTAATTTATTTTTACGTTCGTGGGCTTTTGTCCGTGGTTGAATTATTTTGGTGGCCTTTTGTCCGGTGAGCTTTTGTCCGGTCGCGATCACCATTTTATTTTTAGAACATTAACATTTTTATTGACATGTAAAACTACTGCAGATTTGCATATATCATGTATGGAAGGTAGATTGAGAAATAATCTCATGATGACTAAAGAGAAAATGAATACGGAAAATAGTTTTATTGAAATCTGAAATTGCGTGTGTGTATGTGGCAAACGAAATCGCCAGATTTTAAAGAAAAAAATCGCTAGCCGCTAGATCCAAATTTTACTAGCCAGATTCAAATCAAAATCGCCAGATTTAGCGGGAAACCCGCTAAATTGGCAACACTGCTCTCTCTGTCTCTCTCTCTGTCACACTCCTTACCAGGAAGTAGTTGTAAACACAGCCCAAGGCACATGTTCGTCTT
Source organism: Sepiola atlantica (assembly GCA_963556195.1). NCBI lineage: Eukaryota > Metazoa > Mollusca > Cephalopoda > Sepiida > Sepiolidae > Sepiola > Sepiola atlantica. The sequence goes on from OY744555.1 coordinate 15,457,241, forward strand.
TAACCACTGTCCGTTTTTCACAACTTTTTACTGACCATTTTTCTTTTCTTTTTTCGGTGTACACTTATCTATCAGGCTGCTAGAGAATTCCGGCGTTTTTGGAATTTTTTTCAAATATTTTACATTTTAGGAGGTGGGATCAGTTTCCAATGTTAATTCAACGTAGACTGATCCCCCTCTTTTTGACCATCTCAATTTTTTAAAAAATCTTTTCGGTGTACAATTATCTATCATGTCAGTAGAGAATTCCGGGGGTTTTGGAAAGAAATTTTTAAAAACTGATTTTAAGATGGGGGATCAGTTTTCAATGTAAATTCAACGTGGACTGATCCCCCTCTTTTTAACCATCTCAAATTTAAAAAATTATTCTTCTGCTTACAATTACCTATCATGTCGTGAGAGAATTCCGGAGATTTTGGAAAGAAATTTAAAAAAAATGAGATTTTAAGACGTAAAAAGTTGTGAAAAACGAACTATGGTAAAAGACGAACAAGACTGATCCCCCGTCTTAAAATCTCAATTTTTAAAAATTTCTTTCCAAAAACCCCGGAATTCTCTCGCGACATGATAGGTAATTGTAAGCAGAAGAATAATTTTTAAAATTTGAGATGGTTAAAAAGAGGGGGATTAGTCCACGTTGAATTTACATTGAAAACTGATCCCCCGTCTTAAAATCACAGTTTTTAAAAATTTCTTTCCAAAACCCCCGGAATTCTCTACTGACATGATAGGTAATTGTACACCGATTAAGATTTTTAAAAAAATTGAGATGGTCAAAAAGAGGGGGATCAGTCTACGTTGAATTAACATTGGAAACTGATCCCCCCTCCTAAAATGTAAAATATTTGAAAAAAAATTCCAAAAACGCCGGAATTCTCTAGCAGCCTGATAGATAAGTGTACACCGAAAAAAGAAAAGAAAAATGGTCAGTAAAAAGTTGTGAAAAACGGACAGTGGTTAAAGACGAACATGTGCCCAGCCCAATACTAAGATTATCGCCATTATTCGTGGAAACGCCTTGAGTCTGCTCTCAGCCTGCCAAGCCAGCCAGACATTCGAAGAAAACTGTGATACAATTATATATAAGGAATCGGGATTTCTTGATATTGAACTAACCAATGCCCAAGTGACGACTAAGGGAGTTATTAATTATTTATTGAATTATTAATCTTATAGTTTACTTTTTCACCGAATGGATCAGTGTAATATATTTGTTTCTTACTTTTTTCATTTGTGATTGAATAAATAAAATAATAAATATAAAATTTTTTTTTTTTAAATAAAAAACCTTTGTCTTGTTGGGCTAATTTATACTCTTTTTATACTATTTTTTTTTATTTGTGATTGAATAAAACTTCTTTAACCATGAAAAAAAAACAAACAAAAAAAACAACTTCATGTTGGATGTAGAAAGATAAAAGTACAATATGAAACAATGGAGAAATAAAAAAAAAAAAAGAATTATTTCGGGTATATGTTACGACGCTCAGCAGAGGCGCGAACGGGGTCCAAAAAAAGAACGAGAAAGAGTTTAAAAACATAAATTTGCAACAAGTAAAGTTGACTTATGTCTAGAATAGACATTTTTCTACTTACCTATGTAATTTGTTTGTATTTTTACGTAGTATAAATGGCTTTTTATTAGATGTTAAAAAAAAATTTCTTGTTTTTTAAAACATCTAGTTTCTCAAAGATAAATGGCGGCCAGTCCCTCTATATTATTACGTAGAGCGGCCATTTTGAATTCTTCGAAAACCGTGTGTCGAACGTAAATTTCTAATAAATAGCACTTCAAACGGGTTTAAAATACAAACAAATAGCACATGCAAGTTTGAAACTAACTTTTACAGCTTACAGTTACTTTTATTTGTTGTATATTTGTTTTTTTAGCGTTTTTACTCTGCTGAGTCTCGTAAAAGATGCCCGTTTATTGTATTGAGCGAAATTTCAACGATTGGATGGCTGGTTAGAAATTTTATTTCAACGGAGCCAAATGGTGTTTTGAAGCATTTCTTCAGCGGTAACTATGTAAATCAGAAATCCTTCTATTGTCTTCGGCAGGTTTGCTCAGTCGTTAGAACTGCAAACTAAAATATTCCACTTTAACTTTAGACGTCCAGGTTGCGAGTTCGAATCACACTCCCGGCGTCAAATTTATTTGTTGTTTAAATGTATTATTTAGTTGTTAAGATGTGCCCTAATGTATTTCTTACGTTTACAAAGATTCTCGAAGTCAAACAGACAGAAAGAAAGACAGACAGAGAACCTCTTCGTTATATTATGAGTGGGAAATTTCAACGATTGGATGGATGGTTAGAAATATTATTTCAACGGAGCCAAATGGTGTTTTGAAGATGTAAACTAGACTGCAAAAATGCTTGGTTCATTCTACCGCTCCAGAAAGTATCTGATTCCTGATACAATTTTTCACACCTATATTACAGGGATGTGAGTATTGATTTACTCCTCTCCAGGAGTTAGGCACAAGGCCAGTTTTTATCTTACTCCCACAAGTAAGATATGACTCAAGGTCGGGTCGGAAAAGTGGCGTTTAAAAATTGCCTGGACAGCCCCGTCGGCATTCCCCGGTAGGGGCGCCTCAGGCAGTAAGCAATAAACTTACTCCTCCCCAAAGAGGGGAGGCGAAGCCTGGGAGGGTGGACCTCCTAGAACTGCACAGTACAGACCCATAGACCGGCGTAAATCAAGCCCCGAAGGCCAAGACAATACCAGTCTATGGGGTGCAGTATCCATCGTAACAGATACTACACTTTGAAATTTGCAGAAAATACATTTATATTTAAAACAAATTAGGCACAAGGCCATCAAAAGTGTGGGGTGGGGTGTCGTTGGTCATCCTTTGTCTAAGGTAATAAAATTGTCTATCCTACTCTTAACTAGAATCATCTCAATCACCATAATACCACATTTACTCTAGGGGCCGTCCTACTTAGGCTATTATAAAATGAGTCGGCAATCTTAAAATTTTTCCTTAGGTTTTTTTGTTTTTTTTAAATTAAAATTTTTTTTTTTATATATTATATATAAATAAATAAATAAATATGGTTATATTTACAGAAATTCATTGGAGTATAATGGGGGAGGGGAGAAAAGCAAAACCCAGTTAGTAAAACCCTCCTAACCCTTTATAAATATTAGACTGCCCACTGTTTTCTGGTTTGTTCTGAACTGAAAACAAGCAGGTTCGTCTCTAAATGGGAGTGGGATCTAAGTGGGAGAAAAAAGAAAGTGGGAGATGGAGTTTGGAGAGTGGGTGGTGTCGTTCCAAGATAAGTGCAAGTTGGGGGGAGGGGACCGAGGACAAAGAATTGAAAGTGGGGAGTGGGCATCTTGGAGGGTTTCTATTACCAGGAGGGTGGGGTAACTCATTCATTCAACTAGATAAAAGGCTAAACTTACACAAAGAGCTGGGGTCCGACTGGACAAGGAACCGTGCACGCCATGCTCAGGCCGGGAACACGTACTCATACTTGACTCCTTTTCGTACACACAAGCTCGCTACTTGTATCCACCTTTTTTTCAAAAACCGAGGAGTGTAATCTTTTCCTATCACATCTGATCTTGACCTTCAGCTGGTGTTTGAAGAATGCGATTAGATCCTGATCAGCAAAAGATTCAACCCCCTGGTTATCTCTCAGACGCGACGTCCACACCACCATTCGTGCTACAGCCAGGATCACGAGAAACACCATTCGTCTTTCCCCATCCCACGATGTTGTCTATTACGTAAGCTAGGTGCAGCGGTAGTGGCTGCTCAGGATCGATACGAGCCGTCACCTCGTCGACGTACTCCCAGTACTGCTGGAGCTTATGGCACAAGAAGAAAGCGTGATCAGGAGTTTCCTCAAAGAGCCTATCACAACGGGGACACTCAGATGAGTCCTCAATTCCGGATCTCTGCAGTATGGCATTAAGGGGTAGCGCATTCCGGACCAATCGCCAGGTCAGAGAGAACTCCGAGTTGTTGATATGACTCGTTCCCGGTGCCCAACTCCATTCGGAGCGGATCTCCTCCTCTGTTCACCCGCACCGCCTGACTAACGGATCGTCAGCTGCCCCCCCCCCCCTCACTAATCCTCTATGGAGTTCTTTTCTAGAAAGTCGCGAAAGGTCACTGGACTGAGGAAGCTTTTTGAGCGCGGCTCGACACTCCCTGAAAAACTGCGATTCACCCCTCGGCCTACGACGGCCCTCAACCGAATGGTCGAGGATAAGGTCAGGGAAAGCACTATCGACCGCGGGGTTCCACGCAGAATCCACTGTCAATGTTCGACTCAGGAAGGCCAGTCTCTTGACGTCACATCAAGTCAGGCATCCCCAAGCCTCCCTCACACGGACGTTGAATACAGACCTGGCTGCAAACCCAATGCTTCTTCATGTTCCAGAGAAGTGAAAACAGAAGGCGCCGGAGCACCTTGAGGCGGTTCACAGGTAGGGGAAGCACAGCCAATCGGTAAAGGATGAGAGGGAAGACATAAGTGGCGCACGCCTCCGCTCTACCTTTTAAGGAGAGTTTCTATCGAAGCCAAGTGTTAACCGACGCTTCGACCTTTGACTGTACCTCCGACCAATTCTTATCGAGCTGGAGGCCCGGTCCGAACCACACGCCAAGGATTCGAACCGGGCCATCTGTCCAGCAGAAAGGAGCTGGAAGGGTTGTGTCACCGCTCCAGGCACCCAAATGCAGGCCAGTTGACTCGCTACAGTTGATTTTGGCCCCTGTGATTGTTTCGTAATGTGTGAGCGCCTCTGTCACCCTCTCGATGTCTTGGAAGCACGACACATAGACGGTGATGTCATCGGCGAACGCAGAGACCCTGGCTCGCGCTCCGCCAGGCAAAGCAATTCCGCGTAGGACCAGACCTGCCTCCCCATTCCTTAGCTTGCGAAGTAGTGGCTCGAATGCGAGGATGTAGAGCAGGGGCGACAGCGGACAACCCTGGCGTACCGACCGGGAGACAGCGAAAGACTTCGAACGCCTTCTGTTTACCTGTACTACTGCCGTCTGAGAGCGATACAGAACGGAGATCCATTTGCGGAAATCCGGTTTAAAAAACAGATGCCAAGAAGCGATGGTCGACCCTGTCGAAAGCTTTGGACTGATCCAAGTTGATCAGCGCGGCTTCCGTGTCGTCTTCTATCTCCTCTATGATCGTACGAATCAGGTGCAAGTTGTTCTGAATCGATCTCCCCTTCACAGCGTAGTTCTGCTCAAGTTCGATCAATTCTCCGATGACACCCTGCAACCGGTTCGATAAGATCTTGGCCAAAATCTTTAACTCTGTGTTTAGCAGAGTAATGGGCCTGTAATCGTCTAGTTCCTCCCCACCATGCCTGTCCTGCTTCTTTAGCAATGTGATCACTCCCTTGGTGACTTGACCTGGGATAGAACCCTCGTCAAACCAGTGGTTGAACACATTCGTCAGAATCGGCACAAACATAAGCGACAGCCTCAAATACATCTCGTAAGGCAGACCATCAAGTCCCGGCGATTTGTCACAGCCGACTTGCTTCAACGCAGCTAAGACCTCATGCTCCGTAACCCTGCCTTCACAACCAGCCGCTTTCATCGTATCGAGGCGGGGAGAGTCAGCCAAATAGTTGCCAAACTCCTGGACCGGGAGGTTGGGCAGTTGGGTGTAGCGTTCCTCGAAATGCTCCCGAAATCCCTCGCAGATCTCCCGAGTCGACTCCAAGGCACGTCCATCTGGGTGCTTGACTTTTCCAATGTATCTATCCGAGCCACGCCGTGAAACTTCCCTACGCTCATCTGCATCACAGTTCACGGCTTCATTGCAAACTTTCCTTAGCCTAGCCCTAACTACTAAAAATGCTAAATATAAAATAGCTCTAGCTTTAAACTATTGAGCTATTATAAGTACTTTGTGTTACAAAAATAAAAAATAAAAAATACACATATATATATATATATATATATATATATAAAAATAATTATATATATATATATAAATAATTATATAATTATAAATAATTATATAGAAATAATATATATATATATATATATATAAAAATAATTATATATATATATAAATGATTATATAATTATAAATAATTATATATAAATAATATATATGATTATTTATATTATAAATTATTAACAGACGCTGAAGAGAGCCGGATGGCTAAGTCCTTCTGTGCTTGAAACTGACGGTACGAATGTTGTACTAATTTTACTGTACTAAAATAAATAATATATATATATATATATATATATATACACACAATTATTTATAAATAAATATCATTTTCAAATTGATCCATATACACATGTGTTTCATGCCAAACCTGCAATCATCAGAGAAATTCTGCAATTTATTACGTTAAAAAAACAAAAAAAAAAAACTGTGACAGACAGACAGACAGACAGACAGACAGACAGACAGACGAACAAAATCTCTATTTATTTAAGATTTGAGCCAATTTCGATCATTTAATTCGAGCTTTTAATAAGGGAGATAACTCCACAAAAATTACCCTCAAATATGTTTGCAACGACACGGATTCCACTATGCATTAATTTAGCGACTGTGAATTTCTTCCGGAGATATTCTTGGTCTCATCTAATCAGTTGGTTGCACGCTTCCTCGAGTTGGCTATTTAAACGCGGTAGGAATCACGTTTTGGTAGTCATGGTAGCGGAGATCCTCTTTGTGGTTCGGTAGGAAATGCCATAAATGGCATCAAACAAAAATCAATCACAGAAAGAACTGATGTCAATTGATAGAAATATGGGCGAATCAATAATGAGGTCATCAAATAAAACATTCGAAAACGATTTTGGGGGGAAAAGATGAGCCACGGAAGAACCCATTACATTTCAGTGCATGTTTGGATAATAACTACTGACCCAGACAACTTTTAATATATTTTATTTTTTTTTTGTGAATGTTGGCATCATTTTTACCTCTTAGGAGGAAGAGTCCATTTTGTAGGGTAGAGAAGGGGTTCGTTTAGGCGGAAAAAAAGGGGTTACAATTAGCGCAATTATGAAGACGAACTCTTCTACATTTTATATCGGTTTTATTCGTACATCGCTTCACCAGCAAGAATGCACAGGGGTTGTCGTTCATTCCCAGAAAATGACGGGTGTGCCTTAAAGGGGTTAAAAATTGTTTCAATAAATATCTACCCCCCCCCCCCGCCTCTCTCTCCGTCAGTCAATGTTGAGTACATCCTTGGGCCCTATAATTTCATCAAATAGTTTTTTTGTTTTCTCCACGGCTAAAAACATTCAACGGCAGGACTTTGTAAAGTCTGTCGCAGTTTCAAAAAAGCTCCACCCTTTTAAAAAACAAAAACAAACAAACAAAACAACAACAATCATTATTAATATCAATAGCGGCGGTGAACGAAACCACCTCCCACTTTTCCTCTCACAGATTTCACCACTCCTACTCCCTCTGTTTTCGTTACGTACGCGAGACAGCCGGTTGTACCCCCTTCCTTCCTCAAATCGCCCTTTTATTATTCTGTACTTTCAACTAACAATTTCATTTAAAAGATTATATATAAAAATTTGAATTTAACTATAATAAGTATTATGGTACCTGTTCAGTGCATATTTACCTATAAGTATGGCCAACCACTTATAATTCAGTAACTATAATTTAAAAAAAAAACAATTATAATAAACAGAACGACGCATAGAAATCTATCTATATTCTTTTTTCAACAATTACATTTAATTTCATCAAATAGTTTTTTTGTTTTCTCCACAAGTGTCACGCACATACATGAATTCCATAGCTAATATAACAAACTGACCCAACGGGTCACGGGTGGTCTAGAAGGGGTTCATTTAGTCGGAAGAAAAGGGGGTTCGTTTAGTCGGAAGAAAAAGGGGTTCGTTTAGTCGGAAGAAAAAGGGGTTACAATTAGCCAAACTCTTCTTCTACATTTTAAATCAGTTTTATTCATACATCGCTTCACCAGCAAGAATGCACACTGCACAGGGGTTGTCGTTCATTCCCAGAAAATGACGGGTGTGCCTCATTAAATATCTTACACCTCCCCCCTCTCCGTCAGTCAATGTTGAGTACATCTTTGGGCCCTACGAAATTAGTTTTATTCATACATTGCTTCACCAACAACCAATAAGAAATCATGAACAGTTTCAAGTAACAAGTTAAGAAGAAATACCATAGCGTGCGGAGTCGGGCGGGTGTGCATATATCTGCCCTGGTTCGGTCTTACATCTAACTGTCCCGCATGTCAAGTTTTTTCGACTGGGATACCAACATTGCATGTCCGTTCAGTTTGATGTTTACTATCCAACATGGTGAAAAAAAAGGGGAAACAGTGTACAAAGAGTTAAACGAGACTGCCTCCCACGCAAAGTGTTCTGATTGGATAGGATAATATATCAATCGCTCTATGTGGAAGCTTAAGCTTATGCAAAAGAAAATAGTTTTTAACCGCTTTTACATAATTTTTTTGTAGGAAGAAGAGTCCATTTTGTAGGGTAGAGAAGGGGTTTGTTTAGTCGGAAGAAAAAGGGGTTCGTTTAGCGCAATTATAAAGACGAACTCTTCTTCTACATTTTAAATCAGTTGTATTCGTACATCGCTTCACCAGCAAGAATGCACAGGGGTTGTCGTTCATTCCCAGAAAATGACGGGTGTGCCTTAAAGGGGTTAAAAATTGTTTCAATAAATATCTACCCCCCCCCCCCCCCCCCGCCTCTCTCTCCGTCAGTCAATGTTGAGTACATCCTTGGGCCCTATAATTTCATCAAATAGTTTTTTTGTTTTCTCCACGGCTAAAAACATTCAACGGCAGGACTTTGTAAAGTCTGTCGCAGTTTCAAAAAAGCTCCACCCTTTTAAAAAACAAAAACAAACAAACAAAACAACAACAATCATTATTAATATCAATAGCGGCGGTGAACGAAACCACCTCCCACTTTTCCTCTCACAGATTTCACCACTCCTACTCCCTCTGTTTTCGTTACGTACGCGAGACAGCCGGTTGTACCCCCTTCCTTCCTCAAATCGCCCTTTTATTATTCTGTACTTTCAACTAACAATTTCATTTAAAAGATGATATATAAAAATTTGAATTTAACTATAATAAGTATTATGGTACCTGTTCAGTGCATATTTACCTATAAGTATGGCCAACCACTTATAATTCAGTAACTATAATTTAAAAAAAAAACAATTATAATAAACAGAACGACGCATAGAAATCTATCTATATTCTTTTTTCAACAATTACATTTAATTTCATCAAATAGTTTTTTTGTTTTCTCCACAAGTGTCACGCACATACATGAATTCCATAGCTAATATAACAAACTGACCCAACGGGTCACGGGTGGTCTAGAAGGGGTTCATTTAGTCGGAAGAAAAGGGGGTTCGTTTAGTCGGAAGAAAAAGGGGTTCGTTTAGTCGGAAGAAAAAGGGGTTCGTTTAGTCGGAAGAAAAAGGGGTTACAATTAGCCAAACTCTTCTTCTACATTTTAAATCAGTTTTATTCATACATCGCTTCACCAGCAAGAATGCACAGGGGTTGTCGTTCATTCCCAGAAAATGACGGGTGTGCCTCACTAAATATCTTACACCCTCCCCCCTCTCCGTCAGTCAATGTTGAGTACATCTTTGGGCCCTACGAAATTAGTTTTATTCATACATTGCTTCACCAACAACCAATAAGAAATCATGAACAGTTTCAAGTAACAAGTTAAGAAGAAATACCATAGCGTGCGGAGTCGGGCGGGTGTGCATATATCTGCCCTGGTTCGGTCTTACATCCAACTGTCCCACGCATGTCAAGTTTTTTCGACTGGGATACCAACATTGCACGTCCGTTCAGTTTGATGTTTACTATCCAACATGGTGAAAAAAAAGGGGAAACAGTGTACAAAGAGTTAAACGAGACTGCCTCCCACACAAAGTGTTCTGATTGGATAAGATAATATATCAATCGCTCTATGTGGAAGCTTAAGCTTATGCAAAAGAAAATAGTTTTTAACCGCTTTTACATTATTTTTTTGTAGGAAGAAGAGTCCATTTTGTAGGGTAGAG
>OY744555.1:15472307-15492307 GCA_963556195.1 Sepiola atlantica
GGTGGTGGTGGTGGTGAGGGAGACCACAGAGATTCAGGACCACTTCTATTGTCTTCCCCCGGAAAATTTTATACATATCATTTAAATTTCATCAAAATGGGATATATTTGAAGTTTAAAATCTGGTAGTAGTGAAAATTGCCACAAGTAACTTATCATTTGCAACGATAGCTAACTTTATATCAGTTGTCGAGAACATTGAAGACATTGCCAAGGCTGCCGCAAAGAAGGTTGGCTCCCTCTACCGTGCTAGTGGACTCCTTACACCTGACATTATCCTGTATCTCTACAAAGCCACCATTCGCCCATGCATGGAGTATTGTTGCCACATTTTTTAAAAACTTCTGACGGTAGAGTATCGGACAAATTCATTCCAATTACTCTTTGACGTTAAGGTTGCGGGTTCGAATCCCGGCCTCGGCGCCAAAATTATTTATTGTTTATTTCATCGTTAATATGTGCCCTAATGTATTTGTCATGTTTCTGACTTTGAAATTAATTAAATAGTAATTACCCTGGAGTAGTATGGAGTATTATTCGCCTAGAGTATTATCACCACTTCTGAGCTGGCACACTAACTACTATCAGCAAAATCACACCCCTTCACTGTAGAGGCCCATAGATGCCGGAAACTTTTCTACTCTAATAGCTTCTTTCTTCGAACCACTTTTCTTTGGAATTCTTTCCCTGCTCCCTGTTTCCTTGACCATACCAACGTGCAGAAATTTAAATGTAATGTGAACAAACATCTTGTTGTCCAACTGCCCGCCCAGGTTGCCCCCATAAATCTGGCCCCTATCATAGTAGCCTCTTACGCTTCGGTGGCCAGACGCCCCCTTGTTCGGGGTAGAAAAAAAAAAGTTTGAATTCACACATAAAATGCTGCTCATCCATGCTCACCCTTCACTTACCGTAGCGTGTTTATCTCCATTGTCATGGCGAACTGCAATCCATTGGTCGGAAACCATGGTAACCCGTGACCATGTCACCTGTTCTTGAGGTATGCCCAAATTTTCCAGCTGTGAACGAAAAGAAGGAAAAATTATTCCTTGAGTGTCAAAAGAAATGGCACATCGATACAAGTACCTGAACCCCCCTTCTTTATACAATGAACTATTCCAAGTGTTGTACAGAAAGTACTTACACCCCCCTTCCTTTATACAATGAACTATTCCAAGTGTCGTACAGAAAGTACTTACACCCCCCTTCCTTTTTACAATGAACTATTCCAAGTGTTGTACAGAAAGTACTTACACCCCCCCCTTCTTTATACAATGAACTATTCCAAGTGTTGTACAGAAAGTACTTACACCCCCCCCTTCCTTTTTACAATGAACTATTCCAAGTGTTGTACAGAAAGTACTTACACCCCCCCTTCCTTTATACAATGAACTATTCCAAGTGTTGTACAGAAAGTACTTACACTCCCCTTTCTTTATACAATGAACTATTCCAAGTGTTGTACAGAAAGTACTTACACCCCCCTTCCTTTATACAATGAACTATTCCAAGTGTTGTACAGAAAGTACTTACATCCCCCTTCCTTTATACAATGAACTATTCCAAGTGTTGTACAGAAAGTACTTACACTCCCCCTTCCTTTATACAATGAACTATTCCAAGTGTTGTACAGAAAGTACTTACACCCCCCCCTTCCTTTATAGAATGAACTATTCCAAGTGTTGTACAGAAAGTACTTACACCCCCTTCCTTTATAGAATGAACTATTCCAAGTGTTGTACAGAAAGTACTTACACTCCCCCTTCCTTTATACAATGAACTATTCCAAGTGTTGTACAGAAAGTACTTACACCCCCCCCTTTCTTTATAGAATGAACTATTCCAAGTGTTGTACAGAAAGTACTTACACCCCCCTTCCTTTATACAATGAACTATTCCAAGTGTTGTACAGAAAGTACTTACACCCCCCCTTCCTTTATAGAATGAACTATTCCAAGTGTTGTACAGAAAGTACTTACACCCCCTTCCTTTATAGAATGAACTATTCCAAGTGTTGTACAGAAAGTACTTACACCCCCCCTTCCTTTATAGAATGAACTATTCCAAGTGTTGTACAGAAAGTACTTACACCCCCCTTCCTTTATAGAATGAACTATTCCAAGTGTTGTAGAGAAAGTACTTACACCCCCCCTTCCTTTATAGAATGAACTATTCCAAGTGTTGTACAGAAAGTACTTACACCCCCCCTTTCTTTATAGAATGAACTATTCCAAGTGTTGTACAGAAAGTACTTACACCCCCCTTCCTTTATAGAATGAACTATTCCAAGTGTTGTAGAGAAAGTACTTACACCCCCCCTTCCTTTATAGAATGAACTATTCCAAGTGTTGTACAGAAAGTACTTACACCCCCTTCCTTTATAGAATGAACTATTCCAAGTGTTGTACAGAAAGTACTTACACCCCCCCTTCCTTTATAGAATGAACTATTCCAAGTGTTGTACAGAAAGTACTTACACCCCCCTTCCTTTATACAATGAACTATTCCAAGTGTTGTACAGAAAGTACTTACACCCCCCTTCCTTTATACAATGAACTATTCCAAGTGTTGTACAGAAAGTACTTACACCCCCCTTCCTTTTTACAATGAACTATTCCAAGTGTTGTACAGAAAGTACTTACACCCCCCTTCCTTTTTACAATGAACTATTCCAAGTGTTGTACAGAAAGTACTTACACCCCCTTCCTTTATACAATGAACTATTCCAAGTGTTGTACAGAAAGTACTTACACCCCCCTTCCTTTTTACAATGAACTATTCCAAGTGTTGTACAGAAAGTACTTACACTCCCCCTTCCTTTATACAATGAACTATTCCAAGTGTTGTACAGAAAGTACTTACACTCCCCTTTCTTTATACAATGAACTATTCCAAGTGTTGTAGAGAAAGTACTTACACCCCCCTTCCTTTTTACAATGAACTATTCCAAGTGTTGTACAGAAAGTACTTACACTCCCCCTTCCTTTATACAATGAACTATTCCAAGTGTTGTACAGAAAGTACTTACACTCCCCTTTCTTTATACAATGAACTATTCCAAGTGTTGTACAGAAAGTACTTACACCCCCCTTCCTTTTTACAATGAACTATTCCAAGTGTTGTACAGAAAGTACTTACACCCCCCTTCCTTTATAGAATGAACTATTCCAAGTGTTGTACAGAAAGTACTTACACCCCCCTTCCTTTATAGAATGAACTATTCCAAGTGTTGTACAGAAAGTACTTACACCCCCCCTTCCTTTTTACAATGAACTATTCCAAGTGTTGTACAGAAAGTACTTACACCCCCTTCCTTTATACAATGAACTATTCCAAGTGTTGTACAGAAAGTACTTACACCCCCCTTCCTTTTTACAATGAACTATTCCAAGTGTTGTACAGAAAGTACTTACACCCCCTTTCCTTTGAACTATTCCAAGTGTTGTACAGAAAGTACTTACACCCCCCCCTTCCTTTATACAATGAACTATTCCAAGTGTTGTACAGAAAGTACTTACACCCCCTTTCCTTTGAACTATTCCAAGTGTTGTACAGAAAGTACTTACACTCCCCTTCCTTTATACAATGAACTATTCCAAGTGTTGTACAGAAAGTACTTACACCCCCCTTTCTTTATACAATAAACTATTCCAAGTGTTGTACAGAAAGTACTTACACTCCCCCTTCCTTTATACAATGAACTATTCCAAGTGTTGTAGAGGAAGTACATTTTTCTTTATGAAAATCACTCCAGACAAGGCATGAAGCCACTTGATGTAAGGAGCTAAAAAAAAAAAAAAAATTACTTCAAGGTCAAACACTAGCCAACGATAAGTGTTAGATGGATAGATTCTGACCCAGAAAAACAGCAATTCTTCCCGCTTTGTCAGAAACATCGCTCATGGAATGTGAGGACTAAAGGACAAAATAAGTACTGACAACCCCTTTCCCAGGGGTACTTAAAAAACAAAACAGTTCATTGTTTTTATTTTTCGGATATAATTCGCCAGCAATGGGACTTAATTTTTAACTTACTTATTGACATAAACCCTTCGTCCCTTAAGACGCAGTTGTCAAAGATGAGTACGACAAAGAGACAAGATATGGTTTTGTTATCGCCCGACTCGACACATGTTGCATTACCCGTTCTTTCAGGGTACCCGATAAGATCCAACAAGAATGACAAAGAACAGAACGTATATGGAAAAACTTTGGTTTTCTTTATTTCCCATCACCGGATGGTTTACGCCGGCTGCGCACACATATTAAACAATCTTTTGACATACTTTTGTCTCATGAAAGTCTTTTTCTTGCTGAGGTCACAGACTTGGTTTACGCTAGAAACTCGTACGTATATACATCCGATTGGAAAGCAATTTGTTCTGCATTGTCTATCCGAGTGTGAACTGAAGCAATTGTTCTACAACCGCTTTGGTGAAGTACAAGTCAGGGGATTCCTTCACGGTACCAACTTGCTTATCAGCCGCATTTTTAGTCAGCGGACACAAAAGTCTAACAGCAAGACGGGCTTGGGTACCATAGCCAATAAAGCTTCATCGGTGCCATAAATATCGGTAAACTCGCATTCTTCCAGTACATCGATACTCCGATCTCCAAGCGTTTCGGCTCTTCGCGTTTTTGAAACCGCCATTTTTCAAGTCCCCTTTTGCACTGCGGAACATTCTATTTTTTAACAATTATCAAGTCGCCTTTTTTTCTTTCTCGACGTCCCACCCACAATGGACTCGTCCACGATTCATTTTTGCCACTCTTCATTATCTTACACACGCACGTTTGGTGTTAAATAATTAATATCAATATTGGCCTAATGGATTCCATCATGAGGTATGGAATCTGCGAGGGCGAGTTCAAATCTAATTGGATTTTTTATGGTCATTTACAAACTATAGTGTTGGGAAAGGTATGAACCTACAATTTCGCTCCAGGTTTTAGTAAAAAATAACAACTGTTTAATGAATTGTTTACAATAGATACTGTGCTTTTGTATTGAATATATTTGAATTTATAAGACATGATTGGTCAGTGTGGTTGTAGTCCCTTGGCCTTTTAAGGGTCACATGGATTGGCCAAAACGTATCCAATCACTGCTTCTTTAGAGGTCATGTGGGTCAGCCCATATAAACTTAAACGCTTAGCCTTTCCTCTTCTTTCTTTTGGTTGATGTCGGTTAACAATTGACTGTATTACGAAACAAGCCATAGCTCGCCTCCAACGGCTGTTGCAAGCCTTCCTTTCATAACTGAAGAACCAACACCTACACAAGGCTCAAAATGTGCGCAATTTTTACAAAATAGACAAGTTTCATGGATGCTAGAGTTTGCAAACCGTCTTTCTGTACAATCACCTTTTACTGTCTTGTCTATCACTCTTTATCACTTGCCTTTTTTTTTCTTTTTTTTTATTAACATAGTTCACCCCAAACAAGGCAGGCCGCCACTGTAAACGTAAGGGGCTACTGAGAAAAAAAAAAGGGAGAAGGTTTGGGGGGGGGGGGGGGGGTAACCTAAATTGGGATCTGCGCAGCGAGATGTTTGTTTACATTAGTTTTAAATTTCTGCATGTCAGTACTGTCGGGTAAACAGGGGGCAGGGAGGGAGTTCCAGAGGCCAGCAGCACGAAGAAGGAAAGAAGCTATTGGAGTAGAAAGCTCTCTGGCATCTGGGGACCTCCACAGTGAACGAATGAGATTTAGTTGATTGTCGAGTTGGTCTAGTGAACTTACGTCGAGGGGACACCAGAGTAGCTAGTTCATCGGAGCATAATCCATTGAAGTATTTGTAAAACAAGCACACGGATGCTACATTGCGGCGACGGGACAGGGACTGGAGCTTGGTTGACAGTGAGGGACCTATTAAGTTGGCGACTCTTTTTTGGACCTTGTCAAGGAGGGAGAGACTAGTAGATGATGCACCAGCCCAGATGTGGCAACAATACTCCATGCATGGGCGGATGGTGGCTTTGTAGAGATACAGGATAATGTCAGGTATGAGGAGTTTGCTAGCACGGTAGAGGGAGCATAACTTTTTTGCGACAGCCTTGGCAATGTCTTCAATGTATTTGTTCCAATTCATGTTAACTGTGAAGTTTAGGCTGAGGAGTTTGAATGTTGGACTCTCAGGTAGGGTGTTATTTGCCATGACAATCAGTGGTTGGAGAGGTTTCTTGTAGTTATTGAAGGAAAGGAGCTTTGTGTTTGTACATCATTCTTTATTACTTGCCTAAGTAAAATTGTTCAACTAATATACACGGTTGTTGTTCCTTTTCTTCAGAAGCTGTCGCTCCCAACTCAACGTTCTGTTCGAGTATAATTCCTATTTTTTCTCATGCAAGAACTGAACTTTCTTTCCGGAATAGAAATCCCCCCAAAAAAGAGGTCGATTTTGGCGTTAAATAAACAAAGGCAACCAAAACCTATCGTCTTTATTTAACAATCGCAGTCTACGAGTCGTGCGAGTTTATGAATGTGTACGAAAGGTATCGCATTTCAACATTAAACAGCTGCCAAAAAAACTTTGGCCTGTTATAGAATAGAGCGAACTTCGACACATTTATACAGAAAATGTTAAATGTCAAATATGGCGTCCTTGTAAAACAGAAGGGTGGCGGGTAATTGTCATCTGCCTGGCTTGCAAATTGACCTACATATGACGATCAGTTTATTTTGGCAACTTGTCATATAGGTCTTGTATTTTTTTTTGGGGGGGGAGGGGGGGGTTCTAAATGAGTAATATGTTAGTTACAAAAAGTTAACCCATACAAGTTTAACTGATTAGTGTTTAATTAATACTAACTCTAACCCTAAGACCTAGAAGAACACTCGTCTCAGGACAGGTAAAATTAATTTCCCGAACAGAACAGCCCATATAAACTCAAACGCTTAGCCTTTCCCCTTCTTTCTATTGGTCGATGTCGGTTAACGATTGACTGTATTACGAAACAAGCCATAGCTCGCCTCCAACGGCTGTTGCAAGCCTTCCTTTCATAACTGAAGAACCAACACCTACACAAGGCTCAAAATGTGCGCAATTTTTACAAAATAGACAAGTTTCATGGATGCTAGAGTTTGCAAACCCTCTTTCTGTACAATCACCTTTTACTGTCTTGTCTATCACTCTTTATCACTTGCCTAAGTAAAATTGTTCAATCTTATTAGTGTTTAATTTATACTAACCCTAACTCTAAGACCTAAAAAAATACTCGTCTCAGGACAGGTAAAATTAATTTCCTGAACAGAACAGTTTCGCATCACTTCTATGTCCCATTACAAAGATTAAACTCAACATACAATGCTACTAAACCTCATGTCTAGAATCCTTATTCCAATTTTGATACAAAATCCATTACATGAAAATGTCTAAAATTCAAGGCTTAAGCTTAAGGAATATTAATAATAAATTGAAAAATCAAGGAATCTTGTTTAATTAATGTCTAATGACTATGAATCAAATTTAATGCAAATCTGAAATATTTGAATTTTCAAATGGGAGGTTGTGCTCCTATTATGCCCCCTAAAAATACTCCCCAAAAACTTAAATTTGGGGAATATTCATTAATTAATGTCTAATACATATTTGTTAAAATTTCGCAAAAATCAGAGGAATCTGAATTTTCACAAAGGCTTCCACCCCCTTTTAATACCTTTTGACAAACCTAAATTAAACTACATAAAGCTCACATTTGGACCCCTTACACCTAGTGTTAAAAAAATGATCGGTTAATTAGTTTAGATCCTGTACATACAAATATATAAACATACGTAAATTTTACACATTATATATATATATATATAGAGAGAGAGATAGAAGAAAAAAGAGTGATAAATATGCGACGATTGTCCAAATTTATTTCAAATTTCAATTGTTCAATGCAAGGTTGTCAGTAATAAACTAGTGTTTATTATTCTTTCCTTAAGCCAAGGCTTTTCAAAGATCGAAATCTTATCATTAGAGGAGAAATACAGATGGATAAGTTGGCTTTCGAAAAAACCAAAGTTCAAATATTTGAAAAATATGAGAATTATTATTAAAAATTATTAAAATAATTTTTGTTAAAAAAAACGTATTGAATGAAAAGAAAAATTCCGTGAAGAAGATATGCAAATTGTCCGGGTGGTAAATTTCCGTTGAAAAAGTTCGGTGAAATTGTAGAAAGTGAAGAAAAACTCTTTGCATGGGAGCAGATTGGAGAAGGTGCTCCTTTACCAGACTCCTTTAGCATATATATATATATATATATATATATATATATATATATATGTATAAACAGAGGCTGAAGAGAGTCTGGTAAAGGAGACCGATTACAAAGCCCCTGTGTTTGGATTTGAAACCGACGGTACCGATGTTGTTCTGATCTTCTGTAATACATATATGAATAAATATTACGCTCTAATTTTAAAATTTTTTCTTAATAATTGAGCATCTGCTGATGTTCTATCCCACTAATTGTACATATGCAATATATATATATATATATATATATATATATATATATATATATACAATAATAGTAGAGAATGGTAGTTTGCTTGAAGCATTGCTGGGTATAGTAGTAGTAAGTTTTTGAAAGGCTGTGGGCAATGCAATTCCGGGTAAGATGCAAGTTGAAAGGAAAGGAACAAAAACAATAACAATAAATCGAATACGATATAAGACTTACTATTTATTTTTCCTTTTTTTTTTCCTTTTTTTTTCTTACATAACAGCAAGAGTGTTTTAGCTGTTCGTGTGATGTCCGGGTGATTAAAAATCACTATTTGATATTTCGGGAAAAGACATCCCTTTTTCAAAAATAATTAGACCAGAAGAAGAATAATATTTTATTCTTCTCCGACTGTGTAGAGAATAATACAAACCAAAATGGCTGCCAGATATAGACCGCAGCAAAAAAAAAGCAGTTTCACAGGGAATATAAATTAAGTTAAGTTTTATTTTAATATTATGTTAAATATATGATTGGTGTTTAGAATATTTGTGTAATGTTGGTTAGGTGTATGGTGTTCGATAAACTGATAAGTAGATAGATATAGAATATTTAAAATATGAGACTAATTACTTTACTTTATATTAAAATTCTTAAATTACGATAGAAAGATAAACAAAATAAAAATACAAAGATAAAACAAAGTAAATATTCAAATATAAAAATAAAAAAAAAATAAAAAAATGATATATATATATTATCAAAACTAACAGTTTATCGAACACCATACACCTAACCAACATTACACAAATATTCTAAACACCAAATCATATATTTAACATAATATTAAAATAAAACTTAACTTAATTTATATTCCCTGTGAAACTGC
The DNA here is from genome assembly GCA_963556195.1 of Sepiola atlantica. NCBI lineage: Eukaryota > Metazoa > Mollusca > Cephalopoda > Sepiida > Sepiolidae > Sepiola > Sepiola atlantica. Next base: position 15,481,635 of record OY744555.1, read on the forward strand.
TTTTTTTTTGCTGCGGTCTATATCTGGCAGCCATTTTGTTTTGTATTATTCTCTACACAGTCGGAGAAGAATAAAATATTATTCTTCTTCTGGTCTAATTAATACAATAATATTTTTATAAATATTAAATATTTAAAATATACCTAGAGACATCGATGTTTCATGCTAACGCAATCTTCAGTCTAGGAACTAATTCCCAACGGTCGGCGGGCGCGAACCTCGAACACAAATCGCCACTGATTCGCAGTCGAAGATCTTACCCGAAGGCCACTGGAAACCAATTAGTAAATAAAGAGGAATTTTAACTGTAAATAGTAGAATTACTACTATCCACCAAGTAGATAAGAGTGATCTACGAAACGTCGGACCATGCATATAGCTATTTGTACTGCTTGTTATTAAAGCTCCTCGAAAAGTGCCCAGCCTCCGTGGGAGGGGGCTGATAAACAATAATATTTTTATAAATATTAAATATTTAAAATATACCTAGAGACATCGATGTTTCATGCTAACGCAATCTTCAGTCTAGGAACAGTAGGAAAAATCCCAGCAGAGTGCTCGATTAATTGAGAATCAAAATTAAAAGCGTAATATTTTTTTTATTTTTCTTAATAATTGAGCATCTGCTGATGTTCTATCCCACTAATTGTACATATGCAATATATATGATGGACTCTCTCGTCGATTTCGACGTATGAGTGCCCCGCCAGGGGCTGCCCGCGCGTGAATTTGTAATTGCAAGGGTTGCGCAATCCCCAACAACCGCTCTCCTGAGTCGGCATTGCTCGATTCCAATGGCAAGTAGTAATACAAGTAAAACAATGCCGAGATAAGCAGAGAGCACATACAGCACCTGGTATTCCCAAATGGTCACCCATTTAGTACTGGCCAGGCTCGATGCCGCTTAACTTAAACTTCTTTTGTAATAGAGTAGGAAAAATCCCAGCAGAGTGCTCGATTAATTGAGAATCAAAATTAAAAGCGTAATATTTTTTTTATTTTTTGGTACAGAAAAATTAGTACAACATTAGTACCGTCAGTTTCAAGCTCAGAAGGACTTAACTATCCGGCTCTCTTCAGCTTACAGGTGACAACATAAGCTGAAGAGAGCCGGATGGCTAAGTCCTTCTGAGCTTGAAACCGACGGTACTGATGTTGTACTAATCTTTCTGTACCAAAAAATAAATAAATAAATTATATATATATATATACATATATATATATATATATATATATATATACGGCACAATCACGTTGGCACACCGGTTCCCGTTAGATCACCGAAGTTAAGCGGCGTCGAGCCTGGCCAGTACTAAATGGGTGACCATTTAGGAATACCAGGTGCTGTATGTGCTCTCTGCTTATCTCGGCATTGTTTCCAGTCGTCCTGTATTACTACTTGCCATTGGAATCAAGCAATGCCGACTCAGGAGAGCGGTTGTTGGGATTGCGCAACCCTTGCAATTACAAAATTCACGCGTGGGCAGCCCCTGGCGGGGCACTCATACGTCGAAATCGACGGGAGAGTCCATCATATATATATATATATATAGTCTCGGAAGTTTCTCAACCATTAAAACTATATAAAAAAAAAAAACTAAAAAAAAAACTTATAGTCCCAAGTCTTCCAGTGGAAAATCACTCATGTAAGTCAATTTATTTTTTACAGTTATTATATTAGTTTGTTTCTAACACTATTTTAAGGGATCATCAGTTGTTTACCATATATTATATATATATATATATATATATATATATATATATATAGTCTCGGAAGTTTCTCAACCATTAAAACTATATAAAAAAATAAAAACTTTTAAAAAATTAAAAAAAAAACTTATAGGCCCAAGTCGTTCAGTGGAAAATCACTCATGTAAGTCAATTTATTTTTTACAGTTATTATATTAGTTTGTTTCTAACACTATTTTAGGGGATCATCAGTTGTTTACCATATATTATATATATATATATATATATATATATATATATATATATAGTCTCGGAAGTTTCTCAACCATTAAAACTATATAAAAAAAAAACTTTAAAAAAACAAAAAAAAAACTTATAGTCCCAAGTCTTCCAGTGGAAAATCACTCATGTAAGTCAATTTATTTTTTACAGTTATTATATTAGTTTGTTTCTAACACTATTTTAAGGGATCATCAGTTGTTTACCATATATTATATATATATATATATATATATATATATATATATAGTCAAGTTGAATTATTAAAATGGATGCACATGAATAACTACGAAAACGTAGGAGGAAAACCGATCAATAGAATCCGTAACTTGAATGTGAGTCAAGGTTTCCACCCACCAAAACAAATCCGAAACCTTGAGGCTAAGCTTTATTCTCATCCATTTTATAAAGAAAAGATGATACAATTTACAGGAAAATTAAAAATAACACAGGGAATTTTAACAAGTAGAGAAGTCAGTTAGTAAGAAAATAATGGCAGTTTTTATGAGGTTGGTAAAAAAAAAGTAGGTTGGTTTTATAAGGTTGATAAGAAAATTACGTTGGTTTTTTTTTACCAACCTTATAAAAACCAACCCACTTTTTTTACCAACTTAAAATTAGGTTGGTTTTATAAGGTTGGTAAAAAAAGTAGGTTGATAATAAAATTAGGTTAGTTTTATATGGTTGATAATAAAAAATGGTTTTATAAGGTTACTAAAAAAAAATGGTTGATTTTATATGGTTGGTAAAAAAAATGTTTGGTTTTATAAAGTTGGTAAAAAAAGTAAGTTGGGTTTATAAGGTTGGTGAAAAAAGTAAGTTGGTTTATAAGGTTGGTGAAAAAAGTAAGTTGAGTTTATAAGGTTTGTGAAAAAAGTAAGTTGGTTTTATAAAGTTTGTAAAAAAAGTAAGTTGGTTTTATAAAGTTGGTAAAAAAAGTAAGTTGGTTTTATAAAGTTGGTAAAATAAGTAAGTTGGTTTTATAAAGTTGGTAAAATAAGTAAGTTGGTTTTATAAAGTTTGTAAAAAAAGTAAGTTGGTTTTATAAAGTTTGTAAAAAAAGTAAGTTGGTTTTATAAAGTTGGTAAAAAAAGTAAGTTGGTTTTATAAAGTTGGTGAAAAAAGTAAGTTGGTTTTATAAAGTTGGTAAAAAAAGTAAGTTGGTTTTATAAAGTTGGTAAAAAAAGTAAGTTGGTTTTATAAAGTTGGTAAAAAAAGTAAGTTGGTTTTATAAAGTTGGTAAAAAAAGTAAGTTGGTTTTATAAAGTTGGTAAGTAGGTTTGTTTTATAAGGTTGGTAAGAAAATTAGGTTGGTTTTATAAGGTTGGTAAAAGAAGTAGGTTGGTTTTATAAGGTTGGTAAGTAGGTTGGTTTTATAAGGTTGGTAAAAAAAGTAAGTTGGTTTTATAAAGTTGGTAAAAAAAGTAAGTTGGTTTTATAAAGTTGGTAAAAAAAGTAAGTTGGTTTTATAAAGTTGGTAAGTAGGTTGGTTTTATAAGGTTGGTAAGAAAATTAGTTTGGTTTTATAAGGTTGGTAAAAGAAGTAGGTTGGTTTTATAAGGTTGGTAAGAACAAACACAGTTACAAATTCGACTGAATACATAACCTCTTTGGCGGAGGTAATGAATAAGGAAAGACAATTGACAGAAAAGAAGAAAGATAATGAGGAAAGGAAAGAAAAAGGAGAAATTCTCTCTTCCTGCTGACTGTTTTCCTCCTACCTATAATCTTGGTCTTTTCAAGACTACGTTCAATAGGCATCTTCTGTCTTTGCGATAACCATATTTGTTCTTGTTAGCTCCTTACATAAAGTGGCTTTATGCCTTGTCTGGAGCGATTTCCATAAAAAAATTTTTAAAAGAAATGCTTCTTTGGATACTATCCTGTTTAAAGTTTCATCAGAAGTTGTGCAGCGGTTACTGTCGTCTGCATTCTTTTGATTTTGTTTGTAAACATGTCTGCATTTATTAAATTAGAGTTGCTGCATAACTCCAAGTTTTTTCTATAGGGATGCACGTGCGTGAATGTGCAACAAGATCATATAAAAGAAACAACGACAACTTCCTTTTTACGGTTCACAGGTTTATTAATGTTATACCTCTCTGGCCTTGCTAATCAGCCACAATCAAAGGACTCCCTCTGCCAAACTTGCACGATCCCAAAATATACGTCTGCATCTTCTGCACGTTCTTCTATTCAAGCATTCTTCTTCATAATCTGAGTGAATATTTCAATATCGCTTCGACTGCAGAGCTTCCGTTTTTAAACTCATAAGGCATTATTTGCCTCAAATTCTCCTCAGATACAAGCATATTTTAGGGACTTTCCACAGTGAAATCAAATTTTAATTTTTCCTGTAAAATAATTTTTTTGTAAAGTTACATGTGACCAAATACATATCTACTAGGAAATGCGTAACCCGCTGGATCACCCATTGAGCTCTGGTTAGATTGTTTGAATTAGGAAAAAGTGAGTTTGCAAAGCCAGTTAAAAAATTTTTTTTAATAAATACAAACTCATAAAGTAGTCTCTTTCTGCTCGTAATATCTCCTTTTCTTCTCTCCCCCTCTCTCTCTCTCCAGCTATGGTGATATTTCATTTTGTTTATAATGGACTATTCCGATCTTGTATTTTATAGTTAGTTTCATTTCCTTTGACTGTTTATAAACGCAGAGAGAGTAACAGAAGCGAAAGTTATAGACATTTTATCAAATAAGAGCTAGACGTCAAACAATATACAGCGAGAGAGGGTGAGGGTGATAGACAGAAACTTAGGGATGGATCAATGTGTGAGTTAATTGCAAATTACGGTTAATTTGAACTATTAAACAAACTCATGAAGTAGTCTCTTTCTGCTCGTTGTATCTCCTTTTCTTCTCTCCCTCGCTCTCCAGCTATGGTGATATTTCATTTTGTTTATAATTGGTGTACGTTAATCATTTATCGGCAGGAGATATTTATCATTTTTTTGTTTTTTGTTTTTACGAGAACACAAAAGGGGAATGACCCATTAATGTTGGAAGGATTCACAATTCACTCCGGCCATTTAACGCCATCTACCCCCCCTCCAATACCCCCCCCCCCCCCGGGTCAACTAATTTCTTTTGCTTCTTCCTAGACTTGTCACATTTGGCGGCCATTGGCTAAAATGGTACTCATTATTGATTTTTTTACCTTTGGCTGATTTTAGCGCAGTCTCCGTTCTCTTCCATTTGATATATATATATATATATATATATATATATATATACCGACTTCTGATTGGCCAATCTCCAGGATTTTACGCTTCCCTGTAATATCTTTAGCTTCCGACGAGGACTGCACAGTTCGCAAACCAAATGCTCAACATGAGTCCGACTAAGAAATCATTTTTTTACTAGAAATCTATTTTTACTAGAAATCTATTTTTACTGGAAATCTATTTTTTTACTAGAAATCTATTTTTTTACTAGAAATCTATTTTTTTACTAGAAATCATTTTTTTACTAGAAATCTATTTTTATACTAGAAATCATTTTTTTACTAGAAATCATTTTTTTACTAGAAATCATTTTTTTACTAGAAATCATTTTTTACTAGAAATCTATTTTTACTGGAAATCTATTTTTACTAGAAATCTATTTTTACTAGAAATCTATTTTTTTACTAGAAATCTATTTTTTTACTAGAAATCATTTTTTTTACTAGAAATCATTTTTTTTACTAGAAATCATTTTTTTACTAGAAATCTATTTCTACTAGAAATCTATTTTTACTAGAAATCATTTTTTTTACTAGAAATCTATTTTTTTACTAGAAATCATTTTTTTACTAGAAATCATTTTTTTACTAGAAATCTATTTTTACTAGAAATCATTTTTTACTAGAAATCTATTTTTATACAAAACGAGAAGAATACCCGTCCCAGTACGGGTAAAATTAATTCCGTGAACAGTTTTGCACCACTTTTATGTCCCCCTTACAAAGATAAAAATCAACATATAATGCTACTAAACCTTGTGTCTAGAATCCTTAATCCAACTTAGATCAAAATCCATTACGTGATTTTCCTTCTAGAAAAAAGCTAAAATTTAAAGTTCAAGCTTTAGGGGTCTTAAGAAGAAACTGAAATTCAGGGCATCTTGCTTAATTGGTGTCTGATGACGATGGATCAAATTTAATGCAAATCTGAAATATTTGAATTTTCAAATGAGAGTTTGTGCCCATATTATGCTCCCTAAAAACCCTTTAAAATATTCCAAAGAAACTGATATTCAGGGCATCTTGCTTAATTGGTGTCTGATGACGATGGATCAAATTTAATGCAAATCTGAAATATTTGAATTTTCAAATGAGAGTTTGTGCCCATATTATGTTCCCTAAAAATCCTTTAAAATATTCCAAAGAAACTGAAATTCAAGGAATCTTGCTTAATTGGTGTCTGATGACGATGGATCAAATTTAATGCAAATCTGAAATATTTGAATTTTCAAATGAGAGTTTGTGCCCATATTATGTTCCCTAAAAATCCTTTAAAATATTCCAAAGAAACTGAAATTCAAGGAATCTTGCTTAATTGGTGTCTGATGACGATGGATCAAATTTAATGCAAATCTGAAATATTTGAATTTTCAAATGAGAGTTTGTGCCCATATTATGTTCCCTAAAAATCCTTTAAAATATTCCAAAGAAACTGAAATTCAAGGAATCTTGCTTAATTGGTGTCTGATGACGATGGATCAAATTTAATGCAAATCTGAAATATTTGAATTTTCAAATGAGAGTTTGTGCCCATATTATGTTCCCTAAAAATCCTTTAAAATATTCCAAAGAAACTGAAATTCAAGGAATCTTGCTTAATTGGTGTCTGATGACGATGGATCAAATTTAATGCAAATCTGAAATATTTGAATTTTCAAATGAGAGTTTGTGCCCATATTATGCTCCCTAAAAACCCTTTAAAATATTCCAAAGAAACTGAAATTCAAGGAATCTTGCTTAATTGGTGTCTAATGACGATGGATCAAATTTAATGCAAATCTGAAATATTTGAATTTTCAAATGAGAGTTTGTGCCCATATTATGCTCCCTAAAAACCCTTTAAAATATTCCAAAGAAACTGATATTCAGGGCATCTTGCTTAATTGGTGTCTGATGACGATGGATCAAATTTAATGCAAATCTGAAATATTTGAATTTTCAAATGAGAGTTTGTGCCCATATTATGTTCCCTAAAAATCCTTTAAAATATTCCAAAGAAACTGAAATTCAAGGAATCTTGCTTAATTGGTGTCTGATGACGATGGATCAAATTTAATGCAAATCTGAAATATTTGAATTTTCAAATGAGACTTTGTGCCCATATTATGCTCCCTAAAAACCCTTTAAAATATTCCAAAGAAACTGAAATTCAAGGAATCTTGCTTAATTGGTGTCTAATGACGATGGATCAAATTTAATGCAAATCTGAAATATTTGAATTTTCAAATGAGAGTTTGTGCCCATATTATGCTCCCTAAAAACCCTTTAAAATATTCCAAAGAAACTGATATTCAGGGCATCTTGCTTAATTGGTGTCTGATGACGATGGATCAAATTTAATGCAAATCTGAAATATTTGAATTTTCAAATGAGAGTTTGTGCCCATATTATGTTCCCTAAAAATCCTTTAAAATATTCCAAAGAAACTGAAATTCAAGGAATCTTGCTTAATTGGTGTCTGATGACGATGGATCAAATTTAATGCAAATCTGAAATATTTGAATTTTCAAATGAGAGTTTGTGCCCATATTATGTTCCCTAAAAATCCTTTAAAATATTCCAAAGAAACTGAAATTCAAGGAATCTTGCTTAATTGGTGTCTGATGACGATGGATCAAATTTAATGCAAATCTGAAATATTTGAATTTTCAAATGAGAGTTTGTGCCCATATTATGTTCCCTAAAAATCCTTTAAAATATTCCAAAGAAACTGAAATTCAAGGAATCTTGCTTAATTGGTGTCTGATGACGATGGATCAAATTTAATGCAAATCTGAAATATTTGAATTTTCAAATGAGAGTTTGTGCCCATATTATGTTCCCTAAAAATCCTTTAAAATATTCCAAAGAAACTGAAATTCAAGGAATCTTGCTTAATTGGTGTCTGATGACGATGGATCAAATTTAATGCAAATCTGAAATATTTGAATTTTCAAATGAGAGTTTGTGCCCATATTATGTTCCCTAAAAATCCTTTAAAATATTCCAAAGAAACTGAAATTCAAGGAATCTTGCTTAATTGGTGTCTGATGACGATGGATCAAATTTAATGCAAATCTGAAATATTTGAATTTTCAAATAAGACTTTGTGCCCATATTATGCTCCCTAAAAATCCTTTAAAATATTCCAAAGAAACTGAAATTCAAGGCATCTTGCTTAATTGGTGTCTGATGACGATGGATCAAATTTAATGCAAATCTGAAATATTTGAATTTTCAAATGAGACTTTGTGCCCATATTATGCTCCCTAAAAATCCTTTAAAATATTCCAAAGAAACTGAAATTTAGGGGAATATTTATTAATTAATATTTTATACCTATTGTTCAAATGTCACAAAAAATCGGAAGTATCTGAATTGTCATGAAGGGTTTCCACTCCCTTTTTACCTCCCTTGTATAAAACTAAATTAAAGTAAATATAAACTACATTGTGACCCTGTACGGCTATTTTTTTCGACACGACATAAGTTTGCCCGGAGTATTGGCAATGATGGTTGGGATTTGTACAAAAAGTATTATAATAATTATAATTCCTTTGCAAATGGCTTCTAAATTGTATATAAGTAGCATTGATTTTCCCCAAGGGAAGTAACTATGGCTAAAGAAATTCAATATTTGCACCTTTTTTTTTTTTTTTAAGATGGTTGCCTACCACAAAAAAAATCCGGGCCGAATAAAGTATTTTTTTGAAGGAAATGAAGTGAATAACAAATTTTGGTGCTATTTTACTTATAGGCCGATCAAGTTAATTGTGTTCATGTAAAAGCATTATTTTGTACTTACTCAGTCATATTTTATCTCTCACGCCCCGAAAAAGAATTTTAAAATATCAAGCAGAACTTTAATTAGAACGATTTTTCCATTTCCATAAGGGTTATATGAAATGGCGAGTCTGCGATTTTCGGAGTGGCCGGTTAGCTAACTAAGGGCAGGTAAGTGTCGCGAAATTGGGTCCCCTAGGTCGCTGTTACCATGTAAATATGAAAAAAAAAAACAATAGTTATATCGTGGAAAGTATCCCGGTGAACAAAGTAAAAATAATTATTTAATTTTCTATTTTTTAATTTAATAAATATATATTTTATTATTATTGCTTATGTGTTTCTTTCTTTTTATAATCCTAACAATAAAAACGGAGTTAATGCCCTTGGCTATTCTACCGACCGCTCACAGCCCAAAATGTCGGCTCGGGCACAAATACAGGTTGAACATCGAAATGGAAAAATCGTTCTAATTAAAGTTCTGCTTGATATTTTAAAATTCTTTTTCGGGGCGTGAGAGATAAAATATGACTGAGTAAGTACAAAATAATGCTTTTACATGAAACCAATTAATTTGATCGGCCTATAAGTAAAATAGCACCCAAATTTTTCTTCCTAACAACATGATACACCGATCAACAAGCCAAACTGACGAATCAGAATAAAATATATAGATTTTTTTAGGTTTTAACGTATAGATGACAAAAAAGTCAATAATTCAAAAAGATAATTTCATATATTTGGATACATAATAATAAAGGGTTGGAAAATCCTCCATATCCGATGGCAGGACAAGATCCCTGATACTGAGGTTCTGTCCAGAGCCGGAATGTCCAGTGCACAAACCCTCCTGCGCCAAGCCCAATTGTGCTGGTCAGGCCACGTTTCTCGCATGAGCGAGGAGAGAATCCCGAAACAAGTCATGTTCGGTGAGTTCAGCCGCGGCAAACGAAATGTTGGTCGGCCTAAAAAGAGGTACAAGGATAGCCTGAAGGAAACGCTAACCAGCTTCGAAATAGACCACCGAACGTGGGAAGAGACTGCCTCAAGTCGAACTGGTTGGACGACAGTGATCAAAAGAGCTGCTGCGTTTGCCGAGCAACAAGGGCCGTGAGAAGAGAATGAAGCACAGAGCCAAACAGAAACCATGACGTACTCGATCTTCAGTTGTTGTCATCGTTGAAACCATTTGGTCATCTTCGCGCTTGCGATGAGATGAACAACATCTTTTTAATAGCATTAAGAGTTACTTAATTTTGGTGATCATTTTCTAAACCAACGTTTTACTTTTTTCTAAACCAACGGTTTACTTTTTTATAAACCAGCGTTTTTGTTTTTTAACCAACGGTTTACTTTTTTTCTAAACCAGCGTTTTTGTTTTTTAACCAACGGTTTACTTTTTTTCTAAACCAACGTTTTACTTTTTTCTAAACCAAGGTTTTGTTTTTTTAACCAACGTTTTACTTTTTTCTAAACCAAGGTTTTGTTTTTTTAACCAACGTTTTACTTTTTTCTAAACCAAGGTTTTGTTTTTTTAACCAACGTTTTACTTTTTTCTAAACAAACGTTTTACTTTTTTTCTAAACCAACGTTTTACTTTTTTTATAAACCAACGTTTTACTTTTTTATAAACCAACGGTTTACTTTTTTTTTTATTATAAACCAACGGTTTAATAATTTTTTTAAACCAACGGTTTAATTTT
>OY744555.1:15499807-15509807 GCA_963556195.1 Sepiola atlantica
ATTGCCATAAATATATTTTCATAGCTTACTACCTAGCTCTACTTACGTATCGAGCACTGTTGAAGTAAATACTGAAACATTGATACATAAAAAATTATATCTCCTTATAAAATTTTATGTGGATACATGAAATACTAATTATATATATATATATATATATATATATATATTTAGAGATAGAAGAAAAAAGAGTGATAAATATGCGACGATTGTCTAAATTTATTTCAAATTTCAATTGTTCAATGCAAGGTGTAATCAGTAATAAACTAGTGTTTATTTTTCTTTCCTTAAGCCAAGTCTTTTCAAAGATCGAAATCTTATCATCAGAGGAGAAATACAGATGGATAAGTTGGCTTTCGAAAAAACCAAAGTTCAAATATTTGAAAAATATGAGAATTGTTATTAAAAAAACGTATTGAATGAAAAGAAAAGTTCCGTGAAAAAGATAAGCAAAAATGTCCGGGTGGTAAATTTCCGTTGAAAAAAGTCCGGTGAAATTGTAGAAAGTGAAGAAAAACTCTTTGCGTGGGAGCAGATTGGAGAAAGTGCTCAAAGTGTAGGTAATCGTCGCATTTTTATCACTCTTATCTCTACAATTGCTCTATCTCGTATATTGAGCTAATCCTTTTCACAATAGGTTCCATATACTATAAGTTTTCACTTTGGTTTATTTTGATCCTATATATATATATATATATATATATATAATTAGTATATATATATATATATATATATATATATATATTCCATGTAGACTCTTTAATTATTTATCCTAAAAAAAGATATCGTCGTCCGTCCACCGGAAGCAAAAACGTAATTGGAGTCGAATTTCCAAAAAACATCAGATAAGAAGAATCATTTAGCGTGACCCACATAAAATGTTATTTTAGACTTAAGCTTATCAAGCAAGACCCCCACCCACCCAGCCCCTCCCAAAAACGCATTTTTGGTAAATTTGTAGATCAACACTCTCCACTGCCCCCCCCCCCCCCGTTCCCAAGAGATTCTACTTTTGTTTAGGCGATTAGGTGTGAACACCCTAAAAAACTTGGCAGAAAGAAAAAAAAAACATTTTTTAGAACTTAGATTAGGACGATAAAATCTATCTATCTCTGTATATGACATTCAATGCCTGTTTGTTTATGTGTTTGTGTGATGTTTCCAACATGGCTACCAGACTCTTATAAATTCAAGCCCTGGTGGCCATTCCTAAACCAAGGGCAATAATCCATATGACATTAACAGTGTGTGCCCTATAGATATAAAACTTAGAGGATTTACATAAAATCTAAAAGTGTATTCTTATGTAAAATATACCGGGGAAGACACCGGAAGTGTTCCTGAATCTCTAACGGGGCTATGAGGGCATAACCCCTTTAAAACTTCATATATATCCTATTTTGATTAAATTTATATCATATGTATAAAATTCTCTGAGGAAGACACTGGAACGCCTAAGACAGTAAGCAATAAACTTACTCCTCCCCAAAGAGGGGAGGCGAAGCCTGGGTAGGTGGACCTCCCAATACCAGTCTATGGGGTGCAGTATCCATCGGAACAGATACTACACTTTGATCTTAGCCAAAAGGGGGGAGAGTCAAAACAAAGAAATGAAGTGAAAGTAAAAAGTACATAGTGGTGACCCTCCTTCAATCCCGAGCAACGTCGGGTCTTCTTGCTCGTATAAAATAAAAAAGATGTCCATTCAATCTTAGAAACGAAAACGCTATTTCACACTGATCGATGTTCAGACAAAGCTTCTTCAAGAGTGTAAAATATCTGATCTATAATAACACTGATTTACAAAAAAAAAAAATTGGGTCTGAGGCAAGAATGGGGATAGATGTTTTTTTTTGCTAATTTGGCTGTGCTGAATTCAAATTTTAAAATAGTTTTGCCCTATCACCTCTAGTTTTCTGGCTTTTAAATAGTCTCATTTTTAGTAAAAACAGAGAATAAATGTGCATAGTTCAAGAGTTGCCGCAGCTTATAACAGATAAAACAGGATAGATAAAGAAAACTGATAGTAACACAGACAGTCAAAAGTGTGTTTTCTTAGAAGATCTGGTGTATTTTGCCTCTGGGATGTCACGCAAAAGCATCCAGCAGAAGTCTCCCATGTCAGGGTTCCATTTGGGAATGGATAAAATGAAGCTTGAGTCACATTCGACACCCCATATCCTCGTAAGACTTTAGCAACTTCTTAACTGCCAAAATCCGTCTTGGTATATAACTATATATATAAGAACAAGGGGTAAGGTAAAATAAAATACCTTTTAAAGCAAGTTTAAAGATGCGATATTTTTTTTATTAAAAAAATTTTTTTTATAAACTTTCATTTTTAGTTTATAGTACAGATAAATTTCGCCAAGATAGAATTGGCCTCTTTTTTTTTTTTTAATAAAAAAAAATATCGCATCTTTAAACTTGCTTTAAAAGGTATTTTATTTTACCTTACCCCTTGTTCTTAAATTTAATTTGAATGCTTTAAAGAAGGTATGAACTTTTCAAATATAAACTATATATATATATATATAATGTAATGCTATCACTTACATTTAGTGCATAATAACTAAAAAAAAAGTCATAAGTCTCACAATATTAGAATTAGCCCTAAATGGATATACACTTTTATGTACCGTGTATGCACAAAATGCACACTATGCATATCTAAAAAAACTAGAGGTAATGAGTAAAAACGGATTTCAAATTTGAATTCAGCATCCCCAAATTAGGTAAAAACGGGTATTTTTGTGCTTACCTCAATTTTTTTGTAAATCAGTGTAATTAATTGAAAGTAACTTCCCTTATTTTGATTATCTCCCCTTTGGAGAACTTTTCTTTTTCTACTAAACGGGGGGTAAAGTATTTTGGTATATAATAATAAATACTGTTTTGCAGCGGCCTGCTTATATTGGCCTAATTTATCCACTTATGAAACGTGTTGCACGCGGATGGATTAGTCCAATATTATTGGGAGTGGGAAGGTACCAGTATTTTCTCCATTCAGCCCCAAATTTATAAATAAGATGATTATTTGGATTATTACAACTAGTATCCTCATCTTGGTTATTATTTTCAGATAGTTTCAGCCAATGTGACCTCTGACCTTCTTCAGCTGTGTTTTGTTAAAATCGGGAATCTGTGCGGAACCCTTTATTTAATCCATGGGGGTAGATTATTCTTGTTCCATCAGCCATGATCGGGTAGAAGCTTGAAGTATTCTTTTTTTAGTCTCAAAACCAGCAAAAAAATGTTTTAGTCCCAAAACCAGCAAAAACAGCAAAAAAAACTTTTTAGTCCCAAAACCAGCAAAAACATCAAAAAAAAAACCCAGTCCCAAATGCACTCAAATGAAACAGTAATAATAATCAAGAATACACCTTCTTGACGGGCGGCACAACTATTAAAAGTATCCCCATCCCAAACAAAGACCAAACAGTTAAAACTCCGTTACCAAGTTACCATTCCACGTCACTGATAGTATTGGCATTTCAGATCTATTCCATCACAAGGAAAGGCGACACAAATGTCCGTTTTTAATTCATACGGTTGTGCTTGCCTTATTTCCAGGGCTACCTCGCTCCCATTCGAGATTGACACACTACGATGTAAATGAATAATAATCCTGCAGAAAATCCCCTTTTAAGAAAAGCTCCCTAAATAGTAGACATAAAATATTTATCCATAAACACGTGTAGGTAAAAAAACTGTTTAATTTGAAAAAAAATGTTGAATAAATAATTTTTGAATGAAAAAATCTTTTGTGGTGTTGATTGGGCTCCTGAACGGAATGCTTTGGTAAGCCTTAAAAAAATCACATATAAATGCTCTGTACCCTGTAATCGAGTATCATCGAGCTTGTTTTTATTGGTCTAATCCCGGTCTTCACGGAATAATCTTTTTTATAAGTGAAAAATCCAAATATATAATATGTATATATATATTAATGGTGTTCGATACTATTCACAAATAATGGTTCTCATATTGTATTAAATTCGATACTAGGTCTACTTAGGAGGTCATTGTCGCCCAGCATATGCGCTGATTCTTTGAGATGTCTTACTCTCCACCGTTCTTCTCTGTTCATAATTTTACATCGTCCCATAAGGGTAGATGGTTACGTCGGCCGAAGCTCTGTGAGAATAATGTCCAAGATGAGAATAGGAATTTTTTTTTGATAATTTGTATTATTGGAACAATAACACAAATTATCAAGCCTCATCTAAAAAAAATCTGAAATAGTCGTAAGACTAGTTTTCTCATTCATTTGAATATGAACAAAAAAAATTTAAAGCAAAAAAATAAATTTAAAAAAAAAATTTTTTAAAGTAAAAAAAATAAAAAATAAAAAAATTAAAAAAATTTAAAGCAAAAAAAAATAAATTAAAAAAAAAATTAAAAAAAAAAAAAAATAAAATAAAAAAAATAAATAAATAAAAGATTAAAAAAATTGTTTTTAAAGTAAAAGTTAAAACAAAAAAAAATAAAAATAAAAATTTTTTAAAGTAAAAAAATAAAAAAATCCGAAATAGTCGTAAGACTAGTTTTCTCATTCATTTGAATATGAACAAAAAAATTTAAAGCAAAAAAATAAATTAAAAAAAAAAAATTTTTTAAGTAAAAAAAAAAAATAAAAAAAAATAAATAAATAAATAAAAGATAAAAAAAATTGTTTTTAAAGTAAAAAAAAAATTTAAACAAAAAAAAATTAAAATAAAAAATTTTTAAAGTAAAAAAATAAAAAGGAAAAAATAAATAAAATAAAAAAAAATAAATAAAAGATAAAAAAAATTCTTTTTAAAGTAAAAAAAAAATTAAAACAAAAAAAATAAGTAAAAAAAAAATGAAAAATAAATAAATAAAAAAATAAATAAATAAAAGATAAAAAAAAAATTGTTTTTAAAGTAAAAAAAAAAAAATTAAAACAAAAAAAAAAAGTAAAAAAAAAAAAAAAAGAATGAAATGAACAAAATTTTAACGATTGTTGTTGAAAGTAGGTTATACCATTCAGAAAGCCCCGCGGGTCGCCCCCCCCCCCCGACTAGTTTACGTTTGTAGGCAAATAACTGCACCGTACATTAAAAAAAAAGTATCAGTTTTGAACGTATTTCAAAAAACGTTAATGGCATCGTTTGAAAGGCTCAGATTTATTCTCTTATATATCAAAAAAAAAAAATAAATAAATAAAATAAAACAAAATTTTAACGATTACTGTTCTCCTCGTGAAAGTAAGGCATGCCATTTAGAGAGCCATGCAGGTCGCCTCCGACTAAGTATTTATTCATAAATATAAATATTTACAAAATGTGGCACAAGGCCAGAAAAACGGGGAAGGGGGAAGGATCGGTATTCACTAACTGATATTAACTCTTCTAACTTAGCTAGTTTCATTCGTGACCATCATTCACCAAAATACCACATTCACACTATACATCCATCTCCAATCAGCAAAGGAATTTATATCATGAAAACCTACTTAAAACCCATATAAAAGAAATATGGACTCTTGTATAGATCGAGTACACGAGCGAAATTTATTTTAGAAGAGTTCCAATGGTGTAAGGGGCAGATAACTCTCTTTTTTTAGTACGCAAGGTCTCCGAAAATGGAAAATATCCATTTTTAAAATAAGAAGTCATGCAAATTCAATTAATAGAACATTTTTCGAATAAATAACAATTTGTGAAAATCAACAGTATATTGATAGAACATTTATTGAAGAAAATAGAATTTGGGAAAAATCAACAGTATATTTTTTCATTTCAAAACCAGCAAAACGAACAGTCCTATTGTTTGGATTAACAGATTTTTTGATATTTTATCGTTTAAAATATTAAATTATCGCAGATATTGGCTCTTGTATAGATCGGGTCTTCGAAAAATGTTCTATTAATTGAATTTGCATGACTTCTTATTTAA
Organism: Sepiola atlantica; assembly: GCA_963556195.1. Lineage (NCBI taxonomy): Eukaryota > Metazoa > Mollusca > Cephalopoda > Sepiida > Sepiolidae > Sepiola > Sepiola atlantica. Next base: position 15,505,730 of record OY744555.1, read on the forward strand.
AAAATAGATATTTTCCATTTTCGGAGACATTGCGTACTAAAAAAATAAGAGTTACTGCCCCTTACACCATTGGAACTCTTCTAAAATAAATTTCGCTCATGTACTCGATCTATACAAGAGCCGAAATATGCAATGGAGGGGGGGTTGATAATAAAATTGTTATGTACAAAAGGAATAATATTTACAATGAAAAACCGGAAGTTAGTAAAAAGACCCCTCCCCCATTACTAAACTGTATTGATTTACTCCTCTCCAGGAGTTAGGCACAAGGCCAGTTTTTATCTTACTCCCACAAGTAAGATGTGACCCAAGGTCGGGTCGGGAAAGTGGGGTTTAAAAATTGCCTGGGCAGCCCCGTCGGCATTACCCGGTAGGGGTGCCTCAGGCAGTCTATGGGGTGCAGTATCCATCAGAACAGATACTACACTTTGATCTTAGCCAAAAGGTCCATTACTAAACTGTAGCAGAGACGTAGATTTGCCAAAGATCGAAAAAAAAAAAAAAAAAGAAAGAAAAAAAAGAAAAGAAAAAAAAGAAAAAAGAAAAGAAAGAAAAGAAAAAAAAGGGGGGGGGGGGTTGGTGCAGGTCGCTCCAACGTTTTATTCAGACACACCTCCTTCGAAAATATCGAAGGGTGACCTGCATCTCTGGCGGCAAATCAAGCGCTCTGTCACCTAATTGAGGCAGGAAGGGGAGTTATCAAAAAAAAAAAAAAAAAAAACTAAATAAAAAACTAAAAAAAACCAAACTTACGCAGCAAGGCTCGTGTATTTTATTACAATTTATTGACTGTATCAGAAATCGAGAATGCTTTTAGGCAGATCCATTGGATTTGGATCCATTAGCGTCTCGGAACAAACAATAAATCCATAACTTCTATGGAAAACTCGTCTCACAAATAAGCAATCTTATCGTTATTCTCATTTTACCAGTTGTTCAGGTGCCTAATGGATGCTGACAGACGATGGAATTGGCAAGCTGAGTGCAAATCCCACTAAATATGCATTTCTCGGCCTTTTGTAGAGGATAAGATGACCCGGGCGGTGGCTGGGGGGGGGGGATCCCCTAGAGATAGCATTAATTACGGGGGACCTCAATCGCTTGGCCAGCGAGCGATATGAGGGACAAGTAGTTAGAGCTAGGTTAAAGAAAGTCTCTAACGAAGCCGTGAACGTTGACGCTGTTGAGCGTAAGGCTGCTTTATGTCGTGGCTCGGATGGGTACATTCGGAAGGTGAAAAACCTGGAAGGACATACCCTGGTATCGTCTCGTGAAATTTGTGAGGGGTTCCGTGAGCATTTGGCGGAACACTTCACCCAACTGCCCAGACTCCGCGGCCAGGAGTTTGACAGCTATTTGGCTGACTCGCCTCGCCTCGAGGCGGCTCGAGCAGCTGGCTGTGATGGCAGGATTACGGAGGGTGAGATCGTTACTGCGTTGAAGCAGGTCGGCTACAACAAATCTCCAGGACTCGATGGTCTGCCGTACGAAATGTATTTGAGGCTGTCGCCCATGTTTGTCCCAATTCTGAAGGATGTGTTTAACCACTGGTTTACTCAGGAGTCAATCCCTGGACAGGTAACCAAAGGAGGGGTCACATTACTGAAGAAGGGGGACCAACCTGGTGGGGGTAATTTAGACGATTACAGGCCCATAACTCTGCTAAACACTGAGTTAAAGATTTTGGCCCGCGTTCTTGCGAACCGCCTGCAGGTTGTTATCAGTGATTTGATCAAGCCTGAGCAGAACTTTGCTGTGAAGGGGAGGTCGATTCAGAACAACTTGCATTTGATTCGCATGATCATAGAGGGGACAGAAGACGACGCTGAAGCCGCGCTGATCAATTTAGATCAGTCCAAGGCTTTCGATAGGGTCGACCATGGTTTCCTGAAAGCTGTTTTAGCGGCTGCCGGTTTTGGTCCGGACTTCCGCAGGTGGATCTCTATTCTGTATGACTCGCCGACGGCAGTGGTGCAAGTCAATGGCAAGAGGTCGGAATCGTTCGTTGTTTCTCGGTCGGTACGTCAGGGTTGTCCGCTGTCGCCCCTGCTCTACATCCTGGCGTTGGAACCCTTCCTTCGCAAATTAAGGGATCAGGCGACAACACCAGTCCTGCGCGGGATCGCTATTCTTCCTCGCAAAGCGCGAATCAGGGTTTCCGCGTTTGCCGATGATGTCACCGTTTTCGTGTCGAGCCGTACTGACATTCGAACGGTGATTAAGGCGCTCGCTCGGTACGAAGAAGTGACAGGGGCCATAGTCAACCGCAGCAAGTCGAACGGCCTGCGGTTGGGTACCTGGAGCGGAGAGACCGCTCTTCCAGGTGACTTCAGCTGGTCGGATGGCCCGGTTCAAATCCTCGGCGTGTGGTTCGGACCGGGCCTCCAGCTGGAAAAGAACTGGTCGGAAGTACAGACATAGGACGAATCGTCGGTCTGGGCTTGGATTCGAAGGAAGCTTTCCTTAAAGGGCAGAGCGGAGGCGTGCGCCACTTATGTCTTTCCTCTCATCCTTTACCGGCTGTCTGTACTACCACTGCCTGCAGCCCGCTTTCACGCGCTTACTCTTCTCGCTTCTTTGGAAGGGTCGGAAAGCGTACGTCCGCAGACAGGTCTGTACTCAAGTTCCGAGTGTGGGAGGCTTGGGGATGCCTGACTTGGCAAGTCATCGACATGCCGAGAGACTGGCTTTCCTGAGTCGGACTTTGATGGAAGACACTCCGTGGGTCCCTGCGGTTGGGAGCGCCTTTCCCAACCTCATACCTGACCTCTCGGTCGAAGGTCGACATAGGCCGAGAGGGGAGCCCTTGTTTTTCACCGAATGCTGGGTTGCGCTTAAAGCATTGCCGGGGTCCAGTAACCTTGCCCGGTCTAGGAAGAGACTATATCGGGATCTAGTGGAGGGTACTGCTTCGGACCCACTTGAGGAGCGGCTTGGATTGTCGAGGGAGGAGGCCCGCTCCCAATGGAGTTGGGCGCCAGGCCAGAGTTATCTCAACAATTCTGAGTATTCTCTGACCTGGCGACTGGTTCGGAATGCACTGCCCCTCTATGGCAGATTACGCAGAGATGGCTTAAGGGACGTCCCCTTATGCCCGCGCTGTGAAGACGACGAAGAAGAAACGGCCGAGCACGCCTTCTTCACCTGCAGCAAACTTCGACGTCTCTGGGAATACGTCAGAGAGGTAACGGCTCGCATCGACGCTGAACAGTCGATGGTCCTGGATGTCACATCTGTCATCAACAACGCAGCACCGCAGTGGACTGGGGAGAAACGAATGGTGTTTCTGGCCATCCTAGCCGTAGCGAGACTAGTGACGTGGGTTACACGTCTTGATGAGGTTCATGGGGTTGGATCTGTTTCGGATCGCGATCTGGTAGTTTACTTTAAACATCAACTTAAAGTGAAAATCAGATGCGATTGGAAACGATTACATCGCATGGATTTCAATAGGAGATGGGTGCATGACACTAGTTTGTGCATCCGACGAGGCGCCAAGTTTGAGTTCGTGTTCCCTCCATAGTTATGGCACACGCGGTACTGGGTTCTATGGAACCCACCCCTGTAGACTTTTTTTAACTAAAAGAGCAACTCTTAACTAGTAGGAATGAGAGATATCCTGTCCCTATATTATTTTTGCCGGCACTAGAGAGCTTCCAAAGATTCCCACTTCCACTTTTTTTACTTTGTCCCCGGTCTTTTGGAACCTTTGGCATTACTATCTTGGAAGCCGCCATCCACCCCTTGATCCCATTCCCGATGAATTTATTTTTGAATACTCCTCTTTTAAGTTCCCACTCCCATTTAGGGACCGACCAGCTTGTTTTCGGTCTTGGGCCGGAAAACAGTGGGCGGTCCAACACTGAGGGAAAGACGGGCCATACTAACCCCCCTTTTTATCATTTTATTTGGTTCTTTATTTTTCTTTCTTTTTGGGTGTTTTTAATATTTTATCCCACTCCCACGATAATTATTATGTACAACGATGATTTTTGGGGATATTTTAAGTAGGGATCCATCCACAGAGTGAATGCGGTATTTTGGTGCAAGAATCTGGTTAAGAGTAAGCAAATGTTTT
>OY744555.1:15514807-15572307 GCA_963556195.1 Sepiola atlantica
AAATATATATATATATATATGATTATTTTTATTTGCACAGACATGTTCAAAATCTGCGACACTGGCATGTCGATGTTATCGATCAACAGCTATTATAACTGAGATTTCATCAGGCTAAGTTAGAATCCGATCTTAACCTTAGATCATATTTGGAAATATGATCTAAGGTTAAGATCGGATTCTAACTCTGCCTGATGAGATCTCAGTTTATAACAGCTGTTGATCGATAACATCGACATGCCAGTGTCGACAATTTTGTACATGTCTGTGTAAATAAAAATAATCATATATAAAAGCTCTATTTGATATTGAGCACTTTTTATAAACTGTTGAAATTCTTTGGATTACTATCCTGTGGATGTTTTACCTGGATTATATATATATATATATATATATATATATATATATATATTTTATTTATCTTCCTCCCACAAGGTAAGATGTGACACAAGGGAGGGAAAGTGGGATTTGAAAAGCCACCGTCCGAGAAGGTGAGCACTCTGGCCGAGCAAAAATAGCCTGGGCAGCCCCGTCGGCATTCCCCGGTAGGGGCGCCTCAGGCAGTAAGCAATAAACTTACTCCTCCCCAAAGAGGGGAGGCAAAGCCTGGGAGGGTGCACCTCCTAGAACTGCACAGGACAAACTCACAGACCAGCGTAAATCAAGCCCTGAAGGCCAAGACAATACCAGTCTATGGGGTGCAGTATCCATCGGAACAGATACTACACTTTGATCTTGGCTAAAAGGCCAAGACGTTAATGTGAAGTTATTTATCTACCTCCCACAAGGTAAGATGTGACACAAGGTCGGGAAAGTGGGATTAGATAAGCCAGCGCTCGAGAGGTGAGCACTCTGGCCATTTAAAAATTGCCCGGACAGCCCTGTCGGCATCCCCCGGTAGGGGCGCCTCAGACAGTAAGCAATAAACTTACTCCTCCCCAAAGAGGGGAGGCAAAGCCTGGGAGGGTGGACCTCCTAAAACTGCACAGGACAGCGTGCAGTATCCATCGGAACAGATACTACACTTTGATCTTGGCCAAAAGAAGCGAGAGCTAGCGGGCAAAGCCAGCTAGTGTTTACATAAGCATGTAGCATTGCACATGTTTATATATACCATCTTCCCCTCACTCTTGTTTTTCTTATTCCCTCAGTTACTCCAGCTCCTGAACAATGTCGAGTACCATCGCTAGTTTGAAACAAGAAACTTTAGTTTCACGATTTTTCTTTGACGTAAGCCGAAACGAATGCCTGCATTTTTATTGGCTGTAATTTTATGACGTTTCTCACATTGAAATTTTATAGGGCAGCTACAAATTACTCACTGTCATGTCGTCATCTATAGCAAACGTATTTTAAATGGCAGAAAGAAAAGATAAAAAACAAAGAAATGCCTAAACAGGTGTTCATTGGTCAAAAACGATATTAATATTTAAAAACTAACAAACACACATTCGAGAACGAATTACAACACCTGTTTAGTTGGGGGTTTATATTAAAACAAACGAAAGAAAGAAAATAATTAATAAAAATTAGTTCCCAAAAAAAAATGTTGCATAATAAAAAAAATATTTATTTAATGTAATTTTGTCCTCGAAGCACCTGTTCAGGCAAAGAGAAATGCTACGTTCTTCAAAGAAATTACGAAAGCAATATTTTTCTACTGGTGTATATCCTGTCAAAAAATGTCTAAAAAAAAAAAAATTATTCTTCGCCAGTGTTCGCACTAATATCCATATAAAATCATCATAGAAACGACAGATTCTTAAGTAATAAATAACTGTATTGTGTATAATGATGATGATGATAGTTAATAATTTTGACATTAGTTAATATTATTTGTTGATATTAGTACATAATATTATTATTTAATGATAATAGTTAATATTATTAGTTAATAATGATGATGTTCGTTAATATTATTAGTCAATAATGATGATGTTCGTTAATATTATTAGTCAATAATGATGATGTTCGCTAATATTATTAGTCAATAATGATGATATTAGTTAATATTATTAGTCAATAATGATGATATTAGTTAATATTATTAGTCAATAATGATGATATTAGTTAATATTATTAGTCAATAATGATGATATTAGTTAATATTATTAGTCAATAATGATGATATTAGTTAATATTATTAGTCAATAATGATGATATTAGTTAATATTATTAGTCAATAATGATGATATTAGTTTATATTATTAGTCAATGATGATGTTAGTTAATATTATTAGTCAATAATGATGATGTTAGTTAATATTATTAGTCAATAATGATGATGTTCGTTAATATTATTAGTCAATAATGATGATGTTCGTTAATATTATTAGTCAATGATGATGTTCGTTAATATTATTAGTCAATAATTATGATGTTCGTTAATATTATTAGTCAATAATGATGATGTTAGTTAATATTATTAGTCAATAATGATGATATTAGTTAATATTATTAGTCAATAATGATGATGTTAGTTAATATTATTAGTCAATAATGATGATGTTAGTTAATATTATTAGTCAATAATGATGATGTTAGTTAATATTATTAGTCAATAATGATGATGTTAGTTAATATTATCAGTTAATGATAGTATTAGTTAATATTATTAGTCAATAATGATGATGTTAGTTAATATTATTAGTTAATATGATGATATTCGTTAATATTATTAGTCAATAATGATGATGTTAGTTAATATTATTAGTCAATAATGATGATATTAGTTAATATTATTAGTTAATAATGATGATATTCGTTAATATTATTAGTTAATTATGATATTAGATAATATTATTAGTTAATATGAAATAAAATAAAACGTATAAATCGATATAGAAAGCAGAAAGAAAAAAAAAGAAAAAGGAAAACGTCTGATTATGGAAATAGATTTGCATACCCCCTTCCCTTTCTGTGTGACGGGACGGATATATATTCACAAATCACTACACATTGCTCTTTATCATGAGCTCAGGCTAGATTTTTTCAATAAGGAAAAGGGCAACTGACAACAAACCAACTCCCTCCCGAAGGAGGAGGTAATGCCTCGGAGGATAGCCTCCCAGCAAAGCATCGAACTAGAATCAGACAGTAATACTTGGGAGGAAGGTCTCCTAGTACCAAATCGAATCATACCTCATTCCTAGGTTGCCAGAATGATGCCAAGAATCCTCCGGTTAACATCGCTCCGAGTCTCTATGGTATAGCACAAAACATGCACGCGACCCCCGCTCTTTTACATCGTTGCGAGGGATCGCAAAAAAAAAAAAAAAAGTTTTAAAAGATGCACGTACAGAAATTCGGCGGTTACATCGGCCGAAACGTTATGCAAAAAACAACCAAGATGAGAAGAATAGTTCAAATAATCTAAATATAAGGGTTGGGTTGTTTTGTTTTACGGCATATCAACCCTTTTTGGGTTATTTAACGTCGAATCTGGTCATTTTGGTAAAGTTTTATGCTTCAAGTTTTTTATATGTTCTAAATATTTATTCATGGTGTTTGGTTTGGTTGTTTTGTTTTATAGCATATCAACCCTTTTTGGGTTATTTAATGCCGAATCTGGTCATTTTGGTAAAGTTTTATGCTTCAAGTTTTTTATATCTTCAAATGTTTAATCATGGTGTTTGGTTTGGTTGTTTTGTTTTACGGCATATCAACCCTTTTTGGGTTATTTAACGTCGAATCTGGTCATTTTGGTAAAGTTTTATGCTTCAAGTTTTTTATATCTTCAAATGTTTAATCATGGTGTTTGGTTTGGTTGTTTTGTTTTACGGCATATCAACCCTTTTTGGGTTATTTAATGTCGAATCTGGTCATTTTGGTAAAGTTTTATGCTTCAAGTTTTTTATATGTTCAAATATTCATTCATGGTGTTTGGTTTGGTTGTTTTGTTTTACGGCATATCAACCTTTTTCAGGTTATTTAATGCCGAATCTGGTAATTTTGGTAAAAGTTTTATGTTTCAAGTTTTTTATATGTTCAAATATTAATTCATGGTGTTTGGTTTGGTTGTTTTGTTTTATGGCATATCAACCCTTTTTGGGTTATTTAACGTCGAATCTGGTAATTTTGGTAAAAGTTTTATGTTTCAAGTTTTTTATATGTTCAAATATTAATTAATGGTGTTTGGTTTGGTTGTTTTGTTTTACGGCATATCAACCCTTTTTGGGTTATTTAACGTCGAATCTGGTAATTTTGGTAAAAGTTTTATGCTTCAAGTTTTTTATATGTTCAAATATTAATTAATGGTGTTTGGTTTGGTTGTTTTGTTTTACGGCATATCAACCCTTTTGGGGTTATTTAATGCCGAATCTGGTAATTTTGGTAAAAGTTTTATGTTTCAAGTTTTTTATATGTTCAAATATTAATTAATGGTGTTTGGTTTGGTTGTTTTGTTTTACGGCATATCAACCTTTTTCAGGTTATTTAATGCCGAATCTGGTAATTTTGGTAAAAGTTTTATGCTTCAAGTTTTTTATATGTTCAAATATTAATTAATGGTGTTTGGTTTGGTTGTTTTGTTTTACGGCATATCAACCTTTTTCAGGTTATTTAATGCCGAATCTGGTAATTTTGGTAAAAGTTTTATGTTTCAAGTTTTTTATATGTTCAAATATTAATTAATGGTGTTTGGTTTGGTTGTTTTGTTTTATGGCATATCAACCCTTTTTGGGTTATTTAACGTCGAATCTGGTAATTTTGGTAAAAGTTTTATGCTTCAAGTTTTTTATATGTTCTAAATATTAATTCATGGTGTTTGGTTTGGTTGTTTTGTTTTACGGCATATCAACCCTTTTTGGGGTATTTAATGCCGAATCTGGTAATTTTGGTAAAAGTTTTATGCTTCAAGTTTTTTATATGTTCAAATATTAATTAATGGTGTTTGGTTTGGTTGTTTTGTTTTACGGCATATCAACCCTTTTTGGGGTATTTAATGCCGAATCTGGTAATTTTGGTAAAAGTTTTATGCTTCAAGTTTTTTATATGTTCTAAATATTAATTAATGGTGTTTGGTTTGGTTGTTTTGTTTTACGGCATATCAACCCTTTTTGGGGTATTTAATGCCGAATCTGGTAATTTTGGTAAAAGTTTTATGCTTCAAGTTTTTTATATGTTCTAAATATTCATTCATGGTGTTTGGTTTGGTTGTTTTGTTTTACGGCATATCAACCCTTTTTGGGGTATTTAATGCCGAATCTGGTAATTTTGGTAAAAGTTTTATGCTTCAAGTTTTTTATATGTTCTAAATATTAATTAATGGTGTTTGGTTTGGTTGTTTTGTTTTACGGCATATCAACCCTTTTTGGGGTATTTAATGCCGAATCTGGTAATTTTGGTAAAAGTTTTATGCTTCAAGTTTTTTATATGTTCTAAATATTCATTCATGGTGTTTGGTTTGGTTGTTTTGTTTTACGGCATATCAACCCTTTTTGGGGTATTTAATGCCGAATCTGGTAATTTTGGTAAAAGTTTTATGCTTCAAGTTTTTTATATGTTCAAATATTAATTAATGGTGTTTGGTTTGGTTGTTTTGTTTTACGGCATATCAACCCTTTTTGGGGTATTTAATGCCGAATCTGGTAATTTTGGTAAAAGTTTTATGCTTCAAGTTTTTTATATGTTCTAAATATTAATTCATGGTGTTTGGTTTGGTTGTTTTGTTTTACGGCATATCAACCCTTTTTGGGGTATTTAATGCCGAATCTGGTAATTTTGGTAAAAGTTTTATGCTTCAAGTTTTTTATATGTTCAAATATTAATTAATGGTGTTTGGTTTGGTTGTTTTGTTTTACGGCATATCAACCCTTTTTGGGGTATTTAATGCCGAATCTGGTAATTTTGGTAAAAGTTTTATGCTTCAAGTTTTTTATATGTTCTAAATATTCATTCATGGTGTTTGGTTTGGTTGTTTTGTTTTATGGCATATCAACCCTTTTTGGGTTATTTAACGTCGAATCTGGTAATTTTGGTAAAAGTTTTATGTTTCAAGTTTTTTATATGTTCAAATATTAATTAATGGTGTTTGGTTTGGTTGTTTTGTTTTACGGCATATCAACCCTTTTTGGGGTATTTAATGCCGAATCTGGTAATTTTGGTAAAAGTTTTATGCTTCAAGTTTTTTATATGTTCAAATATTAATTAATGGTGTTTGGTTTGGTTGTTTTGTTTTACGGCATATCAACCCTTTTGGGGTATTTAATGCCGAATCTGGTAATTTTGGTAAAAGTTTTATGTTTCAAGTTTTTTATATGTTCAAATATTAATTAATGGTGTTTGGTTTGGTTGTTTTGTTTTACGGCATATCAACCCTTTTGGGGTATTTAATGCCGAATCTGGTAATTTTGGTAAAAGTTTTATGTTTCAAGTTTTTTATATGTTCAAATATTAATTAATGGTGTTTGGTTTGGTTGTTTTGTTTTACGGCATATCAACCCTTTTGGGGTATTTAATGCCGAATCTGGTAATTTTGGTAAAAGTTTTATGCTTCAAGTTTTTTATATGTTCTAAATATTCATTCATGGTGTTTGGTTTGGTTGTTTTGTTTTACGGCATATCAACCCTTTTTGGGGTATTTAATGCCGAATCTGGTAATTTTGGTAAAAGTTTTATGCTTCAAGTTTTTTATATGTTCTAAATATTAATTCATGGTGTTTGGTTTGGTTGTTTTGTTTTACGGCATATCAACCCTTTTGGGGTATTTAATGCCGAATCTGGTAATTTTGGTAAAAGTTTTATGTTTCAAGTTTTTTATATGTTCTAAATATTCATTCATGGTGTTTGGTTTGGTTGTTTTGTTTTACGGCATATCAACCCTTTTTGGGGTATTTAATGCCGAATCTGGTAATTTTGGTAAAAGTTTTATGCTTCAAGTTTTTTATATGTTCTAAATATTAATTCATGGTGTTTGGTTTGGTTGTTTTGTTTTACGGCATATCAACCCTTTTGGGGTATTTAATGCCGAATCTGGTAATTTTGGTAAAAGTTTTATGTTTCAAGTTTTTTATATGTTCTAAATATTCATTCATGGTGTTTGGTTTGGTTGTTTTGTTTTACGGCATATCAACCCTTTTTGGGGTATTTAATGCCGAATCTGGTAATTTTGGTAAAAGTTTTATGCTTCAAGTTTTTTATATGTTCTAAATATTAATTCATGGTGTTTGGTTTGGTTGTTTTGTTTTACGGCATATCAACCCTTTTGGGGTATTTAATGCCGAATCTGGTAATTTTGGTAAAAGTTTTATGTTTCAAGTTTTTTATATGTTCTAAATATTCATTCATGGTGTTTGGTTTGGTTGTTTTGTTTTACGGCATATCAACCCTTTTTGGGGTATTTAATGCCGAATCTGGTAATTTTGGTAAAAGTTTTATGCTTCAAGTTTTTTATATGTTCTAAATATTAATTCATGGTGTTTGGTTTGGTTGTTTTGTTTTACGGCATATCAACCCTTTTGGGGTATTTAATGCCGAATCTGGTAATTTTGGTAAAAGTTTTATGCTTCAAGTTTTTTATATGTTCTAAATATTCATTCATGGTGTTTGGTTTGGTTGTTTTGTTTTACGGCATATCAACCCTTTTTGGGGTATTTAATGCCGAATCTGGTAATTTTGGTAAAAGTTTTATGCTTCAAGTTTTTTATATGTTCTAAATATTAATTCATGGTGTTTGGTTTGGTTGTTTTGTTTTACGGCATATCAACCCTTTTGGGGTATTTAATGCCGAATCTGGTAATTTTGGTAAAAGTTTTATGCTTCAAGTTTTTTATATGTTCTAAATATTCATTCATGGTGTTTGGTTTGGTTGTTTTGTTTTACGGCATATCAACCCTTTTTGGGGTATTTAATGCCGAATCTGGTAATTTTGGTAAAAGTTTTATGCTTCAAGTTTTTTATATGTTCTAAATATTAATTAATGGTGTTTGGTTTGGTTGTTTTGTTTTACGGCATATCAACCCTTTTTGGGGTATTTAATGCCGAATCTGGTAATTTTGGTAAAAGTTTTATGCTTCAAGTTTTTTATATGTTCTAAATATTAATTCATGGTGTTTGGTTTGGTTGTTTTGTTTTACGGCATATCAACCCTTTTGGGGTATTTAATGCCGAATCTGGTAATTTTGGTAAAAGTTTTATGCTTCAAGTTTTTTATATGTTCTAAATATTCATTCATGGTGTTTGGTTTGGTTGTTTTGTTTTACGGCATATCAACCCTTTTTGGGGTATTTAATGCCGAATCTGGTAATTTTGGTAAAAGTTTTATGCTTCAAGTTTTTTATATGTTCTAAATATTCATTCATGGTGTTTGGTTTGGTTGTTTTGTTTTACGGCATATCAACCCTTTTTGGGGTATTTAATGCCGAATCTGGTAATTTTGGTAAAAGTTTTATGCTTCAAATTTTTTATATGTTCTAAATATTCATTCATGGTGTTTGGTTTCGTTTGGTTGTTTTGTTTTACGGCATATCAACCTTTTTCGGGTTATTTAATGCCGAATCTGCTCATTTTGGTAAAAGTTTTATGCTTCAAGTTCTTTATGTCTTCAAATTTTTAAATTGTTGTTTATTGTTTTGGAGTTTGCAGAACATGATTGAGTTTTGCAAAAAAAAAAATACATCAATGTTTGGTGCATTTTTGAGTCAGGAAGTCAATAACTTCAGACAGCCTGATTTGGTAGCGCCAGTAGGTTCTATTTGACCCATAGATGGGGCCCTTACAGGTACTACCACTCCGGGCCAGAGTGGACCTGGGAGCAATGGCAACTAAGGGACAACTCCACATTCCCCACAGCTCCCAAATGGAGACCTCACCACTGGATGTCTTTTAAGGTCATACCTAGGACCGTGTAAATATAAAACAAAGTTTCTAATTGTATTAATATTGCCTTGCTGTACCTGGTTAACTCTTAAATTTTCTGTGCGTGCAATATCTATTTTTATAAACTAGCGCACGAGGTCTGGCTGGAAAGACTCCAACAACTTTAGAAATTCAAAATGGCTGCCTACTGTGTTCTTGGACGTTAAAGCTTTTTGATGTGCAGTTGTTGAATCTGTTTTGATGAGTAAAAAGCTATCATTTTTATGCTGTTTTTTTTTTTTGTTGTTTTTTTTTATGGCTGGGGTGGGGGTCGGGGTCGGGGTTGGTTGTATGGATGGTGGAGCTCATTCTAAAAATAGCAACGGCGATTTTATTTTTATCCCGCCAAAATCTTATCCAGATGGATTTTGGTGAAACCTTTTGGAATTTGGAAAATCTGGTTGTTAGGCCAAGTTTACTTCAGAGAGATTCCCAGAAACGGAATGGAAGGTGGCTGCATCTGGCGGAGTCGTTTATTTGATGATGATGATGATGATGATGATGATGATGATGACGACGACGACGACGAGGAAGAGGGAGGAGAAGGGGAAGAAGGAGAATGGAAAGAAGGTTTAGAAGAAAAAGAAGAGGAAGAGAGGAAGAAGAAGGGAGACGAAAATGAAAAAGAAGGAGAGGAGGGGGAAAAGAAGGAGAAAAAGAAGAAAAAGAAGAACGAAGAAAAAGAAGAAGAACGAAGAAAAAGAAGAAGACGAAGAAGAAAAAGAAGAAAAAGAACGAAGAAAAAGAAGAAGAAGAAGAAAAAGACCGAAGAAAAAGAAGAACGAAGAAAAAGAACGAAGAAAAAGAAGAAAAAGAAAAAGAACGAAGAAAAAGAACAAAGAAAAAGAAGAAAAAGAAGAAAAAGAACGAAGAAAAAGAAAAAGAACGAAGAAAAAGAAAAAGAACGAAGAAAAAAAAAAAAAAACAAAGAAAAAGAACGAAGAAGAACGAAAAATAAAAATGAAAACGAAGAAGAAGAACAAGAAGGAGGAGAAAAAGAATAGAAAGAAAAAAGAAGAAAAAGAAGAAGAAGGAGAAGAATAGAAATAAAAAAGAAATAAAAAGAAAAAGAAGGAGAAGAAGATGATGAAGGAGAAGAAGATGATGAAGGAGAAGAAGATGATGAAAGAGAAGAAGATGATGAAGGAGAAGAAGATGATGAAGGAGAAGAAGATGATGAAGGAGAAGAAGATGATGAAGGAGTTGGAGGAGGAGAAAGAGAGGATAAGAAAAAGAACGAAGAAAAAGAACGAAGAAAGAAAAAGAAGAAAAAGAACAAAGAAAAAGAACGAAGAAGAACGAAAAATAAAAATAAAAACGAAGAAGAAGAAGAAGAAGAAGAAGAAGAAGAAGAAGGAGAAAAAGAATAGAAAGAAAAAAGAAGAAAAAGAAAAAGAAGGAGAAGATGATGAAGGAGTTGGAGGAGGAGGAAGAGAGGATGTGAAGAAGAAGAAGAAGAAGAAGAAGAAGAAGAAGAAGAAGAAGAAGATTTTTTATTTATCTTTCATTTGCTATTTTTATTTCGGCGTTAAATAAAACATTTGCTAAGATAAACATTTCAGTTTCCACAAATGGATCGTCTTAAGATGTATCCGCTCAATCTACGCATTTAGTGAGAAAAATATTATTTGAAACTTTAGCGTGACAGACCAACGAAAATTCTGTTTGAAACTTTAGCGTGACAGACCAACGAAGTTGCTATTACAAACTTAAGCTTGACAGACCAACGAAAATTCTATTTCAAACTTGAGCGTGACAGACCAACGAAAATTCTATTTGAAACTTGAGCGTGACAGACCAACGAAAATTCTATTTGAAACTTAAGCTTGACAGACCAACGAAAATTCTATTTGAAACTTAAGCTTGACAGACCAACACAACTAGACAAGATTAGGTTTAAAGCTCCCGAAATTCATACCAGAATTGTCCATATGGAGCTGTGGCTATACACTGGCTAATACGACGAATGGTGCATCTTCTCAAAGTAATGTTACCTCAAGTAACAGCACTTAGCTGGATACTCCACCAGACTAGATGAATTCTTGTCCTGGAATCCGGTAAGACCAAGAGACCACAAGAAAGATATGCTATAACATAGTTCACGGGTCAATTGGGGAGAGGAAAATGTTCTTAACTCAACGTTTGAGAAATAAAGGAGAACTTTAATGGAACATTCGAATACCTATGTATCTCATATAGAGATCAAGTGTTAGCCCCAGGAAAGGGGCCCCCTTGATTTCTGAGAACTTCGACTGAAGTAATATATATATATATATATATATATATATATTGAAGATTTCAAAGTATGGGCGGTAGAACTTGGCTAGTTCTGCTTGGGGATCAAGAACATTTTGACGGTATTGTCTTCAAATTCCCGAAACAGTCGCTCTGGTAGTCAACTGACGAGACCTCACTACTCTAACTAATTAATACTACGAAAACTCTAAAAATATTTTTGTATACTTTTATATTTTTTTTAATACCTAATAAACATAGTTTCATATTTAAATTTTCCCGCCATAATTAATTATAAATCTCACTCCAGGTCTTTACCGGTTTGTAATTATTCCACTGACGATGGACCCAGACGGGTCAGAAAGTACTCTGGACCAACATGTACATTACGGCAGTTTCATCAGCCAATTTTCTTCCGAGATTAAGATTTTAATCCGGAAAATTGAAAGGATCAATACTAATATAACGAGACAAAAATTGTCGGTTATTTTTAATATATATATATATATGTATATATATATATATATATATATATATATATATATATATATATAAAGATATGAGATTTTGCTATTCTTCAGACAAGTCTTGTTTTTCAACGGGCTTGCCTTTAAATATTAATTGACTGTATTTTTGCCATTTTAAACCTATTCCATGAATTTTAGCCCAGGAAGTCTTTTAAATGGTGAATACTTTCCACCTCACGTTTTACTGAGCCTTGTTGCATCCACGAACGTACCGTTTATTGGACCTTTTACCCTCTGGATTCTACCTATCTTCGCCGCACCTGAAGATGTGGTTTTTTGGAATTTAACTTTGAATCCTCTCTTGTCACTTCTCGTGCCTGTTAACGACCTACCTATCTACATTTCACTTTCTCCGCTGGACTTTTTGATACCGGACTTTTTTGCAATCGGACATTTGCTTGCACTCGGGCAGAGTTTTGCCTTGTGTTTCTTTCCCTACAATTTTTATTTTACTTTCTCAAATTTTGAATTTTGGCCTTTGCCAACTTATCTATCCCAGCGACTTCCTCTGATGATAAGATTTTGATCTTTGAAAAGCCTGGCTTAAGGAAAAATTTAACTTGAATAACTTGCCTTTTTGCGGAATATACCTTGCTATGAGCAACTGAATTGAAAAAAGATTTGACTTTTGCTTTTCTAATTCCTTTTCATCCTTCTACATATCTATCTGCTCTATCCTGGATATTGAGCTGTATACTTTTCACAATAGGTTTTACCTTTCCTAAAAGTTCGCTTTTAGTTCACCACTTTATATATATATATATATATAATTAATAGTACAAAAACTCTAAAAATATTTTTGTATATTTTTATATTTTTTTTATTGTTCCCCTTTTAAACCACTTTTGTAATCAATTTAGTTTTATGTTGTGTCTATGTCTTCATTGTTTTGTTTTCTGTCCTATATGACGGATAGTATTAACTTACCTATATATATATATATTTATATATATATATATATATATTGTTTTCTGTCTGACGGATAGTACTATCTACACACACACACACACACACACACACACACACACACATTATATATATATATATATATATATATATATATATATATATATATATATATAAAGATAAATAAAGGAAGAAAGATAAAGATGTACGAATGATAAATCTATTTCAACTTCGATTGTTCAATACAAGGTGTACTCGATAAAAACATGTTTATTTTTTCTTTCTTCAAGCCATGTCTTTTCAAAGATTAAAATCTTATCATCAGAGGAATTACATAGACAAACAGTTTGTCTACTTTTTACCCTTTCTTCAGAAAGAAAACGTAAAACCTATATGAATTATAAATATATATATATATATATATATATATATATATATATATTTATGATTTATTTAAGATATGTACGTATAAAATGAATAAAAAATATATATTAACGAAAAATACGTCCTATAAAGTTAAGGACGACTAATAATGCAATTTTCTGCATCTTAATCACTTAGGAAAGTGAGACAATCGAAATAATAGTAAACGAATGCTGCAATCACCAATAAAAATAATTACATAGAAATACAGTAAATATTTAGGTGATAAAAATCGTACATATTTCTAGCGTCTTGGTCCAGTGGTAGAACGCTGGACTATAGACATCAATATCGAAGGTTCGATCCTTGTCTAAGTTAGCCATGCTGATGACAACTGTGAGCCAGAAACACATTTCCATGGAATACTTTTATGTACGTATAAAAATGATAATAAATATATATCATCAGCATGGCTAACTTAGACAAGGATTGAATCTTCGATATATATATATATATATATATATATATATATCTTTTCACTCCATTTTTAATAATATTTTTTCAAATGTTTGAACTTTGGCTTTTCCACAGCCAACTTATCTATCTGTATATCTCCTCTGATGATAAGATTTCGATCTTTGAAAAACCTTGGCTTAAGGAAAGAACAATAAACATTAGTTTATTAAAGAATATACCTTGCATTGAACAATCGAAGTTTGAAATAAATCTGGACATTCGTACATGTTTATCACTCTTATTTCTTCTATCTTTAGATATATATATATATAGAGAGAGAGATGGATAGATAGATAAATGAAGGAAGAGAAATAAAAATGAGGAATTACAAAAGGTGAAAAATTTAAAGAACTAAGATAACGTAATCTTTCTTCACCGGACACTTTGTCACCGGACATTTTTCTAACTGGACATTTTTCTAACTGGACATGCTCTATATTTTGATAACCTTTTTACACGCGCGCATTCACTTTGCATTACTTCATGTTATTTCTTGAAATTTTTCAAATGAATTGAATTCATTGTCTATTGAGACTGAACGGAGTCCTTATATCTCGTTTTTTTTGGGGACTAGCAAGGCTACCCGGCGTTGCCTGGGGCAAAAGTGTAACATGATTTCTATCTCTCTTTCTCCCCCCCCCCCTTCCCCCCCACCTCCCTCTTTCTTCTCTGCCCAGGTCATTCCTCTCTCTCTGGACATACATGCAGACAACTCGAGTCGGCGTAAGAAAATTAACACTGTGAAAAAAAAAAAAAATCATTGACTTCTCTTTAGGTAATGGCTGGGAAACAGATCCCCCCCTACCCCCATCCCTAACGAAATCTGTGAAATCTGGGTTAATAAATATTTTTTTATTTTTTAGATATTTTTCAACCGGGGCAACGCTGATCATGAAAATACCAACTTTGTGGGTGTTTTTTTGTAGTTGTTTTTATTTTTTATTTTTACACACACACAAAAAAAGGATTCTTTTTTTTACTTTTACATGCACGCACACACAAAAGGATTCTTTTTTACTTTTACACACACGCAAAAAGATTCTTTTTTTACTTTTACACACACGCACACACAAAAGGATTCATTATTTACTTTTACGCACACACCCACACACAAAAGGATTCTTTTTTACTTTTATACACACACACAAGGATTCTTTTATTTTTACGCGCACACACACACAAAAGGATTCTTTATTTACTTTTACGCACACACACAGACACACACACACACAAAAGGATTCTTTTTTTTACTTTTACACGCACACACACAAAAACACACACACACACAAAAAAACACACACACACACACACACACAAAAACACACACACAGACACACACACAGAATCTCTATCAAAATGAAGTTACCAGCCCAACTCACAAATACACTGAAAAACAGACTAAATAAACGCGGCAGAGATAAACAACTGGAGATATCCTAGACCACACAGGATGATCTCTCTTCCGAATGTTCCAGACCTATACGAGAGCACGCAGCATTTGGAAGTAAACAAATTAATGCAGTTTCCAAAAGTCATCATTAGGTTGGGGTTAGGGTTAGGGTTAGGGTTGGGGTTGGGGTTGGGGTTAGGGTTAGGGTTAGGGTTGGGGTTAGGGTTAATGCAGTGTCATCATAGGTAGGTATATTATTATTGTGTATAAATGCTGTTCTTTCCACTCTTTTCATATATTAACAGATATACGATGACTCACTTAAAATGATCCAAAAAATCCAAATGATCCCCAAAATCCCTCAAAATGATCCCCAAAAAATCCCCCATGAAATCGTTGATAAAATCCACAATCCTTTCTGCAAATCAACCATACTTGTACAAAAACAAACAAAAAACTCCAGCCCATGCCTGGCTTTCCCACCAAATTTCAGTTATAAATACCCAACATCTTTGTTTAATCGCCGTTTAATGATAGGCGGGGACACTTTGGTGACTGTCTCATCAGTAACAGGTCTGATCTTGAATGAGCTTCATACTAACCAGACCTTAAGCTCCAGATGTTTATAAGATGACCCACTCAAGATGCCACCCATAGAATCGTTAATAAAAGTCACAATTTTTTTGTGTAATCCAACCATATTTGGTACAAATAAAGTTCAGTCTATGTCTGACTTGTCCACCAAGTTTCAGTTATGAATGCCCAACAGTCTTTGTTTTATTGATGGTCAAGGAAATACTCCAAATGTTCACCACTGCGTTTCAAGCACACATGGATACGACTGCGTTTGCCCTCTTTAGTTCAGGAACACTTTAGGGATTGGGTGCTTCTGTATTATTGGGGCGGATGAAATTAGTATCTTTAATTTAGGAGAGTCGGTTGAAAGGGGAGATAATTCAAACTTTTTTTTGTAACCATTATTCAGAGAATTAGTAAGAAAATAAATATAAAAAAAGGTACTTATTCCAGAACTTCAGTGTCACTTAGAGCAGTGGTCCTGAACCTTTTTGTTGCCGCGGACCGGTAAGCGTTAGACAATTTTACCGCGGCCCGGGGTAGATTGTTTACTTGCAACTTACATGTAGCATCGTACCAACAACATAACATGAAAATAAAAGCCTCGAAATAATAATAAATATATCATTAAAAAGTTTACATTAAAAATTTACTTTAAACATTCCTTTCAAAATAAAATACAGGTACACCAGAAAGACGAATATAAAGTGCATGAACATTTTAACATTACTAGAACACCAAGTCAATGAGAACACTAGTGACTAAGCTTACAAAGCGTATGACTAATCTTATGACAAAGCGTACAAACTGAGATAAAGAGCTTTAAAAACTGCGCACATGTATGCAAACTATATTTCTAAACTGTATTTCTTATGCGGCCCAGTACCAATTGGTCTACGGACCGGCACCGGTCCGCGGCCCACCAGTTGGGGACCACTGACTTAGAGGATACCCTAACCCATGAAATCGTTAACAAAATGTCATCATTCTTTCTGCAATTTAATCATATTTGGTACAAATAAACTTCAGTCTGTGCCTGACTTGTCCACCAAGTTTCACTCATGAATGTCCAACAGTCTTTGTTTTGTTGGATAATGGCCCTGTGAGGCCAGACACATGTTGAGTGGACACATGTGTGAGGGATCGTTGGGTTTGGCTTGCGCGATTTAGTGCGGGTGGACCCGTACAGTCGAGTGCAAAATAAAACTGGTTCTCACAGTTGGAGCTCACAAACGTCGACAGGCCACCATTTTGATGAGGTCGGGGGTTCAAGGGAGTCAGGCTGTGACAAATGCACCTTCGCATAAGGATTCTGTGACGTCACGGGTTCTTGTGTGGGAAACTGAGTTTTGAGAGTCTGGTTTTTGGAAGCAAGCTGCACAGACATATTTTCTCCATGTAGATGTAGTCCGCAAATGAACAGGGGAATTTATTTCCCTAAAGGAATACAGGCGTAATGAAGTTCCTTCTTCCCCCCTTCCTTGAATGGCTAAGGACTTAAGCTAGGAATTAACTACGATAAAGTAGTAAATGGATCTCTTCCGCAACGTTAGTAAAACATCTCCAAAAGCGACAGAAAACTGACGCCTGAATAAAACTAAAGTTTTAAAGATTGTTCGCCTCGTGAATCGTGGTATGAAGGTTTTTGTTGCAGACACAGCGGACGGCGATGTTCACGGCAGTACAGAAGCGAAGAAAGAACTAACCACTAGACGACATCGAGACGACACCCCTCCACGACGAAGAAGAAAAGGTACGAGTAATTAAAGGCACATGCAACAGTTTTATCGCCGTCAAACATGCTCACTGATTGTGCAAGTTTAGAGATGAAAATAAATTTTTCAAACCTAAGCCTGATATGACAGACCGACGAAATATGACAGACCGACGAAATATGACAGACCGAGGAAAGATGAAAGACCGAGGAAAATGCTAACTGACGACAGACCAACTTACAGACGAAGCTTCTCGCAGAGATGGAAGCACCCATCTATTAAAAAATAAACAAATAAAAGTGAGAGCGCTACTCCGACAACAAATGCTACAAATAACAATTCCTCATCTCAAAAATTCACGGCTGCATTTCAATACCAAGCCAAGGATCAGTCCTCTACAATCAATCTGCCAACCTAGGGAGTGTCGTGGAAGCACCAGACCTATTTTTGTTGGAATGCGGTATGTTCCAGTTCGGGCCTAGAAGGCAGTA
Source organism: Sepiola atlantica (assembly GCA_963556195.1). NCBI lineage: Eukaryota > Metazoa > Mollusca > Cephalopoda > Sepiida > Sepiolidae > Sepiola > Sepiola atlantica. The sequence continues at coordinate 15,532,383 of OY744555.1, forward strand.
CCTCCTTTTTTTATGGGGGGGGGGGGGGAGGAGGGGGGGGGCTTATTGCCAATCGCCTGTGAATCCCCTTACCGGAGAATGCCGATCGGTCGGTTCTTGACTATTTTTGTACCTGACCAGAGTGCTCCTGACTTTATGGCCTTGTGCCACATTTAGAAGCAAGTAAATAACAAATTCTAGCAACGAAAGTGAGAACACTAGTCCTACTAGAAATAATTCAGATAACTATTCCTTATCTCAAAAATTTCATACCAAGCCGAGAATCCATCCGAAACAAGCAATCCGACAATCTAGGAACTGTCGTGGAAACACCATACCCTTCTTTGTCGGGATGAAGTATGTTCCAGCTCAGGCCTACGAGGCACACTCCCAGGCATTACCTCCTCTTCTTGAAGGTTATTTCCGATCGCCTGTAATGCCCCTACCAGGGAATGTCGATGGATCGGTTCATAGCTATTTACTTTATGGTGGCAGCACCAGACTCTTCTTTGTTGGGCCTAGGAGGTACACCCCTCCCAGGCATCACCTCCTCTTTTCAAAGAGGGCTGGAGTATTTTCGATCGCCCGTAATGCCCCTATCAGAAAATTCTGACGAGCCTGTTCATGTCTAATTTTGTACTCGGCCAGAGTGCTCCCTCGGGGGATTTGGTGTGCCACATCTTGTGGCAGTGGGAGAGCAAGTAAATAAATTTAAACAAAAAGAAGCGAGAACACTAGTCTGACCATAAATAATGCAAATAATCTCAAAAATTCCAACAACGAATAAGTTGTAGTCACGTGAAATTTACATTAGATAAAAAAAATTTTTAAATATGAAAAAAAAAAAATATGAAAAAAAAAAAAAAATGAAAAAAAAAATGAATGAAAAAAAAATGAATGAAAAAAAAAATGAATGAAAAACAAAATGAATGAAAAAAAATGAATGAAAAAAAATGAAAAGAAAAAATGAATGAAAAAAAAAATGAATGAAAAAAAATGAATGAAAAAAATGAATGAAAAAAAAATGAAAAAAAAAATGAAAAAAAAAATGAAAAAAAAAAATGAAAAGAAAAAATTAAAAGAAAAAAGAAAAAGAAAAAAAGAAAAAGAAAAAAATGAAAAAGAGAAAAAAATGAAAAAGAGAAAAAAATGAAAAAGAGAAAAAATGAAAAAAAGAAAAAATGAAAAGAAAAAAATGTAAAAAATAAAAAAAATGAAAAGAAAAATGTAAAAAAAAATAAAAAATGAAAAAAAAAATAAAAATTGCCATTTGTTGATTTGGCACGATTTTTAGGTAAACTCTTTCAAAGACTCCACTGTTTTCTTCATTTCAACAGAAACTGTAAAATGAATGCTGCCATTATTTGGCAGAAACAGAAGGCCAGACAGAATAGTCCCATTACGTCTGAGATCACTGAGGTAGGGGACCCTCAAAAATGGTCCCCTGTCCAACAACAAATCAGCATTAACCATTAAAGAATGAAACGTTTCATTTTCCTACTAGAAAAGGAGGCAAACCAGAAAAGTACCCAACTCAAAGTCAACAGCAAATGGTGTTCGGTCAAATTTAGTTCCTGATATTAAACTTCATCTGCAATGAAACTTCCGGCGAGAGTTTCAGTTTCCGAAATTTATTAATTTATTTATTAAATTGTTAGATGAAAGTACAGAATAGTTAACAAAGCCCCTCTTCTCCATATGTTAAATAACGTTATTATTTCAGAAAATTATTTAGAAAGCCATTCTTAACATGAAGAGGCGGGACTTTGTTACTTAAATTCTAGAATGACCTGTAGAAGTAGGAATTTTTTTAGAGTTTGATTTTTTTTTCTGCTGCTTAAAAAATAATTATTTTTATTTAATTTCCCAAACAGGAACTGTGAAGAAAATATATTTTTAAGATTATTCCGATGTTAAATCCGGATGGAGTGATCATTGGTAATTATCACGGTTCCCTGGTTGGAAAAGACTTGAACGACGACTCGGTTAAGACAAGCTGCCCATCCGTGTGGCACGTGAAAACGATGATTGAGGCCCTCAGCGAAAAACATCAGGTAAACACAAACCCAAACGAATAGCTATGAATTCATTAGAAAAAAAGCCGCCCAAAATATATACATACATATATATATATATATATATATATATATATATTAAATTCCCGAAACAGTTTTTCATGGTAAACAACTGATGATCCCTTAAAATAGTGTTAGAAATAAACTAATATAATAACTGTAAAAAATAAATTGACTTACATGAGTGATTTTCCACTGGAAGACTTGGGACTATAAGTTTTTTTTTTGTTGTTTTTTTTAATATAGTTTTAATGGTTGAGAAACTTCCGAGACTATATATATATATATATATATATGGGAAATGAAAAAGGAAAAACCAAAAAAGATGGGTTTTTTTTATATATTCATCAATGTTTCGTCTTTATTTGTAAGACTTCCTCAGGATGATAATTTTAAGAAAAATGTCATGCAAGTACGTGAAAATGATGGGTTGATGAGAAAAAGTAGTAGCCACTTATTGAATGCGCAGAACCGAGGTCTGGGCTTAGTGAAGTCAGTAGCATGGAATGAAATAAATGAGGATGGTTCTGAGTGAAAAAGTGGAGGGCTGGGGGTGAACGGAAATAATGTGGATGGCTGTTAGTGAAGAAGTTGAGACCTCAGGCCTGCGCACCCAGTAGTGGCTATTACTTTTTCTCATCAACCCATCATGTCAACCCAATATTTTCACGTACTCGCATGACATTTTTCTTAAAATTATCATCCTGAGGAAGTCTTACAAATAAAGACGAAACGTTGATGAATATATAAAAAAAATATCCTTTTGGTTTTTCCTTTTTCATTTCCCATTACGTCGGATTACCTTCATCCTTCTTTTCTCATATATATATATATATATATATATATATATATTATAATATAAAATGAAATAATAAAATAAGGTGTCAATCAAATTTTATTAAAATTCAAAGTTCAAGTAAAGTATCTTAACGTCCTTAACTCATGAGTTTTCAAAGATAAATCTTCTCCTCAGAGGACCATTACCATAGTGACATCACTACAGGCAATAAAGTTTCACTTTGAAAATATATAAAAATAAATACAAAAATACATAAAAGTATATAACATCAAATATATGAACCCAAAAACATACTTTTTTGTTGAATCTATACAATCCATCCAGGTCATAGAGTTTAAAAGACATAATCAGGAAATATATCCAGAAGTCCAGTATATTGAGCTTCAGTTTTTATCCGGATGTTTTCACTAATTAAAAGATATTAGTTGACGCTTATATCTTTTGTTGGATTACTTATATATATATATATATATATATATATATATATATATATATATATGAGAAAAAATAAACAATGTTTCAGACAATATGTAAAAATAAAAATAGAATAAAGAATAAGCAATTCAACAACTAACAAAAATAAACTCAAAAACTCATGTTGTAAAGTTCTACCGAGATATTTCGGCCGTCAAGATACGACCATTTACGAACGAAAATGGTCGTATCTTGACGGCCGAAATATCTCGGTAGAACTTTACAACATGAGTTTTTGAGTTTATTTTTGTTAGTTGTTGAATTGCTTTATTCCATTTTTATTTTTACATATATATATATATATATATATATATATATATATATATATATAAGAGGTGTATGTAGTTTGCTTGAAGCATTGTTAACTTGTATATATAAATGTGATACTTAGAAGGCAATACAATGCAGAGGTGTGACGGATAGACACAAGTTGAAGCAAATAAGACATATAATGGTGGAACAAATTAAATAGTTTCACCCTTAATACAATGTATACATACATATACATATATATTTTATTTATTTTATACGTACATAAAAGTAATCCATGCACACGTGTGTCTGGCTCACAACAGTCATAGCCAGAGATCGAACCTTCGATAGTGATGTCCATAGACCAGCGTTCTACCACTGGACCAAGACGCTCTGTCTAGAGATATGTACGATTTTTATCACCTAAATATTTAATGTATTTAGCCATGCTGATGACGGCTGTGAGCCAAAAACACGTGTCCATGGATTATATATATATATAGAAATGTGATACTTAGAAGGCAATACAATGCAGAGGTGTGACGGATAGACACAAGTTGGAGCAAATAAGACATATAATGGTGGAACAAGTTAAATAGTTTCACCCTTAATACAATATATACATACACACACACACATATATATATATATATATATATATATGTTTATTTATATTTTTCACAAACACACATATCTGTCTATCTACATAATGTTACAATGTTATGTAATATCTGTATCAAGATGGTCTGGTGCAAACTCTGTATGATATAATATTTCGGGAACACTTTTCTTCTTCAGAACTGTGCTCAACTCAAGTTCAAGTGTGCATATGAAGATACGTATATATTAAAAATTAAAAAAATAACGAATATAAAAATAAAATCTATATGCATATATATGTGCTCGAAACATATACAAAATGTACATAGAAGTAGTATTGGCAAAAGAAAAGGAGAAATTAAAGAGTAAAAAGGGGATCCAAAGGAACTAATTTAAAAATAGGGAATCAACCGGTGTCTCAAGTTATCTTATTTACATTAATAATAACTTTCGGTAGGTTGGGAGAGACATAATAGAAGTCCATTTTTTGTTTTATTTTTTGTTAACTATTCTGTATTTTTACCAAACAATTTAATAAATAAATTAATGAATAAAAATTAGCAAAAAACTTGGCAAACCAGAAGAATAAGTAACCCAAAACAGGAAGTCTTTTATATCAGGAACTAAATCTGACCGAACACCGTTTGCTGCTGACTTTGAGTAGAGTACTCTTTTGGTTTGCCGAAAAAGACTACCCAGAATTGTCAGGGAGTGAAAAAATTTGTTTTTAAATAGCATCATATAGGGCAGGGGCAGGCAATCTTTTCAGAGTGAAGGCCAGATGAGACTTTTGGAAGGAGATCGCTGGCCGGAGTGAAAAACGAAATCTCAGAATTACTATATTTTGTTTACATGAATAAGATGTACAAAAATTGCATTGAACACTCTACAAATCTCATATTTTTTCTCAAGAGACTTCTGTATGTGATGCTATAAAAGGCGCCGACGAAGAGCCATTTTGGAATCATAAAAAAAGGGACGGGGAAGTAGCAAGTTGATCCAGCATTCGTTTTGACACACCTCACATAGGTTCTATGTTTTATGCCCTTTCCTCGTCTCGTTTCGTCTTTGCCTCTCTCTTTCTCTTTTTCTATTTTTATCTCAGGCCAAGGATTTGAAATTAATAGTTAAAGAAAAATGAAATATGCATGCATCATCGCTCGCTGATATTTATACATTTTTATCCCACTGTAAATCTTAATTAAAACCTACTTTTACGTCTATGTCACAAAATGATATGAGTTTTACTGGGAGGTCCGCTGGTCAGATTGCAATAATAAAGCCTAGCAGGGTGGCGGGCCGAATGTGGCCCGTGGGCCGGAGGTTGCCGGCCCCGATATAGGGTGACCCTCCTCCTAAAAAAATAAAATATATATAAGCCACCGATTAAATAGTTAATAAAATTCAATCCTTTCGTCAATTCAACCATATTTGATACAAATAAACTTCAGTCTATTCCTGACTTGTCCACCAAGTTCCAGTCATTAATGTCCCACAGTTTTTGTGTTATCGCCATTCAGTGATATGGGGGGGGGGGCGGAAACATTTTATTTCCTCCTATAATTCGAAAACGATGTCGAAGCTTTTAAACTATAAATTCGAACATTACTTCTGACTAGAACTAATGGGACGTGACGGTGGTTAAGTGGATATCGACACGGACTGAAGACCTGGGTGTTCCAAGTTCGAATCCAGTCGGTTCTACAGTATCACTTTCACTTAAGGATGTTGGCAACCTTCTCGTGGCCCTTCCCGTAAGTACCCGATGTCTTTCCAGAAAGATTTCTAACTAGAAAAACATCGGGGGAAACTAATGCAAACACCAGAATCATCTGATTCACACGAAAGAAGAAGAAGTGGCACAATGGTAAAACACGTGCATAGAATAGCATTTCTTCCTGTTTATGGACACCAAGCGACGATCGAAAGCAAAAGAAGACTAAAAGCCAAAGTCAAGTATGAAGGTTCATTTGCGTCATTTTACCATAATCTTTGTTTTGCTCAGCACTCATTCCCTCTTAATTATTTAAATTCAAATCCCATAAATACTTTCTTTTTTTGGGGGGGGGGGGGGAATACCAAAAACCGGAATCAGAAATACGTTTGATGAAAAGAAGTAAAGTCTTTTATTGACTTTATATAAGTCAATAAAAGACTTTACTTCTTTTACTTACAAGAATGTAAATTTTTTTTTTTTTTTCACGCAGTTCAACCCCAAACAAGGCAGGCCGCCACTGTAGACGTAAGGGGCTACTGAGAAAATGGGTGAAAGTTTGAGCGGGGTCAACCTAAATTGGGAGCTGTGCAGCGAGATGTCTGTTTATATTAATTTTAAATTTCTGCATGTCAGTACCGTCAGGAAAACAGGGAGCAAGGAGGGAGTTCCAGAGTCCAGCAGCACGAGGAAAGAAGCTTTTAGAGTAGAAAGCTCTTCGGCATCTGGGGACCTCCACAGTGAATGGATGAGATTTGGCAGATTGTCGGGTTGGTCTAGTGAATTTGCGTCGAGGGGGCACCAGAGCAGCAAGTTCATCAGAGCACAATCCATTGAAGTACTTGTAAAACAGTCACAAGGAAGCAACATTGCGGCGATGGGACAGGGGCTGGAGCTTGGTGGATAGTGAGGAACCTATTAAGTTGGCGACTCTTTTTTGGACCTTGTCTGACTAGCGGATGATGCACCAGCCCAGATGTGGCAACAATACTCCATGCATGGACGGATCATGGCTTTGTAGAGATACAGGATAATGTCAGGTGTGAGAAGTTTACTAGCACGGTAGAGGGAGCCCACATTCTTTGCAGCAGCCCTGGCAATGTCTTCAATGTATTTATTCCAATTCATGTTATCTGTGAAAGTTAGGCCGAGGTGGTTGAAGAGGTTTCTTGTAGTTATTGAAGAAAATTAAAAAATATTAATAAAAATATTTGTTTCAAAAAATATTTGGTGCTTATTTACATTAGGACCCGCGCTAACTTTGACCCCGTTGTTAGGGTTAAGGTTAGGGTCAAAGTTAGCGTGGGTCATAATCTAACAAAGGACATAAATAAATACTTTAATTTTCTTCATAAATTATTTTTGTAACTCACTAAAAGACTTTACTTTTCGTTACACCTCGTTTCCATTCCTCTTTTTGTATCGATCATGCCGCCATCTTGGTAATAAGCCGATGTACTAATTTAAAAGGCGTTAAAAAGTGTCGTAATGCTAAATTGATCTGGTAAAATTGTCGTTTCCCAACCAAAAATGGCGAACAATAAAGCGTCTGCTGTTTTCCGACCTCACAAATGAGTGAATAAACCCAAATAAATTGTTTGGGAATAATTTAAAATTTACCTCAAATTATTCTAAAGGAAATACGGTTGAGAAATTAGCCAAAACAATTTGGGCACATGTTCGTCTTTTCTCACAGTCCGTTTTTCACAACTTTTTAATGACCAGTTTTTTTTTCTTTTTTCGGTGTACACTTACCTATCAGGCTGCTAGAGAATTCCGGGGTTTTTGGGAAAAAAATTCAAATATTTTACATTTTAGGAGCGGGGATCAGTTTCCAATGTTAATTCAACGTAGACTGATCCCCCACTTTTTGACCATCTCAATTTTTTTAAAAGTCTTTTTCGGTGTACAATTACCTATCATGTCAGTAGAGAATTCCGGAGTTTTTGGAAAGAAATTTCAGAAAATTTAGATTTTATGACGGGGGATCAGTTTTCAATGTAAATTCAACGTAGACTGATCCCCCTCTTTTTGACCATCTCAAATCTTTAAAATTCTTCTTCTGCTTACAATAACCTATCATGTCGCGAGAGAATTCCGGAGTTTTGGGAAAAAAAATTAACAAAATTTACATTTTAAGACGGGGGATCAGTCTTCTTCGTCTTTTCCCAGAGTCCGTTTTTCACAACTTTTTAGGTCTTAAAATCTCAATTTTTTTAAATTTCTTTCCAAAAACCCCGAAATTCTCTCGCGACATGATAGGTACTTGTAAGCAGAAGAAGAATTTTTAAAATTTGAGATGGTCAAAAAGAGGGGGATCAGTCTACGTTGAATTTACATTGAAAACTGATCCCCCGTCTTAAAACCTAAATTTTCTGAAATTTCTTTCCAAAAACTCCGGAATTCTCTACTGACATGATAGGTAATTGTACACCGAAAAAGACTTTTAAAAAAATTGAGATGGTCAAAAAGTGGGGGATCAGTCTACGTTGAATTAACATTGGAAACTGATCCCCGCTTCTAAAATGTAAAATATTTGAATTTTTTTTCCAAAAACCCCGGAATTCTCTAGCAGTCTGATAGGTAAGTGTACACCGAAAAAAGAAAAAAAAACTGGTCATTAAAAAGTTGTGAAAAACGGACTGTGAGAAAAGACGAACATGTGCCACAATTTGTTAGGGTTAGGGTCAAAGTTAGCGTGGGTCCTAATCTAAAACAGGCCATAAATAAATATAGACTAATTTAAAATTTATCTTATAATTTTAAAGGAAATACGGTTGTGAAATTAGTCCCAAACAATTTATTTGGTCGGACAAAAAATATGAAAACTGCAGACGATGTATTGTCCGCCATTTTGGTTGGGAAACGACAATTTTACCATTGATTTGTAACTCCAATACGTCCAGCGTGTCATAATCTTTTTAAAAAAAATATACAGTTTTTTTTTAGCCTTTTTGAAAAATCTTAACCGTCATCACGTTTACCAAATTCTAATTTACTGTTTAACGTATAGAAAATAGAATTGTTATTCCAATATTTAACCCGTCGACTTATTATTAATTATTATTAACTTATAGATTATAATTAGTATGTTTTTAATTTCTTTATTTTTGTTTTTAAATTTTTTAAATTCGGTTAAAACTTGTGTTTTGAATGTTTTAAAGTGTACTTTTTATGTCAAAAAGTTTGTGTGTGTTTTTTTTAGAATTATAAAAAGAAAGAAAGAAAAACAGTCAGAAAAACAGTAAGAAAAAAGGGAATGGCCGCCAGCGATTAAAACATTTAATAAAAGTTCGATTTTAGAGACTTTAAAAAGTAAATTAGGATTTTATTTACGGACATTAAGGAAAATAATTGAATTGACAATATAAGACCACTACCAACAATCAATGTTATCAAAAAAGAAAATGTGGGCGAAATAGAAACGAAATAAGCGAGATATTCAAACGAACCCTATAGTACAATTGAACCGTTATTGCTGTACGTTTAATTATCAATTAAATTGGTGCTTGTACAGAGAAGCGTCCGTAAAAAAAAACAGTATTATATACTTACGCAGCAGATTTAAATAAGTATCCTCACCAAAAAGTAAGAAAAATTATCGAGTAGAATTTTAATTAAAAATAAAAATCAGTTTCATCGTATTTTGATGACTGCCATTGATTTATTACTTGTTAATATGACAGACTGAGTTATCTCCCCCTGAATTTCGTGTTTTTTCGCTCGAATCAATGGCCGAACCGGATTAAACGATATAACGGATTTTTATTTTTTATTACAATTCTACTCGATAGTTTTTGCTAATTTTTGGTGTACAAACCTATTTTTGCTTGATACATAAGTATTTCAAAGAGTTTTCCGGTTAATTTAATTGCAACTACGATTTTCAACGTTTTTCATATGTACGCTAATCTGTATAAGCACCTAATTAAGTCATTAAAAAACTTTAATCTCTTTTTAATTAAATTTTTAAAATTATTTCTGCTTAAATTTCAAAAAAAAAAGAATAGGAAAAATTTTAACTAGATTTTATTTTTAAATTAAAAAAATAACTGTTTTGCAGTATAGTACACGAGTATACAAGTTCTAGGAGTTATACAAGTCTGAGAAGCAAGTATGTAAATAAATAACAGATTTTTGCTTGATACATAAGTATTTCAAAGAGTTTTCCGGTTAATTTAATTGGAGCTGCGATTTTCAACGTTTTTCATATGTACGCTCATCTGTACAAGCACCTAATTAAGTCATTAAAAAACTTTAATCTCTTTTTTCTTCATATGTACCCTCATCTGTACAAGCACCATTAAATTCATAAATCAAATTGAGAAATTATTATTATTTTTTTTTAAATAAAAGACGGAAGGGTAAAAAAAAATATTTAAAAAATGAGGTTTTGCCCCAAAAACCCGGAAATAGATTAGGTTTCCGCCTTTCTCCAAAAAAATGTCAACAATAACAAATAAGAGAAAGGCGAACAGAAAAACTTGTTCTTCTTAAATTTAAACTTGAAGACATTTAAAATAACTGAATTAAAAAAGACGAGTAAAGTTTTCATTTACCTGTATCAGTTCGTTGATTGTGACGGGCGACCTTTTCTTCTTGTTCTCGGCCATGATATAATAATAATAATAATAATAATAATAATAAAAAAAATAATCCTTCGTTCCTCATTTAAATTGATGTCTTAATATGTTTTGTTGGTGTTTTTGTTATAAAGTAAATAAAAATCAGTTTGTTTATTTGTTGTTGTTTTTTTTTCTTTATATATATTTATATTTATAGATTAATACGTAAAATATAAAATAAAATAAAATAAAAAATTATGTATTATGTCTGCGTTGGGTTTCCGTATATTTAAAATGATATCGTTGTAAACTTAAACTTTAACCCATTTCGGGGACCACAAGTTATTTATTTTAGTAGAAATATCTAATAATTATGTGTTTTGTGGGTCGTTTTCTTTCTTTTTTTTCTTTCTTTCTTTTTTTTTCTTTCTTTTTTATTTAAAAGAGAGAGAGAGAGAGAAAGAAGGGCAAAACGTTTTTTTTTTTTTTTTACTATTTTTTTTTTTTTAATTCATACGTTGCTTCCCAACCATATAAACCCAGAGATGATGATAAAAATCTTTCTTTTTTTTTAATATACAAAACCGGTTCGATTCCGAGTTCATCATGTCAACATCGAAGTCACTCCTGTTTTAATGGCTGTTCTAATTATTATTATATCTCTCTACCACACAGCATTTCTACGAGACATGTTGTCGGACAGGAAGACGGATATTTACCCACGTAGTAAACAATGCGGCCTCCACAAATGCCGAGGAAGAACTGACACTAAAAAGCAAATGTTTCTTGTTCAGCAGACAACTTTATCTACGGAAGCCCCAAAGTGATATAAAAATAATACAGTTTTTTTTCTTCTTCTTTCTGTATCGTTTTCCCTCGGGATGATGGTTACACATTTTGTTCTACGGATGCAGAAAAGGATAAGAATTTGTTTAATTTTTTAAAAAATAAAAATATGATAACTGTACGTTTGAACTTGAGTTGAGCACGGTTCTGAAGAAGCGAAGAGTTCCCGAAATATTATGATATCATACGGAGTTTCCACCAGACCATTTTGATACATGTGTTGCATAACATTGTAACATTGTGTAGATATTTACTCCTCTCCAGGAGTTAGGCACAAGGCCAGTTTTTATCTTACTCCCACAAGCAAGATGTGACCCAAGGTCGGGTCGGGAAAGTGGGGTTTAAAAATTGCCTGGGCAGCCCCGTCGGCATTCCCCGGTAAGGGCGCCTCGGGCAGTAAGCAATAAACTTACTCCTCCCCAAAGAGGGGAGGCGAAGCCTGGGAGGGTGGACCTCCTAGAACTACACAGGACAGACCCATAGACCGGCGTAAATCAAGCCCCGACGGCCAAGACAATACCAGTCTATGGGGTGCAGTATCCATCGGAACAGATACTACACTTTGATCTTAGCCAAAAAACATTGTGTAGATAGACAGATATATATGTGTGTTTGTAATATATATATATATATATATATATATATATATATATATATATATATATATATATATGATTATTTTTATTTACACAGACATGTACAAAATCTGCGACACTGGCATGTCGATGTTATCGATCAACAGCTATTATAAACTGAGATCTCAGCAGGAAGAGTTAGAAGATCTTAACCTTAGATCATATTTGGAAAGAAACATTATATATATATATATATATATATATATATATATATATATATATATATATATATATATATATATATATATATAATGTATTTTTATGTAATTATTTTTATTGGTGATTGTAGCGTTCGTTGTTATTTTGCTTACTATTATTTCGATTGTCTCACTTTCCTAAGTGATTAAGATGCAGAAAATTGCATTATTAGTCGCCCTTAACTTCATAGGACGTATTTTTCGTTAATATATATTTTAATTTATTTTATACGTACATAAAAGTAATCCATGGACACGTGTTTCTGGCTCACAGCCGTCATCAGCATGGCTAAATACATTAAATATTTAGGTGATAAAAATCGTACATATCTCTAGACAGAGCGTCTTGGTCCAGTGGGAGAACGCTAGCCTATAGACATCAATATCGAAGGTTTGATCTCTGTCTAAGTTAGCCATGCTGATGACGGCTGTGAGCCAGACACACGTGTCCATGGATTGTTTTTATGTACGTATAAAATAAATAAAATATATATATGTATGTATACATTGTATTAAGGGTGAAACTATTTAATTTGTTCCACCATTATATGTCTTATTTGCTCCAACTTGTGTCTATCCGTCACACCTCTGCATTGTATTGCCTTCTAAGTATCACATTTCTATATACTAATAAACAATGCTTCAAGCAAACTACATAAACCTCTTAAAGATATAATATATTTCACTTAAATAAAAATTTAAAAAATTATTTTTTATATATATGTTTTTTATTAAATTTCTTAAAATTGAACTAAACAATGTCCAAGTGACGAATAAGGGATTTATTAATAATTTATTGAATTATCAAAAAAAAAAAAATGAAATGGATTGGATTGGCACACAAAAAAGTAAAAAATTATTAAAAAATATTTTTTTCTTTTTCTTTTCGTCAACGTCTTAATTTCTTTTCTTTTTTTTTATAAAATAAATAAATTTAGGCATGTTGAAAATGTCTCTTGAAAAAAATAAACAAAAATAATTATATCATGAAAGAATATCTTTCTGCTTTGCCAATGATTTCAAATGATTTTAGAGTGATTAAGAAATTTTTTAAATTATTTTAACTAAAAAGGTTATTTTAATTTCAACATTGTGCCTAATTTTTCAAAATGTATAAATTTTCGCAAATAAATGAAGCAAAGTGTAGTATCCGTTCTGATATTACACCTCACATTTTCTGTATTAAGTCAATAAAGGAGAAATCATTCTAGACAGAGGCAATTTTAATTTTTTGTCCCAATCCAGAATGGCCCTTTTTTGGAGGAGCTGGATTTTCTTCACAATAAAAAAACGCCCTTGTGTCTAACTCTGCCCTCGTGGGGAGGCAAGTAAATAGGGGCTTAAAAAAATAAAACAGACATAAAACATTATATTGGTTAAAATGCCTGAAAAGAACATCTGCATTTTTTTTTCACATAAAGGTGTTAATATATATATATATATATATATATATATATATATATATATATATATATATATATATATATATATATATAATGAAGAAGAATGGAAAGGAATTAGAGAAAGCAAAAGCCAAATCAAAATTCAATTCAAAAGTTCAAAGCAAGGTATATTCCGGAAAAAGGCAATTTATTCAAGTTAAATTTTCCTTAAGCCAGGCTTTTCAAAGATCAAAATCTTATCATCAGAGGAAGTCGCTGGGATAGATAAGTTGGCAATGGCCAAGATTTAAAATTTGAAAAAATGAAATAAAAGTTGTAGGGAAAGAAACGCAGGGCAAAACTGTGCCAGGGTGCAAGCAAATGTCCGATTGCTAAAAAGTCCAGTGTCGAAGAGTCCAGCGGAGAGAATAAGATGTAGATAGGTAGGTCGTTAGAGGCACTAGAAGTAATGAGAGAGGTTTCAAAGTTAAATTCCAAGAAGCCACAACTTCAGGTACGGCGAAAATAGAAAATCCAAAAAGGGTAAAAAGTCCAATAAGAGGTACATTCGATGATGCAGGCAGGCGTCAGAGGAGATTAAGGTGGAAAATATTCGCCATTAAAGATACTTCCCGGGCAGAGATGACAAAGGAAAGTGTTTTAAAGTGGGAAAAAGGGGCAGCTTTTAGTACACCTCTTTATATATATATATATATATATATATATATATATATATATATATATATATATATATATATATATATATATAAGGGACGAAACGTATACGTACATAGATAATAAACAACAACAAATATTTTATATTTGTCGCTCCTCGTAAAATAAGTAGAGCACTCTTAATGGTAGTACAAACACAAATGGTAGACGTCACTTGCTTTATAATGCATCATTCCTTCTTTAATAGAAGTAGAATGCCTGGATATCGTGCCGCTTTAAATGTGTTAAATTATCATTGTTTATCGGCTATTCAAATATTGGGCGCGCGGTTAACGACGTTGGATGCAAGTTGAAAAATACTTGTTATCCAGGGTTTCGAATCGTACGACCGGTAGTGAATAGTCATATCTCTATGCTGATGAGTCCTGATTGAAAAGGGACGAAACGTATACGTACATAGATAATAAACAACAACAAATATTTTATATTTGTCGCTCCTCGTAAAATAAGTAGAGCACTCTTAATGGTAGTACAAACACAGCATGACGTCACTTGCTTTATAATGCATCATTCCTTCTTTAATAGAAGTAGAATGCCTGGATATCGTGCCGCTTTAAATGTGTTAAATTATCATTGTTTATCGGCTATTCAAATATTGGGCGCGCGGTTAACGACGTTGGATGCAAGTTGAAAAATACTTGTTATCCAGGGTTTCGAATCGTACGACCGGTAGTGAATAGTCATATCTCTATGCTGATGAGTCCTGATTGAAAAGGGACGAAACGTATACGTACATAGATAATAAACAACAACAAATATTTTATATATATATATATATATATATATAATAAAATATTATTCTTCTTCTGGTCTAATTATTTTTGAAAAAGGGATGTCTTTTCCCGAAATATCAAATAGTGATTTTTAATCACCCGGACAGCTAAAACACTCTTGCTGTTATGTAAGAAAAAAAAAAAAAAAAAAAAAAAGGAAAAAAAAGGAAAAATAAATAGTAAGTCTTATATCGTATTCGATTTATTTTTATTGTTTTTGTTCCTTTCCTTTCAACTTGCATCTTACCCGGAATTGCATTGCCCACAGCCTTTCAAAAACTTACTACTATATATATATATATTTACCTCCTCCCTAGGAGGTTAGGCACAAGGACAGTTTTATCTTACTCCCACAAGTAAGATGTGACCCAAGGCTGGGTCGGGAAAGTGGGGGTTGAAAAGCCAGCGCCCGAGAGGTGAGCACTCTGGCCATTAAAAATTGCCTGGGCAGCCCCGTCGGCATTCCCCAGTAGGGGCGCCTCAGGCGGTAAGCAATAAACTTACTCCTCCCCAAAGAGGGGAGGCAAAGCCTGGGAGGGTGGACCTCCTAGAACTGCACAGGACCATCCCATAGACCGGCGTAAATCAAGCCCCGAAGGTCAAGACAATACCAGTTTATGGGGTGCAGTATCCATCGGAACAGATACTACACTTTGATCTTAGCTATTTGAAAAAAAAAAATGTTTTTGGTTTTATTTTTATTTTTTTGTGTACATGCAAAAAAAAAAACATTAATAAAAAAAATTTAATTAACCAAAAAATTAATTTAATTTGTTGCATTTTTTTAAAACCGAACATTAAAAGTAATAAAATAAAATAAAGAAAAATAAATAAATTAAAAAAATCTCTGGAAAAAAAGGGGGGGTGACATCTCTACATTAATAAAATTATAAAAACCATTGCACGTATTTCTGTGTGTGTGTGTGTGTGTGTGTGTGTGTGTGCGTGTGTGTGTTTTCTCGCGAAATTATTTTACTATTCATCGAATATATATTCAAATAAAAAAATGCAATGGTATAAAATAAAACGAATTTAAAAAAATCTTATTTAAAAAAATAATTTTATTAAAAAATTAAATCCACCAGAATGCATTTTGTCGATTTGAGTTATAATTTTATAATAATTTAGTTCTTTCAGAATTCTATATTTTTAAATAACAATATTGTAAAAAAAAAATTATAAAAAAAAAACAAAGAAAAAAAACAACATAGTTAAAAAAAATTAAAATAAATAAATAAAAAAAAAATAAAATCGCATGTTTTTAGAGTTTGGGTTTGGGTTAGGCGGTTTGAAGTAGATTTATTGCGAAACCGATTTTTTTTTTCTGATTTTTTTTTTTCGATTTTATTTTTCTGATTTTTTTTTCCGATTTTATTTTTCTGATTTTTTTTTTCTGATTTTTTTTTTTCTGATTTTTTTTTTTTTTTTTTAAACTTCATTGAAAAAATGTTGAATATTTTCTTACTAATAAATATATTCATTATTTTAAATTTTATTTTCGGTTAAAAAAAAATGTGACAAATTAATTAAGAGAAATTACGGGCGGGATGGGGCGTGGCCATTTTACGACGGACACGGGTGAGGTGGGTGGTGTTGACGTGGTGATACAACAAAAATGAAAGTAAAGAGACTCCCGGACAACACCGAATAGGGACAGCTTGTTGTTAATTATTCTTAACTCTACAGCAGGTTTGTATTTTAAAATAAACCAAAAAAAAAAAAGGTTTAAAAATAAAGGGTAAAGAGTTTTGTTCTTTCTCTGATGTCTTTGAAAATATTCCATATTGTGCTTTCGTCTGTCTCCTTTTTTTTTTTTTCTTAAAGTAAGCAATTGTTAAGGTTTGCCCTTTGCCATGGACACCAGCGGGGTGGGGGGGGGGGGGGGACATAATACGTCATTCCATATTGTCAACCATAAAACACATGACGACGAACCTGAGCAAAATATTGCTTTTCAAACGAGAATAAAAGACCACGTAATCTGTTGAATTGGTTCCATTGTACTATAGACACCGTTGGAATATCTCACGTATTTCGATTCTTTTTTTTTCTTTTTCTTTTTTTTTAACCCTCTTAGTTCATTTCAGATAAAAGTGGTTGTATTTCTGATTGATATAAACTTTAAGAGAAATCCTTTCAAAGAAAAAAAAAAAATGCCGTACGGCACTATTTCAAAACACCTAATTATGACATCAAACCATTAGGTCAGAAGCACCCCCCCCCCCAACACCCAAATGAGGTTCTGCTTAAATTTTTAAGTCAGTTTCTTAAAACCGTCCAACACATACTAGCAGGCAAAACAGACATTAAGCTGCTGCTGATGATGATGATGAAGAAGAAGAAGAAAAAGAAGAAGAAGAAAAAGAAGAAGAAGAAGAAGAAAAAGAAGAAGAAAAAAAATCGGTTTCACAATACTGAGTTTTCGCCAGCCATACAGAGACAGAGAGAGAGAGAGAGAGAGAGAAGAGGGGGGGTAGGGTTAAAGGTCAAAGGTTAGGGTTAAAGGTTAGGGTTAGGGTTAGAGTTAAAGTTAGGGTTTAGAGTTAGGGTTAGGGTTAGGGTTAGAGTTAGGGTTAGAGTTAGGGTTAGGGTTAGGGTTAGGGAACGGTGTGTTCAAAAAGGTAACATGACTGGAAATGCAAAAAGCGAAAGAAATTTTAAACAAAAGATGTTGCACGTACTTTAAAAAAATCTATTTTCTTATTCAGACCCGGGCAACACTGGATAGCCTTGCTAATCTAAATTAATAAATACAAAATTGTGTGGGTGCTGTCTGGACAAGTCTGACAATTTGTATTCCTACGCCATAGCTTCTGATTGGCTGGTCGGCCAATCACACCAGTGGTACACCTGTCTTTTTTTTCTTTTTTTTTTTTACTTTCGTTTACCCCAAACAGAGAATTTTATAGATATGATTTAAATTTCATCAAAATAGGATATATTTGAAGTTTTAAGTGGTATTTCTGCCCTTATAGATCCCTTGGGAGGGTAGTTACAGATTTAGAACCACTTTCATTGTCTTCCCCGGAGAATTTTACAGATATGATTTAAATTTCATCAAAATAGGATATATTTCAAGGGTTCTGCCCTCACAGCTCCCTTAGGGGTACACTTAGATATTCGGGAGCATTTTTCATTGTTTTCCCCAAAAATGTTTACATGTGAATATACTTTTAATTTTCATGTAGATTCTCTGACCTTTCTTTCTATAGGGAACACACACATTGACATTCATTTCTATTGAGATTATAGAAGACAGTCTTGTAATTCATATAAAGATTCGCTCCTAAACTTTGATGCCTCTAACCCCCCTCCCCCCTTCAAAAAAAAAAAAGAAGTATTTTCCGACTGCGGCTCTAGTGTATCACTGAAACCTGACACTTGTTACAATGTCCAGTCTTTTGTGTTTGAATTTTCTTTCTTCTCCATTTTCTTTAAACGCATCTACCTACGCACTTCGCGCGGTGAGAAGACGCAAAAGAACTCTTGACCTTAAAAGAAGTGCTTGTCTGTAGAACTGCGCTCGGGAGTGATTGCAGTTAATTTGCTCAACTTGTAACGGGTCAAGTCAGTCAGCGTTCCTACTTGACCTATCCAGCTGTTGATCGCCGGTATAGATCACGCCAGAAAACTGAGTATTCCTGAAACCAATGATCATTTTGTTAGCGTCTCTATATTTCTTACGGAGCAGAACAAAATGGCGGAAATAGAACCTTAATGCAGCTAGCCGAAAGCCACTCGAGGATAAGGGTTAATGAGATGGATGGATTGTCAGTTGAATGATGAAGAATATTATGAGAGGATTTTTTATACTAATGAGTCACCACTTATCAAGACTAAAAGCCACTCGAGAATAAGTGTTAATGAGATGGATGGATTTGTCAGTTGAATGATGAAGAATATTATGGGAGGATTTTTTATACTAATAAGTCATCACTTATCAAGACTAAAAGCCACTCGAGGATAAGGGTTAATGAGATGGATGGATTTGTCAGTTGAATGATGAAGAATATTATGGGAGGATTTTTTATACTAATGAGTCACTACTTATCAAGACTAAAAGCCACTCGAGGATAAGGGTTAATGAGATGGATGGATTTGTCAGTTGAATGATGAAGAATATTATGAGAGGATTTTTTATACTAATAAGTCATCACTTATCAAGGCTAAAAGCCACTCGAGGATAAGGGGTAGTGAAATGGATTGATTGTCAGAGTAATGATGACGAATATTACGAGACGTCGGCTGTAGGTGAAAATCACTTTAATATTTTTTTAAAATATATATTTATAGTATATATATACTAGCAAACCATTGTTGAGAGATCAAAGAAAATGGACGCTCACGAATAATTGAATGGAAAATAGTACAACAGGCCAGTACATGTAGAAATTTAGATGACCCGTGTAGATTATGTCTGAATGTGAAATTTGAAATCCTACACTTTAAAGACCCCCAAAATCTGGTTTTAATTTGGTTCTAACTTTTGAGAATCATCTTCCAGGATGTATTGGTAGAAATTTAAGGAATAAGAGAAATAAGCCACTACTTTTGTATATATATATATATATATATATATATATATATATATACTAAAAAATAGTGGCT
The DNA here is from genome assembly GCA_963556195.1 of Sepiola atlantica. NCBI lineage: Eukaryota > Metazoa > Mollusca > Cephalopoda > Sepiida > Sepiolidae > Sepiola > Sepiola atlantica. The sequence goes on from OY744555.1 coordinate 15,552,017, forward strand.
TATGAATATATATATATATATATATATATATATATATATATATATATATATATATATATATATTTATAGAGATGAACGATACAATATTTATTAGAACATCAAAAGTTCAGAGCAATAAGCTTCAAATCTTTAATCCATGGATTTTCAAAGATATATAGATCCGGATCTAAATAGATGTCTATAACCTATCGATGCACTGATCAACCAGGCAGCTAGAGGTTTTCGAAATGCTCACTTTGATATATACCGAACTCTAACTGACAAACCTCTTTCCGAACCCTGCGAAACGGATAATTCCAGCACCAAACTAATGCACAAACAGGATAAACTGGACTTTACCAATTTCTGTCTGAATACCAGCCTCTTAACTAAAATATTTGGATTCTTAAACAATTTGAATATTATTCTTTTTCAAACATTCATTTCCGACATAACAACTGTTTTATTTTTTACGTGTTTTCTTGACAGCATCCACCCTGACTCTACGCTCTCATCTCAACATTAGACTCTTCACCTTTTTTTTGTCTTTATTTTGTTTTATTTTATGTAAAATTTTCAAAGTTAAATGTTGCCGATAATATTTACAATTACATTGTCGGGTTTTCTCTATCCTCTGATGAAAGGAGTTTATCTTTGAAAATCCATGGATTAAGGATTTGAAGCTACTTGCTCTGAACTTTTGATTTTCTAATAAATATTGAACTTTTACAATTTTTTATTCTCATCTTTCATCTCTAGAATTGATTGCTCTATTCAATATATTGAGCTTTATATTATCACGATAGATTGTTATTCTTAAACGATAATTCAATTACTGTTATTTAATTCAACATTTGAATATTATATATATATATATATATATATATATATATACAAAAAGTAGTGGCTTATTTCCCTTATTCCTTAAATTTCTACAAATACATTTTGGAAGAAGAATCTTAAAAGTTAGAACCAAATGTCCAACAACCTACAGTTTCCAAAGTAGGTAAGAGGGTAATCTCCCTTACTCTCAGCCAACATGAAATCATTATAATTGAGTAGTTTTTTTTAATTTAGTTTTTTTTTTTTAGTTTTTTTTTTAGTTTAAAAAAATTTTTTTTAGTTTTTTTAAAAAAATTTTTTTTAGTTTTATTAGCTTTTTTAGTTTTGTTTTTATTTTTTTATTTATTTTTTTAGTTTTTTTTTAGTTTTTTGTTTTTAAGATTTTGTTTTAGTTTCTTTTAGTTTTTTTTATTAGTTTTTATTTTTAGTTTAAAAAAAAAAATTTTTTCAGTTTAAAAAATTAAAAAAAAATTTTTTTCTAGTTTTATTTTAGTTTTTTAAAAGTTTTTTAAAAGATTAGTTTTTTTTATAGTTTTTTAATTCAAAAATTTTTTTTTTAGTTTTTCTTAAGTTTTTCTTAGTTTGTTCTTTTTTAGTTTGTTTTAGTTTTTTTAAAGTTTTTATTAATTAAGTTTTTTAGTTGTTTTTTTTTTATTTTTTTAAATTTAGTTTTTTAGTTTTTTAGTTTTAGTTTTTTTAGTTTAGTTTTAGTTTTTTTAAAGTTATTTTTTAGTTCTTTTTTTAGTTTTAAAATATTTTTTTTTCGGGCTTTTTTTAGTTTTTTTAATAGTTTTTTTTCGGTTTTTTTTCGGTTTTTTTTTCGTTTATTTAAAAGTTTTTTTTTTTTCTTTTTTAAATCCGAAATGACTTGAAATCTTTGTTCCTTCCAGGTTGATTCTGCGGAACTGGTAATTCAACACCAAGCACATTTGTTGCACATTAATACAAATGTATTAGGGAAAGCGGGAGGGAGAGATACGTAGGGAAAAGATGCTTCCATGTTTTCCTGCGTTTTCGATTCTTAGTTCCATCTCTCCGGATCTTTGGTTATTTCTAGTGATGGGACGATTGCAATATTTTTTACGATTCCAATACGCATACTGATTCCGATTACGATTCTTTTTTATCTCTAAATATCTAATCTTTTTAGTTGTTGTTTTTTAAAAATGTTCTGATTGCTGTAAAACCCTGCGTAATGTGCACATATATTTTCTAAAAAGTAAAAATACGCTGGCGTGGAGGAAGGTGCCTACATTACACGAATAGATCTTTCTAACTATTTTTTTCTCAAGTGTTTTCTTGGTAATTAATTGAAATTTTCATCTATATTTTTCACGTGCCATTCTTTCATAATCATCCAATCGTGCTTTTACTCGTGCCATTTTTACCGTGCCGTTTCTTCCGGTTCCATGTTTACCTAAAATCGTTATGATGATGTATAGATTTTAGTTTTACTGGTAGTTTCAAAACAATAAATATTTGAAAATGTAGTCCCACTCACGAAGCATCGTTGAAATTTGAATATATTTAGAAGTTTAGAAACCCAAATAAACGATGTGCTTTTTTTTTTTCAAAATAAATCATTATTTATAAAACTTGAATTTTCCACGCAAAGCATCCTATGCCACTAGTAGGAAGTAAAAAACAAAAGAAAAAATGTCTATTGCTTTGCATCAAAAATTAAATTTTTTTTTAAATAATGATTTATTTTGAAAAAAAAAAACGCATTGTCTATTTGGCTTTATAAACTTCTAAATATAATAAATATTTATCATTTTATCATTAGTACGAGCAATGAAAAAGAAAGTTATAAAAAAATTAAAAAATCGTTTCTAGAATCGGAAATTAGACACAATTTTTCATGAAGTCGATACCGATTCCGATACCCGAAAAGTTCTGATTTTCCCGATTCCCGAATCCGATTAATCGTCCCAACACTAGTTATTTCTTTCTGGAACTTTCTCTTCTGACAAATCTTTAACGTTTATGTTGGCCGTTTAAAATAACATTTTCATTTTTAAATAAGTATCGATTTTGATTAAGTATTTTGATTTCATCCTAGCTGTTCCAACACGGCGTTGCCCGAGAATCTCTTTTGACTTTCATTAATAATTTATGTGATTGAAATATAATTTCTTCACCTGCAAACAAACGTTATTTGGGTTATGAATAAATGTCAAAAAAGATTTTGCATACTCTTTAAAAAAAAAAGAGTGCTTATGCAGATGAGCGGCCACAGTAAAAAATTATTTAAATAAAAAAAAAATAATATATACTTATTAAGCATTATAATCTTACTCACTGTACAAAAAAGTAGAAAAAATTATCCACTAGAACTTTAATTAAAAGTATTTTTCCATTCTGCGTATCATAACAGCGACTCGTTCAGTAAGCCTCCATCAACGTTATTTTGGTCATGAAAAAGGTTTTTTTTTAGTTTCTTTTTTTTTGTAGTTTTTTTTTTTAGTTTTTTTCTTAGGTTTTTTTTATACTCTTTAAAAAACAAATTAATGGTCGGCCATTTGTTTTAATTTTTTATTCTGTAAAAAGTAAAAAGTCGACCGCGATTTAAAAATAAAAATAAATGTATATCAGATTTTGCACCCTCAGACACGAATCAAACTTGGAATCACGTCTTAGTGTAGTGTTATCACTTGAATCAAACCGTTAAACCGTTAAATGTTCGATATAATATAACGAGCAGGTTCTCTGTCTGTCTGTCTGTCTGTCCGTCGGCGAAGATTTTTATGAACGTAAGAGAGAAGGTGGGGTAATTACTATTTAATTAATTTTTTTCAAGTCAGCGTTCATAATCATTGTATACCTTTAGAATTAGGAAACTATTAATTAATTTATTTATTTGGATTAAACAACATTAAATAACATTATATTAGATAACATTAGATAACATATAAACAATGTAGAAATAAATTTCAAGACGAGACTGCGATTCGAACCCACAACGTGTTAACAATCTTACTTAATATAATACTCTTTCAACTTCCTTATATACTGTTACAAAAACTCGCTCAGACACAAGACGGGTTTTGCAATTTACATAATTCATTTCTTTTAAACTTCTAATAAATTCATATTTACAAATATACACTTATAACTGCTATTCTCAAATTTACATATGTATTTACAATATTTTTCGCTCACGTGCTATTAATAAAAATATATAAAATAATATATACTGTTACCAAAAGTCGCTCAGACAAAAGACGAGTTCAGATTCCGTTGAAAACGAAAAAAAAGAAAGATTTTGCACCCTCAGATACGAATTGAACTTGGGATTATGGCCGGGGGTTCGAACAAAGGATAATGTGGCGTGGATGGCCGGACAATGTGGGGTCCCCCGACCAAAGGTTGTGGGAGAGATGCCTTTATAGCAGCATGTCATTCCCACTGTTCGAATGTGGGAGCCGGTGCAATGGCAAAAGCTGGCTTTCTATATTTACTTTGCTAGTAAAAGTTGAATGATGAAGAATATTATGAGAGGATAATAGTTTATTATCATGTAAAACTTATCGGGGAAGAAAATAAAAGTGTTCCCGAATCACTAAGAAGATATGATGTCCTTACCTGCTTAAAACTGGAAATATATATTACTTTTTATGAAATGTACATCCTATATATAAAATCATTCGGGGAAGACAATGTCTGAATTGTTTATTTATTTTAATTTAAGCTTTCTAAAATAAATCTTTTCCTTGCTAAATGATTTTCTTTTTCCTTTTAATCGTCCGATTGTAAAAGAAAAATGTGTGTTTCTTTGATACGGATTTTTTTTTTCATTTTTAAAGGCTTAGATTAAAGTAATGTTATTTATTAAAAACACATTCACTGAAATAAGAAGTAATACGAGCAAAGAGGATAGAGGTCTAAAAGTACACAAACAACGATGTTACTGGATCGGTCGCCCGGTGCAAAGGTTGTGGGAGAGAAAAAAAAATTGGGTCCTACCAGATCAGGCTGTCCGGAGATACTGGCTTCCTGACCCAAAATGCACCAAACATTGATGCTTTTTTTTTTTTTTTCCTTTTGCAAAACTTAATCATGTTCTGCAAAGCCAAAAACAAATTTTGTTTTTTTCTACAAAACAACCAAACAAAACACCATGAACAAATATGTGAAGATATATAGAACTTCAAGCTTTTACCAAAATGATTGTATTCGGCATTAAGTAACCCAGAAAGGGTTGATATGCTGTAAAACAAACCAAAACAAAGGAACTAAAAAAAATCAGGTGAAGGTTAGTAAGACCTATGGTCGGGGGTTAAGAACAAAGGATAAACCAAAGTGGCGATGGACTGCCGAACAAATGGTTATGCCCATGTGGGGTCCTCCGACCAAAGGTTGTGGGAGAGATGCCTTTATAGCAGCATGTCATTCCCACTGTTCGAACGTGGCCCGACCACATGTGGATTGGTCGAAGTGGCTGGACCACGTGTTGATAAAATTAACAGATTAAAACAAAGGGAAAGAAAGAAAACATTATTATTATCTGAAATTATATTAGAAAGAAAGCGGAGGAATAAGAAAGCTAACACACAAGAATGGTATTTTGTAAAATCAATAATTAAGAGTAAAACATTTATATTAAACAAAACAATTTATTTTACTAAGACATTTTGTAGAGTTCATATTTTTAAATAGTGAAAAAGTTCCGTTTGTAAGTTCATGTTTGTACGAATGTGTATATGCGATGGTGTTTGATGTAAAGTGATTTTTGTGGCAATTGAAATGGTGTGTGTTTGAAGAAAAGTTCGCTATTCTTAGTAGGAATTAAAAGAGATGACCTTTTGTCTCCCCAATCTCCACGGTCGATCCGGTGTGGGTGTGGGTGGGGGGTTGTTCACGATCTCCTCTGTGTGCGTTCGTCCAGAAACCGGAAGAAAAAGAGGAAGAAAAGAGATTGCGTGACTTCTTTTATAGGTAGTCAAATCACGCGTGGTTCCTGATTGGCCGGAATCTTCGGCCAACGTGCTTTCACGCGATCACCTCCTCTTCTCTACCTCAGAGACGAAGAAGGGCTGAGTAACCAAAGAAAGAAAGGTTGCACATAGTAGTGTCTGCTACAGAATCACGTCTTAGTGTAGTGTTATCACTTGAATCAAACCGTTAAATGTTCGATACAAGTGTCGAGTGTAAGGGGGACAACACTGTTCAGATTCCGTTGAAAACGAAAAAAAAAAAAAAGAAACGAAGCAGGTTAAGACAGCTCCCTCCAAAAGAGGAAGTTTCTAGGGAATATTAAATTCAGTCGCATATATATCCCGGTCAGAGGATTTGACAATGTCAGGTTTCGCAGTTCTTGCAATGAGGTGTCGACGTCCTCCCACATACAGCACCTGGTATTCCGAAATGGTCACCCATTTAGTACTGACCAGGCTCAATGCCGCTTAACTTCAGTGATCTAACGATAACTGGTGCGTCGATGTGATTATGCTGTACTCAGATCCCGTTGCCGCTAAATTTGCCCCCCCCCCCCTTTGTATAAAGAACAAGAGAGTTTCTTTTGTTATAAAAAAATGAACAAACGGGGATCTGATCTGTGCAGATTTTGGTACACCCACTCTCTCTCTCTCTCTCTCTCTCTCTTTCTCTCTCTCTTTTTCTCTCTCTCTCTCTCTTTTTTCTCTCTCTCAATCTTTTTCTTTCTCTGTCTCTTTCTCTCTCTCTCTCTTTCTATCTCTCTTTCTTTCTCTCTCTCTCTTTGTCTCTCTTTTTCTCTCTCTCTCTTTCTCTCTTTCTCTTTCTCTCTCTCTCTCTCTCTTTCTCTCTCTCTCTTTTTCTCTCTCTCTCTTTTTTTTCTCTCTCTCAATCTTTTTCTTTCTCTGTCTCTTTCTCTGTCTCTGTCTCTCTCTCTCTCTCTCTCTCTCTCTCTCTCTTTCTCTCTCTCTCTCTTCTCCACGAGTGTTTCTTTCAGTCAGACTATTACTTTTGAATAAGCTTTTCTTTACATCATCTGACATCAGCTTTGTCAGAAATGCCTCCAACCCGATCTCCGATCATATCTTACTCAGTCAACACCATTCTGATAACCTCAGAGGAAAATTAAATCTGAACAGTATACGGAGATGTGTGCAGAACAGGAGACTCCGTTGGTATGGCCACATTGAAAAAAAGAATGCGAGTTCTTGGGTTAGTAGATGTAGAACAGTTGAGGTAACAGGGTCAGTTGACAAAGGGAGGTAACATGTGAGAGAGTGATAAGAATAGACTTGTGTTCTATTTTCATATCAATTTAAAATGCAGGAGGGCTTTATGACGCACCCCGCAAACTAATTATATGTACAGTATACCCTCACCTATTCGCGGTTCCCCATTCGCGGCCCCTCATATTTGCCTGTTAGGCTCTGTCACGAGCGTATCAAGTCGCAAAATGATATATCCCCCTTGGATTAGTTCAACCGGAGTTGCTTCCCTTGCCTAGTAGTAAAACATAAACAGAGAGCAGTTTGGAACAGCCACTCGAGTAATTACCTAAAGTGCTGTAAAGCAGCAGCTAAGCTGTGTCATAGTGTACATTAGTGTTATCATCATCATCATCATCATCATATGGCACAGCAAATTTCATCATCATTTTATTATCATTCATTATTGGTGAGTGCACAAACAATATTAAATTTGTTTTCAATTATTGTAATACAGTACGTATATTTTTATAAATGCATACACTGTATGTACAGTGCATATTTTTTGTGACCGTGTATTAATAATGTTTTTAATTGCATATTATTACTGAATTGTACTGTATTATTATTACCTGAACTGTGAGTACTGTATTTATCTAGGTTTGCCTTTAAATTTGTTCCACTTTCTGTCAATTCTAATACATATGTTGTACGCATAGAAAATGACTTTACGGTACAGTAATACAGTATAGGTAACTATGGCATTCTATATTAAAGACTTTCTACAACTGAAGACTATTAAAACCATGAGTATAGTGTTAGTATGATGAGAAGGCCTTTAATATAAAACACTATGCTCCCACCCAATATATATATTTCAGGGTATTGGACCCTTTTTTTGCCCATGTGACAATCTCTTAGTGAGTACTGTATTTATCTAAGTTTGCCTTTAAATTTGTTCCACTTTCTGTCAATTCTAATACATATGTTGTACGCATAGAAAATGACTTTACGGTACAGTAATACAGTATGGGTAACTATGGCATTCTATATTAAAGACTTTCTCAACTGAAGACTATTAAAACCGTGAGTATAGTGTTAGTATGATGAGAAGGCCTTTAATATAAAACACTATGCTCCCACCCAATATATATATTTCAGGGTATTGGACCCTTTTTTTGCCCATGTGACAATCTCTTAGTGAGTACTGTATTTATCTAAGTTTGCCTTTAAATTTGTTCCACTTTCTGTCAATTCTAATACATATGTTGTACGCATAGAAAATGACTTTACGGTACAGTAATACAGTATGGGTAACTATGCTTTGCGGTGTTACTGTCATCCTGTACTTACGTTTCTTTTTGATTCAAATATTGTTGCAGCACAAAATTCAAATGGGTTTACATTATGAGTAGAGTCGAGTCTTCAGTCAGGTAGGATGCTTTTCATCCAGTTTAGGCCGTTGCTTTGTACCTCTTCTTTAGCCGACTGGCACTGTGGGTTTCTGTGGGTGGTCCAATGCTCTGAAGTTGTATTACAAAATGGCTTTCCATAAGGCGGTCAAACCTGGCTTTAAAAGCGTTCACCGAAGGGGATTTGACAACCTCTTCTGGCAATCCGTTCCACCAGGGAATCACTCTGTTACTCAAGAATGACAGTCTTTTTAAAAATGTTTATTTTATTTTAACATAGTTCACCCCAAACAAGGCAGGCCGCCACTGTAGGCGTAAGGGGCTACTGAGAAGAAAGAAAAGGGAGAAGGTTGGGGGGAGGGGGGATGGGTCAACCTAAATTGGGATCTGCTCAGCGAGATGTCTGTTTACATTAGTTTTAAATTTCTGCATGTCAGGAGGGAGTTCCATGGGCCAGCAGCACGAGGAAAGAAGCTATTGGAGTAGAAGGCTCTCTCTCTGGCATCTGGGGACCTCTACATTGAATGGATGGGATTTAGCTGATTGTCGGGTTTGTTTAGTGTATTTACGTCGAGGGGGCACCAAAGCAGCTAGTTCATCGGAGCACATTCGATTGAAGTATTTGTAAAACCAGCACAAGGATGCTACATTGCGGCGATGGGACAGGGACTGGAGCTTGGTGGATAGTGAGGGACCTATTAAGTTGGCGACTCTTTTTTGGACCTTGTCAAGGAGGGAGAGACTTGCTTGTCTTAGTAGCATTTCTTGTCAGTCGTAGATTATGTCCTCTTGTTTTAGAATCCTCCTTAATTTCTGATATGCATGTCGTAGGGTCATACAGGCCATGCACATATTTATACGTGTCGATGAGATCTCCCCTCAGTCTTCTGTACAGCAGCGATGGAAGCTTCCGGGCTTTGAGCCTTTCCTCATATGAAAGATCACATAGACCTGGCACTCTTTTGGTTGCTCTTCTTTGCACATTTTCGATATGTTCAGCGTTTCTCCAGGTGCATGGAGACCATATAGGAGCACCATATTCGAGACGTGGTCTATTATCATTACTACATTAGTGAAATACATAACTGCATGCAATATTACTACATTATTACTGTATTAATGAGTAAGAGTGAATTTAGAAAGTGTTTGGGAAGCATTTAGTACCGCATATAATCTCATACATAGACGTTTTAAACCTGCATCCAATATTTGCGTTTTTTCGCTATTCGCGGGGAGGTAAAAACGTAACCCCCGCGAATAGCGAGGGAATACTGTATTAAGGTTTCAGAATGAATAAGTTTAATCAATGCACTTTATTGGCCTTTTGGCTAAGATGAAAGTGTTCCGATGGATACTACACCCTATAGACCGGTATTGTCTTGGCCTTCGGGTCTTGATTCCGCCAGTCTGTGGGTTTGTCCTGTGCAGTTCTAGGAGGTCCACCCTCCCAGGCTTTGTCTCCCCTCTTTGGGGTGGAGTAAGTTTATCGCTTACTGCCTGAGGCGCCTCTACCGGGGAATGCCGACGGGGCTGCCCAGGTATTTTTTGTAGGCCAAAGTGCTCACCTTCTCGGGCGCTGGCTTTTCAAATCCCACTTTCCCGACCCGACCTTGGGTCACATCTTACTTGTGGAAGTAAGATAAAAACTGGCCTTGTGCCTAACTCCTGGAGAGGAGTAAATCAATACTCACTCCATTGTATCGCATTGTACTGTTGCCGTCCACAGCAGGACCTTGTGACACATTTTACCGCTGTGGGAGGTAGATAAATAGAAAGTTTAATCAATGCAAGGGGAATTACTCTTTGTCACTTTACTGAGAGTTGTTTCCCTTAGATTTGTAATTTTTTCCCCAATTGGAACAAAATAATTGTATTTTATCGTTATTTTTTTAATTTTATTACACTCTGGGTTTTGAGATGTCAAAAAATAATATAAGAATTGTCGGGTTTTTAATTGGGTGAATTTGTAGATTAACATCTTCCGCTAAATCACCCTTCTACTTAGGCAAGTACGTGTGAGCACTCTGAAAAACTTGGCGGAAAGAAAGAAAAAGCAAACAGAAAAAAGCAACAATATTTTTAGAATTTGGCGTGAGGGATCAGTTTCATACATACATTTAATGTAACATGACTCCCCCGTTTCCAGGCCATTGTAACTTTTTAGAGCAGTAAACCAAATTGTTTTAACACTAACCCTAAGTGTTATTGGCAAGGTAGTGAAAAACAGGAAAACTCTAACCTGGGCAACACCGGGTTATATATATATATATATATATATATATATATATATATATATATATATATATAATGAATTGTATGGGGAACACTTTATATAAGATGAAATAGAAAAGAAAAAGAAAATAATTTTATATAAAACAAATAAAAAAACAAAACCGTCATGTATGGTTTCGGAATTCACGAATACAAAAATTCACGAATAAAAACAAAGTTCTCACATTAGCATAAAAAAAAAAAATAATAATAATAATAAAAAAAAAACAGCTTAAAGTTCCCAAGGCAGCCTTTCGTCCGACTCTCGTCAGGGGAATCGTCGGTAGAGTAATTAAAATACACGAACAACCATAAACTGGTGTAGAATTAAGTTGCAAGCAGGTGGATAAGGGGATATACATGCGAAATAATATATAAAAACGCAAGTAAAGAATTTTTTTTTTTTTTTCTTTTTTCTCTTTTTAAAATCACCTTGCGGATGACCACGAATCGCCAAATAACTGTAGGGAATATTTTAATTGCCTTATATATATATATACTAGCAGAGCTACCCGCTGTTGCCCAGGTTAGAGTTTTCCTGTTTTTTTACGACCTATATATATATATATATATATATATATATATATATATATATGATTATTTTTATTTACACAGACATATACATATACAAATAAAACTAATCATATATAAAAGTTCTATTTGATATTGAGCACTTTTTATAAAACCGGTTGAAATTCTTTGGATCCTGTGGATGTTTTACCTGGATTATTATTATATGTATATATATATATATATTTCTTGAATGTGAGATGGTATATATAATTATTTCCACAATCAGACAACGCCGCAACCTACAACCCATGAAAAGAAACAAACTGGAAGGAGGGCATAACTCGAGTCTAGGACTTCCGGTTTGTTTCTTTTCATGGGTTGTAGGTTGCGGCGTTGTCTGATTGTGGAAATAATTATATATATATATATATATATATATATATATATATATATATATATATATATATATAGTAAGTAATGAAAATATATTTATGGCAATTAAGCTACACAGAGGCTCCCGCGTTTCATTCCCGGGGGGAATGTTCAGGTTAAAAAAATGTGAATACATGAAATAGTAATACATATATATATATATATATATATATATATATATATATATATATATATATATATATATAAATATATATATATTTTAAATTTTAATTATACAAACATTTTGTCTACATATTTGCAGACATGTTTCAACTCCAGCTGGATATCAGCCGAACTTCTACAGGTCTATTTTAAAACGATGAAGACCAAGTTTTTAAGGTGAGGCTAAAAACTTGGCCTGAAGAACCTCGGCTGATATCCATCTGGAGCTGAAACATACTCGCAAACATGTAGCCAAATGGTTGTATAATTAAAATTTACACTAAATATACAATTAATTTAGCTCCTCTTCAAAAAGTTAGAACAACAAAGTTAGGTAAGATTTTGAAAAGCCAGTGCACCAGGAGAAGCACATTTTGACCTACAATAAATGGCTTAGCAGCCCCGTGTGCATTTCCCAGTAGGAGCGCCCTAGGCGATTAGCAATAAACTCAGAGATGGAACGTAAAATTTGGGAAGGTGGTCCTTCTAGGAATGAAGGTGGCGGAGTGAACATGGGCCAAAAACAGCTTACCCCCCGAGTCTTGAAAAAAAAAAAATGTGCCTCGATGTAAGGATTGGCAACAGCTTACCGAACCTTCCCGAAGCAACACAACAGCGAACGGTGTAGAAACAAATGGGGTCTTTAAATTAAGTGCAGAGGTTAGGGTTATGGTTGAGAAAACATGTAGGGGTCCGTACGATTTTATTACTGGAACTAATCAAACATTTTGCGTTAATACCGTGCTGCTGCTGCTGCTGCTGGTAATATAAACAATACGAAAATCTTGCACACACACATATATATACATAAAGCTAATAGCTACATTGGTTTTACAAGCAGCCCTGTGTGAATTTCCCGGTAGGAGCGCCTCAGGCGATTAGTAATAAACTCAAAGATGAAAGGTAAAACCTAGAAAAGTGTCCCTCTTCCTAGGATTGAAGAGAACCATACCATTATTTTATTTATTTTTTAAAGAGAAGGTAAAGCCTGGGTGGGTGAACCTCAACAGGACCCTACCTCAGTCCGGACTGATTGCCGAGGACGTGTCCTCAACTGGTCTGAACAAGACCTACTCAAGCTGTGCCAGATATAGCTCTACTTGTTATTGAGCACTATTATAGAAACAGTAAGAATTCGTTTTTTTTTTTTGTCCAGCGAATTCTTACTGTATGTATGTACATCTAGATATGATAAAGAATGGAAAAATGTTCCAACGTAATGGAAAATGAAATAAGGAAAACCAAAATATTAATTAAATATCCATCTACGTTTCGCCTTTATTAGAAGGTTTCATCAGGAGGGGAGATTGAAGAAAATTTTTTAAAAATACAGCAACAAGTACCAAAGTCTGAAAAATAAATGTGAGGAAGCGTTCAGCAGTTAGGACGCAGAGAAATGTGCTACGGCAGAACAACCGATAAAAGTGTGAAAAGTGAGCGTTCAAAAGTCAACGGTTTATAGAACGTTCCATAGAACATCACAACCGATAAAAGTTTGACTTCTGAACACTCATTTTTCAAACTATCAAGTAATTTTTTAATTTTAATCTGAAGATGGACCCGGATGCGTCTGAAAGTGCTTGGGAGACAAATCTAAATTATGGTAAATTCATCAGCCAATTCCTCTCCGAAACTATAATCCTGATTCGGACTATTGAAAGGATCTACCAAAGGAAATCTAGACATAAGTTGTCTCTTATATTCAACAATGCTTGCCTGCAAGAGAAGATGCTGCCTAGATATACACACACACACACACACACACACACACACACACACACACACACACACACACACACACACACATATATATATATATATATATATACATACACACACATATATATATCTATATATATATATATATATATATATATCATTAAATTCTTAAAAAGATGTTTAAAAGAAAAAAATATGAACTCTCCAATTTTAATATATATATATATATATATATATTTAATATATATATATATATATATTAAAATTGGAGAGTTCATATTTTTTTAAACATCTTTTTTAAGAATTTAATAATAATATATATAATATATATATATATATATATATATATATATATATATAGTCGGGAGAGATACCAACGGCAAGTTCTACTGGTCTGGGAATGATAAAGGGACAGGTGGAGTGGGAATATTGGTGGCAGAGAAGTGGTGGGAGAAAGTTTTTGAGGGGAAGCGAATATCCGACAGGATAATATTTGTTCGTTTTGTTGTTGGAAAGTTAGTGTTTGCCATTGTTTGCATCTACGCTCCACAAGTTGGACTCAGCGAGGAAGCAAAGGACAACTTCTACGAGCAGCTGCAGAGCCTAGTGGCGACTGTACCTAGTACTGAGGAACTGTTTGTGTGTGGTGACTGGAATGGACATATTGGTTCCACTCCTTGCGGTTATGAAGAAGTACATGGTGGACATGCTATTGGTATGAGGAATGTTGGAGGAGAAAGACTACTCGAGTTTGCTGTTGCTAATAATCTAGTGATTGGCAACTCGGTGTTCGAAAAGAGGCCTAAACACCTAGTTACATACCAATCTGGAGGAATCATGACCCAGATAGACTACATACTATTCCGGCGCAGCTTCAGAGACGTGTCATAAATGTCAGAGTCAGCCTGGGTGAAGAGTGTGTATCTCAACACAATCTGCTATTATGTGATCTCAAGGCAGAAGCTTCCCACAAATGCAAACACAAGTTTACACCACGCATAAAACTGTGGAAGCTGAAAGATCCAATCATTCAGGTTAAATTTGCTGAGAGATTTGTTTCTTCACATCGGGATACACGGGCAGTGAGTGTTGAAGAGCACTGGGAGAGGCTCAAGGATGGATTGAATGATGCAGCGACGGAGGTGTGTGGAGTGTCATCCAAGCACAATTGGAGGAAACAAACCTGGTGGTGGAATGAAATTGTTGATCAAGCTGTTAGAGAGAAGAGGCGATGCTACAGAGCATGGAAAACAGGAGGTAGTAGGGAAACATACAATGGAGCCAAGCGTACTGCTAAAGCTGCTGTACACCACGCTAAGTCAGAGGCCGATAAAGAGATTTTTCTCAAAATAAATCCCAAGTCAAGTGACATTTACAAGCTCGCAAAACAGATGCACCGTGACAATCAAGATGTCTTGGGTGAAAAACCTATAAGGAACGACTCTGGTGAACTCTCATTGGAAGATGAAGCGAAAAAACAGTCATGGAAACAGCACTACGAACGCTTCCTGAACGTTGAATTTCCATGGAACCCTGATGAGCTGACTTATGAACCTCCTATAGAAGGTCCTAGTACCCCCATTACCCAGGAGATGATCACTGAAGCAATCCGTAAAATGGGAGCTGATAAAGCAGCTGGGCCATCTGGTATAGTTGCTGAGATGCTCAAACCAACCGGTGAACTAGGGGCCAGTTTGGTGCATGAACTGATTGAAGCCATCATCAGAGAAGGATACATACCTAAGGAATGGGAAGACAGCATTATAGTAAGTCTGTACAAAGGTAAAGGTGATGCATTAAACAGAGGTAACTACCGTGGACTCAAGCTCATTGATCAGGTCATGAAAGTCCTGGAAAGAGTTGTTGAACAGCTGATCAGACAACAAATACAGATTGCTGATATGCAATTTGGCTTCATGCCCGGTAGGAGCACCACAGATGCAATTTACATCATACGCCAAGTCATGGAGAAACATCTAGCAGCAAACAAACCACTGTACATGGCATTTGTAGATTTGGAGAAAGCTTTTGACCGTGTCCCCAGAAGGATCATCTGGTGGGCCCTGTGAAAGCTGGGTGTTACTGAGTGGTTGGTTCAGGTGATAACGTCTATGTACACCAATGTACGTAGTCGGGTACGAGTCGGTAACAGCTACAGCGACGAATTTGAGGTTAGAGTAGGCGTCCATCAGGGATCTGTCTTAAGTCCCCTTCTATTCATCATTGTACTCGAGGCTCTATCACTGGAATTCCATACTGGCTGCCCGTGGGAGCTGCTATATGCCGATGACCTAGCGATCATTGATACTTCACTTCAGTCACTCAAGGAACGTCTGGATAGATGGAAGAGTAGCATGGAGGAGAAAGGTCTCAGAGTCAACATGGGTAAAACTAAGGTCATGATCGCAGGTCCAAACCTCAGTTTACTACAGAAAACAGGAAAATACTCGTGTGCTGTATGTCTGAAAGGAACTGGCAGCAACTCAATCATCTGCACTCACTGTTCAGGTTGGGTCCACAAAAGGTGCAGTGGCATAAAGGGCTCTCTCAAAGCAGATCCTCACTTTAAGTGCTTTCGTTGCACCGGCACGGCAAGACCAATAGATGGCAGACCACTGACGGAGATGGATACTGGTGACAACAAGCTGGAAGTAGTGACAGACTTTTGTTATCTTGGTGATGTGCTGTCATCAGGTGGAGGCTGTGAACTCGCGGCAGCTACACGTTGCAAGTGTGTCTGGAAAAAGTTTAGAGAGCTGTTACCAATCCTGACAAACAAACACCTGCCAACAACTACGAGAGGGCGTGTATACTCCTCATGTGTCAGAAGTGTGCTGTTGTATGGCTCAGACACTTGGGCTGTCTCTGCTGGCATACTAAGGAAGCTGCACCGTAATGACAGGGCAATGGTCAGATGGATCTGTTTGGTGAGGCCTGAACAGTACGTTTCTTTTGAATCCCTGCTCTCACAGGTCGAATTGAAAAGCCTTGCGGACATCATGCGGAAGAACAGACTGCATTGGTTGGGTCACATTGAGCGTAGCGATGGCTGGATTGCTAAAGTCCGACAGTTGAATGTGCCAGCAGAGAACATCACCACTGGCAGACCCAAGTTGACTTGGGAGGACGTAGTCAAACGTGATAGGAAGGTCATGGGTATGGATTCCATCAAGCCTTGCCAAAGACAGGAGTGGAGAGGAAGACTTAGATTTCGAGACTAGACAATCAGGCCCCACCCTCATCAGAGGATTAATTGTGGCCTGATTCAACAAATAAACCGGTTGATGATGATGATGATGATGATGATGATGATGATTATTCAAGTCTTAAAAAAGATGTATAAAAGAAAAAATATGAACTCTCTAATTTTAATATATATATATATATATATATATATATATATACATATATATATATATATACATATATATATATATATATATATATATATATATATATATATATATATATATATATATACAGGACCTGCGACACAGTTATAAAAGTGTGGGGGGGGGGCTCTCCTAAAAAGTGGGGGGGCCGGTTATACACATGCATATATAACTTCATTATTGATGACCGTAAAGTGGGGGGGGGGCAAGTGAAACAGCGGGGGGGGAGGGTGTAGCCGCCCGCCCCCCCCCCCCCTGGTGCCGCCGTCCATGATATACACACACACACACACACACAAACTCTTATACTAATCTCTTAAACAAATACTCAAAAAGAAAATACCCCGGTTTGGATCACAACCGGAAGTAGAATTCGAATCAAGGAAAGATAATCAACTTCCGGTTGAAAGCATATGTCCCTTGAAAACATTCTATTGAGCTGCTATAATTAATCCGTACGTGACAGAAAGAAAAAAAAAAAAAAGAATCCGACCAACTTTTTTGGGGGAATTTGATTTGAGTCTGTTTTTATTTTTGTTTTCGATCAACAATGTCGATTTTTACTCCCACTAACCAGAAACGTCTGACGAACGTCTCCGTGGTGCGACTTAAAAAGGGTGGAAAGCGGTTTGAAATCGCATGCTACCCAAATAAAGTCATGTCTTGGAGAAATAAAGTGTAAGTACAATATTTTGAAGGCATCGAAATATTTGGGGCCGACATCTCTTTTAAAAGTTTTTTTTTTTTTTGTAATAATCAGATTACCATCAATTTAAGCACATAATTTTGAGATAAGAAATAAATAAAAATAAAGCAACAAAAAAAAAAAAATAACAATTTAAAAAGTTTTATGATAAGGGGGTTCAGTTTGCCGTGCAAGTTTAACGTAAACTGATCCCCCTGGAGCTCAATTAGCTTAAGTAGGTCTTATTCATACCATATCCAGAACCCTTAAATTTATTATTTTTTTTTTTAATCTATTATTTATTTCATGACGATTTCTTCAGCGATCTCTAATAAATATTTATTTTAATAAAAAAAAAAAAATCCCGATTGCTAAATTGAACTAAAAAAATAATTTAAAAAAATACTCAGATTATTAAAAAAAAAAAAAATAATAACATTGTTGAATTTTTTAAATGTGGGATTGGAAGGGTTTCAGGGCGAAATTGACTTTTAACAATTCCGTTCAACTAGTATATTCCTTCCCTTTTTTTTTTCGTATTACCATCCCGAACTTAGGGTTAGTGTTTGGGGAATCTTTTACGAGACTCAGCAGAGTAAAAACGCAAAAAAAAACAAATTACAACAAATAAAAGTAACTGTAAGCTGTAAAAGTTAGTTTCAAACTTGCATGTGCTATTTGTTTGTATTTTAAACCCGTTTGAAGTGCTATTTATTAGAAATCAATAGTTTTGACAGCGTAATTTCGAAAAAAAACATGGCCGATTTGGGGGGGATTACTAACGAAATCACTAGGAGCGACCATATTGTTTTTGTGAAAACGTTGGGAAAAAAAAACAAGACATTTTTTTTTTTACATCTAATGAAAACCCATTTATAATACGTAAAAATAAAAACAAATTACATAGGTAAGTAGAAAAATATCTATTCTCGTCGTAGGTCAACTTCACTTGTTGCAAATTTATGTTTTTAAACCCTTTCTCGTTCTTTTTTTGGACCCCGTTCGCGCCTCTGTTGAGTCTCGTAACATATACCCAGTGTTTGTGTCAAGGAATGTAATTTATTTCCAAAAAAAATTTTTTAAAAAAACACGAACAAAAGCAATACTAAAAATCATGTCTTTTTTTTCTTCTTCCCCCAAACACTAACCCTAAGTCCGGGCAGCAATACTAATTAAAAATACTAATTAAAAATCATCGTTTTTTTTTTTTAAATATGCGAGTGCGCGCTTTACCGAATCGAATTATCGCCCTTGGGAGAATGGACTTTGCAAACGTTTATGGAGATTATCAGTGAACAATAGTGAAAACTCCATTGATCCCGAGACAGGAGGATACACGAATCTAACCATGTTAAAAACTTGTGGCGACGTGCAACATTCAGTCTTTACAAAAAAAATAAAAAAGTAAAATTATAGACCGTTAATAATCAATTTCACCATAAAATCTTATAGTATTATAAGATTTCTCAGGTTGGCCTGAAGAATTTCTTCGTTGGAATGAAACATAAACATTCCTGTAACTAACTTGCCATAAGTATATTTTAATACTATTCGTATTCTGACGATTTAAAAAATTTTTTTTTTTTTTTTTTAGAATTTAGGGTTTTTGGCAATATGGTATTTAGGCGCGACTCTTTAGGACCCTAAAGTAAACATTTACCAAAAAAAAAATGATTGCTAAATTGAACTAAAATGCTCAGATTATTGTATTGTTTAATTTTTAGATGCGGGTGTGAACGGGTTTCGGAAGGTTGTATGAACTTGTTGAAAACCCGTCCGTCCGCTCGGCCGAATCCCTAAATTGGATCAAGTAGGGGTCACCCATTGTATTTTATCTTAAACTTTAAAATATATTATAACTAAATTTTTTTTTTTTTTTTTTTTTCGAAGTTAGTTTTATAATCTGAAAATGTGATTAATTGATCAAATTTAAAAAAAAAAAAAGAAATATAATTTATTAACTATTCATTTATTTTTTATTTTTATTTAGAAGAGGGGGGGGCTAGGTCGTGATTGTATACCTTATTAAAGAAGGGCGGCCACCTGGCGTACGTGTCCCCCACCGGGACCGTTTTGGGTAAATTTATAGAAGCTGTTTACATGTAATTTGTCCAAAAAAGTAGAAACTTTTTTTTTAGGGGTCGAAATAAGAGAGGTGAGATTCGGTGGCCAACAAATGCGTGCTCACTTTACGTATAACTTATTATAGGAAAGTGACCCCCCCCCTCCTAAAATCTAAAATAATAAACATTTTCATAATTTTTTTTCATAGCGGATATTTGTTGAGGCTGTTCACATGTAATTTGCCCAAAAAAGTAGAATTTTTTTTTTTTTTTTTAGGGGTCGAAATACGAAAGGTGCACTTCTATAAATTTACCCCGTTTTTACCCTAAATTTCAAGCATGGAAGAAGAAGAAAAAAATTCATTGGCCCGTAAGTCAGGGCTCATATTTGCGATGAATAAACGTTGGAAATTGAACCCCCAAAACGGGAATCTTTTACAATGATCAGCACAGTCGCGAACGGGGTCCAAAAAAAGAACGAGAAAGGGTTTAAAAACATAAATTTGCAACAAGTAAAGTTGACTTATGTCTAGAATAGACATTTTTCTACTTACCTATGTAATTTCTTTGTATTTTTACGTAGTATAAATAGCTTTTTATTAGATGTTAAAAAAAAAAATTCTTGTTTTTTTTAACATCAAATGTGGCAAGAAAAATAGCCGCCAGTCCCTCTATATTAT
>OY744555.1:15579807-15619807 GCA_963556195.1 Sepiola atlantica
GGAAGAGTTAGAATCCGATCTTAACCTCAGATCATATTTGGAGAGAAGTGTTGATCGATAACATCGACATGCCAGTGTCGCAGATTTTTTACATGTCTGTGTAAATAAAATTATCATATATAAAGCTCTATTTTGATATTGAGCACTTTTTATAAACCCGGTTAAAATTCTCTGGATATTTTTTACCTGGATTATTACCATTATTATTATATATATATATATAATAATAATATGATCTGAGGTTAAGATCGGATTCTAACTCTTCCTGATGAGATCTCAGTTTATAGTAACTATATATATATATATATATATATATATATATAAGTATTTCATGTATCCACATAAAATTTTATAAGGAGATATAATTTTTTTATGTATCAATTTTCAGTATTTACTTCAACAGTGCTCGATACGTAAGTAGAGCTAGGTAGTAAGCTATGAAAATATATTTATGGCAATTAAGCTACACAATGGAAAATAATACGACAGGCAAGTACATGTAGAAATTTAGACAACCCGGGTAGATTATGCCTGGTATGAAAAATTTGAAATCCTAAATTTTAAAGACGCTCGAAATCTATTAAACTGTAGAAGTGAGATAGCAAACAGCTGCCTACACAAATAAATTTACCTTAGGCTAACGATAAATAAATAAACAGAAACTAAACAAAAACTTAACAATTTAAAACTAAAAACCTAAAATAGAAATACAAGGAACCACGTGTTAAAATAAAATAAATTCACCCATTATATTGACACAACAAAGGAAACAGGATATAGGCCAACCTATAGAAAAACGAACAATAGAACAGGATATAGGAAGAAAGTAACAATAACCACACCTTTGTTCGTGGGAAGCCCAACGATTGGCTGAGAGAACAACAAAGAATCTGATTGGTTAACTAGCCAGCCGTGTATATAAAAACACCCGGCAAAAATAACTCCATGCATATTAGCCTGAAGATTCCCCCCGGGGATGAAACGCGGGAGCCTCTGTGTAGCTTAATTGCCATAAATATATTTTCATAGCTTACTATATATATATATATAGTAAGCTATATATATAGTAAACTATATATATATTTATATATATATATATATATATAGTAAGCTATGAAAATATATTTATGGCAATTAAGCTATATATATGAGAGAGATAGATAGATATATATATCTCACTATATATGACTGTTGTTGATTTTATAATGAATTATTTTACCTTTTTTTTATTTTCTAATTTTTAAAGATCTTGGCCAAAGGAGAGCAGCAAGTCTCGGAGAAAGAAAGACACACCCAACTGGAATCAATGTACAGAGATATTGCCACGATCGTTGCAGACAAATGTGTTAACCCGAAAAATAATCGGCCCCATCCGGTCACCCTCATCGAGAAGGCCATGAAAGATTTACACATTTCTGTTAAACCAAATAAAAACACGAAACAGCAGGTATTTTACAAAACCTTTCATTCAGGGGTTCCTAGTCTTTTCTGGGTCTTAAGCAGGTCGATTTTGGAACCGTGGTAATGCGATGGTAATGATAGTTGGAGTTTGGCATGATAAATAACGTCACAAAATATTTTTCCCAAATCGTTACCGTTAAGTGAGGAAACGACTTTAAAGGTTGGAAATTAACGATTTCGCATGTCCTATCGGTGATCAGTGAAAGATTTACCGCCGTCAAAAAATTCTGTACCGTTAGGGTAATAAAAATGTGTAGATATCATTTAATAAAGATTTTTTCAACCAAATTATTTACATTGTTCTCAATAAATCAAATAAAAATAAATAAGGATTATAAATAATGAAAAATATACCCTGTAACGGCAAAATGGAGATTAAATATACAGTGTTTAGTAAACACAGTATTTTAGTATTTACGTAAGTGACAGCGATAAAAGATCGCTTCATTTTTTTTTCTCGTATGGAATTCAGGATTTGTGATTTTTCAGTAGAAAACAAATTAGACTAATTGGTCCCTCGATTTATAAAATCTGGGGACTTATGTTTTGAGGCATGTCCGTCCGTCCGGATTTTTCTCCGCAACCATCCATTGAATTTCTCTGAAATTTTGCATGAAGTTGTAACTTTGGTCAGGTTAGAAAGTGACATTCTCCGATTTTTGAAAAAAAATCTGGTTAGCCGCCCAGGGGGTCAAAAGGTCCCAAAATGGCAAAAAATGACATTTTTTTGGCCGATAACGTTTGATCCATCCATTCAATTTCTCTGAAACTTGGCCAAAATGTGGAGGCAATTGTTCCTAATAGAAAATAAGTATCGCTGACCTTGGAAAAAATCTGGTTCGCGCCCCCCAGGGGGTCAAAAGCCCCCAAAATGGCAAAAAATGACCCTTTTCTCTCATAACGTTTGATCCATCCATTCAATTTTTCTGAAACTTGGCCAAAATGTAGAGGCAATTGTTCTGGATATAAAATGAGCATCCTTGACCTCAGAAAAATTCTGGTTCGCACCCCCAGGGGGTCAAAATTGCCCAAATTTATAGCATTTTACACTTGCCACATCGAGTCACATACAGAGGAGGACCACGTACGCACGGCTTGTTTTAATTGTCAATAAAACACCATTAAACCGAAAAATGAGTTCTTAGGAGTCTTTTCTGGGCCTTAAGCATGGGCATCCCTGTAAGAGGCCTGGTGATCATGCTACTGGGATCGTTAACTGGAGGCGATGTAAATTTTCTAAGATAATTAATAAAAATTAATAAAACAGAGGGGAAATTTGCCCTGTGAGATTAGTTTGATGTTTTTATGTGTTTTACGAAATAATAATCAGTGACATTTTTGCGTTTTCTCACACCAGACGTAGATGGAAGAAAAAAAATCAATAAAATCACACGATGAAATGGCTGTCCCTGTTCATGTTTTTATGCTTTGGCAAAATAATGAACTAATTGATAAATTTGACAATTATTGACAAATTCCTATAAATGAAGAGACCGATAACTTTGAATAAACGAAGGCAGATATATATTTTAATGAGGGATTTTCTTTTTCTTTTGGGGATTTGTACTTAATCAAAACTATTGTTAAAATCCTTTCAGAATTATTTTTTTTCTGATTGTTAAATGGAACCAGTTTTCCGGGAATAATGATTTCAACGTTTTGAGTTTAAAAGGGAAGAAACTCTTTGCCCTTTCTTGTCTTCGTTGAGATAACTGCTTTCCAAAATGCACATTATGTCCTTTGCATTCCACCAGCCGACATTAGGACAACAACATTCAATGAATGTTTTGCACAGCGACTACAATTACTTACATCCTCATTATAAAGTATATATTTTTTCAGTTGTAAGTATATAATAATTAATTATATTTGATCTATACAGAAGCGTTTTCATCTAATTTATTCTTCATATTTGTATCTTACTACTAAAAAAAAGCACGCAATGACAGTGAATGTGTCTGCTGACTAATTGTAAAACTTGACTCCAATCAGAGACTCCAAATGTTAGATCTCTCGGCCTGTTATGATGGAAAAAAAAAATCAATAAGATTACACGATGAAATGGCTATCCCTGAAGTTATCTTTGGTTCATGTTTTTATGCTTTGGGAAAATAATTAGCTAATTGATGAATTTGACAAATTCTTATAAATGAAGAGACGAGTAACTTTGAATAAATAAATGCAAATTTCAATGAGTGACATTTTTATTTCAATGTGGAAATTTTAAATTTTTTTCTTTTTTTTAATTTTTTTCTTTTTCTTTTTTTTCTTTTTCTGAAATAAAAATTTTTTTTTTCTTTTTTTTTTTCGATTTATTTATTTATTTTTTTTTTCAATTTTTTATATTTTTTTTTCGATATTTTTTTTTCATTTTTGGTTTTTTAATTTTTTATTTCGATATTTTTTTTCAGCATTTTTGTTTTTCAACATTTTATAAATTTATTTTTCAACATTTTTTAAATTTATTTTTCAACATTTTTAAAATTTATTTTTCAACATTTTTTAAATTTATTTTTCAACATTTTTTAAATTTATTTTTCAACATTTTAAAATTTATTTTTCAACATTTTTAATTTTCTTGTTCAACATTTTTAATATTTTTTTTCAACATTTTTAATTTTCTTTTTCAACATTTTTAATTTTCTTTTTCAACATTTTTAATTTTCTTTTTCAACATTTTTAATTTTCGTTTTTAACATTTTTAATTTTCGTTTTTAACATTTTTAATTTTCGTTTTCAACATTTTTAATTTTTGTTTTCAACATTTTTAATTTTTGTTTTCAACATTTTTTTTTTTGTTTTCAACATTATTTTTTTTTGTTTTCAACATTATTTTTTTTTGTTTTCAACATTTTTATTTTTTTGTTTTCAACATTTTTATTTTTTTGTTTTCAACATTTTTATTTTTTTTGTTTTCAACATTTTTTTTTTTTTTTTCAACATTTTTATTTATTTATTTTTTTTCAACATTTTTTTTTTTTTTGTAACAGCAATAAAACTAAGGCCACCAGAGAGGTGCGGAAACCATCCGTTTCGTAGATAGGGGTCGGTATGTAACGTTCTCAGTTCTTTGCAGGGGTCATATGCGAAAGTGTGTAAGGTTCTTCAACTGGTTATACATGATGTTGCTTCTGCTGATTATGTGTCAGGTAGCCAATATCTTCGATGAGGATGCCACGTTACATAAGACTGAAAAGAAACACTTTCCTTTTTTCCGTTGTGGAATCCTCCTAGAATAAAAATGAAGGCTCGGAAAACACAGAAAGGAAATTTTATACTTTTATTAATGGTGTGATGTCGACATTATCTTTTTCTCACACCCGGCTAATTTAGTTGGTTTTCACGCATTCCTTAACTAAACTACAAATGACTTTTGTTTGTTTCAAATTAACCGACAGCTCACATCATGTAGCGATACAATGAAAACAATTTAAATTACTGTATATCAAAGTAAATAACTCTTCGTCAATGCCGTTTTACGGCAAAAGTCTCAGAGAAATATATTTACGAAAGATGATTTTATTCATTTAATAAACAAAAATTTTTTTTTAAATTCTATAATACATTTCAAAAAGTGTTTTTTTAAGGATGTGTCCCCCCTTTCAATTCATACAAGCGTCAATACACGCATCTAAAATGTTTACTTTCTTTAAAATCGTCAACGAGATCAGAAAAGAAAGTAAATAACTCTTCGTTAAGGCTGTCTTACGGCAAAAGTCTCAGAGAAATATATTTACGAAAGATGAATTTATTTATTTAATAAATATATATATAATATATATATGAAGAAGAATGGAAAGGAATTAGAGAAGCAAAAGCCAAATCAAAATTCAATTCAATTGCTCAGAGCAAGGTATATTCCGCAAAAAGGCAATTTATTCAAGTTAAATTTTCCTTAAGCCAGGCTTTTCAAAGATCAAAATCTTATCATCAGAGGAAGTTGTTGGGATAGATAAGTTGGCAATGGCCAAGATTTAAAATTTGAAAAAAAGAAATAAAAGTTGTAGGGAAAGAAAACGTAGGGCAAAACTATGTCCGATTGCTAAAAAGTCCGGTGTCGAAAAGTCCATATATATATATATATACTTTTTTTAATTGTCTATATATATATATATACTTTTTTTAATTGTATATATATATATATATACTTTTTTTAATTGTATATATATATATATACTTTTTTTAATTGTATATATATATATATATATACTTTTTTGAATTGTATATATATACTTTTTTTAATTGTATATATATATATACTTTTTTTAATTGTATATATATATATATACTTTTTTTAATTGTATATATATATATACTTTTTTTAATTGTATATATATATATACTTTTTTAAATTGTATATATATATACTTTTTTAATTGTATATATATATATATATATACTTTTTTAATTGTATATATATATATATACTTTTTTTAATTGTATATATATATATATATATACTTTTTTTAATTGTATTTATATATATATATATATACTTTTTTTAATTGTATTTATATATATATATATATACTTTTTTTAATTGTATTTATATATATATATATATACTTTTTTTAATTGTATTTATATATATATATATATACTTTTTTTAATTGTATTTATATATATATATATACTTTTTTTAATTGTATATATATATATATACTTTTTTTAATTGTATATATATATATATATATATACTTTTTTTAATTGTATATATATATATACTTTTATTCGTTTAATAAATAAATATATATATATATATAATATAAGTTTTAAAAAGGTTAAAGGCAATGCAGAGTTCCGGATCGCTGGAAGTTGTGAAGAACAAAAACAAAACAAGACCGAAAATAAGTCGGATATAGATCGAAAAAGGTTTGTTTATTTTTCTAGACGAACTTACATAGACAGCAAGAGTGTTAGTCTGTAATTGTCTGGATGATCAGGGACCAATTTGATATATTTCGAGAGTCTTATCCTCTCCTTGTCAAAAATAAATAAAAGAAAATATCCCTGAGTCCGAAATAATGCCAGGAGTGCTGAGGGGGGGGGGTTAAACCGGAAGTGTTCAAGATTAAGTATTCAGAGATAAAGGAAATAGATTGCTTCTAGCAAACTACCAATTTCTACTATATATATATATATATATATAAATATATATATATATATATTATATAAATTTGTTATTTTCCCCACAGCTTACAAGCAACACATCTATTCCGCTCTTTGCTTGAAAAGTATTGGATCTAAATCCATGTCTATAACCTATCGATGCACTGATCAACCAGGCAGCTAGAGGTTTTCAAAATGCCTACTTTGATATATACCGAACTCTAACTGACAAACCTCTTTCTGAACGCTGCGAAACGGATGATTCCAGCACCAAACTAATGCACAGGCAGGATAAACTGGACGTTACCAATTGCCGTCCAAAAATTTGCCGTTTGAATACCAGCCTCTTAACAAAAACATTTGGATTCCTAAACAATTTGAGTATTTTTTTTCAAACATTCATTTCCAATATAACAGCTGTTTTTATTTTGACATGTTTTTTGGACATCATCCACCCTGACTTTACGCTCTCATCTCAACATAAGACTCTTTACCTTTTGGTCTTTATTTTGTTTTATTTTATGTAAAATTTTCAAAGTTAAATATTCTATATATAAGTGCAGGTTAGTAGTCCGTGGCTGTAGCAATGCGATGTAGTTGCCGGAAGGTGGAAAGGGTGAACAGAAATTCACGAGAAGAGAAAACGAATCTCAAAACGATTTATTAATATTTCACGAAAAACTGATTAAGTACCAGAATAGTAAATACTGACAGGTAAATAAAAAGTTCGGCAAAAGGTAATCTTAAATTTTCCCATCTCCGCATGGTTTACGCCGGCTACGCACACACATATAAAAAAAAATCTTTTGACATACTTTTGTCTCATGAAAGTCTTTCTTGCTGAGGTCACAGACTTGGTTTCCGCTAGAAACTCATTCATCTATACATCCGATTGGAAAACAATTTGCTCTGCATTGTCTATCCGAGCGTGAACTGAAGCAATTGTTCCACAGGCACTTCCAATTGTCTGTTGTCAAAGATGAGCGCAGCAAAGAGACAAGATATGGTTTTGTTATCGCCCGACTCGACATGTGTTGCATTACCCGTTCTTTCAGGGTACCCGATAAGATCCAACAAGAATGATAAAGAACAGAACGTATATGAAAAAACTTTGGTTTTCTGTATTTGCCATCACCGGATGGTTTACGCCGGCTACGCACACATATTAAAAAATCTTTTGACATACTTTTGTCTCATGAAAGTCTTTTTCTTGCTGAGGTCACAGACTTGGTTTCCGCTAGAAACTCGTTCGTATATACATCCGATTGGAAAGCAATTTGTTCTGCATTGTTTATCAGAGCGTGAACTGAAGCAATTGTTCTACAAGCACTTCCAATTGTCTGTTTGATGAAATACAAGTCAGGGGATTCCTTCACAGTACCAACTTGTTTATCAGTCGCATTTTTAGTCAGCCGACATGAAAGGCTAAAAGCAAGACGGGCTTGGGTACCATAGCCAATAAAGCTTCATCGGTGCCATAAACATCGGTAAACTCCCATTCTTCCGGTACTTCGATACTCCGATCACCAAGCGCGCCGGCTCTTTGTGTTTCTGAAACCGCCGCCTTTCAAGTCTCGTTTGCACTGCGGAAGTTTCTCCTTTTTAATAGTTATCAAGTCGATTTCTTTCTTTCGTTCCACAGGCACTTCCAATTGTCTGTTTGATGAAATACAAGATGAAATACAAGTCAGGGGATTCCTTCACAGTACCAACTTGCTTATCAGTCGCATTTTTAGTCAGCCGACACGAAAGCCTAACAGCAACACGGGCTTGGGTACCATAGCCAATAAAGCTTCATCGGTGCCATAAACATCGGTAAACTCCCGTTCTTCCGGTACTTCGATACTCCGATCACCAAGCGCTCGTGCTCTTTGCGTTTCTGAAACCGCCGCCTTTCAAGTCTCGTTTGCACTGAGGAAGTTTCTCCTTTTTAATAGTTATCAAGTCGATTGCTTTCTTTCTCGACGTCCCACCTACAATGGACTCGTCCACGATTCATTTTTGCCACTTTTCCTTATCTTACACAAATACCCGAATAATTAAAACAATTTTTTTCAGACCTAACTTAATCCATTTAAGGTATATTTTCGCATGTATTTTGTGTGATCTTGGGTCCATTCAAAGCATTTTATTTCTATCCAATTTTTCTTTCCTCTGTCAGGCACTTGATGTGATCAAACAATTAAAAGAATCCGAAGCCATTAATATCCAAAGAGCCCAAATGAGACTAAGAATAAGAATACCAGGTGAGTGAATTTCATCCGTTTTGTATATTTTTATTCCAACTTTATGTGTATATATATATATATATATATTAACACCTTTATGTGAACAAAAAAATGCAAATGTTCTTTTCAGGCATTTTGTCTGTTTTATTTTTTGAAGTCCTTATTCCACGAGGGCAGAGTTAGACACAAGGTCTGTTTTTATTGTGAAGAAAATCCAGCTCCTCCAAAAAAGAATCATTCTGGATTGGGACAAAAATAAAAATTGCCTCAGTCTAGAATGATTTCTCCTTCATTGTGAGGTGTAATATCAGAACGGATACTACACTTTGCTTCATCTATTTGCGAAAAATTATACATTTTGAAAAATTAGGCACAATGTTGAATTTAAAATAATCTTTTTAGTTAAAATAATTTTTAAAATTTCTTAATCACTCTAAAATCATTTGAAATCATTGGCAAAGCAGAAAGATATTCTTTCATGATATAATTATTTTTGTTTATTTTTTTTAAGAGACATTTTCAACATGCCTAAATTTATTTATTTTATAAAAAAAAGAACAGAAATTAAGATGTTGACGAAAAGAAAGAAAAAAATATTTTTTAATAATTTTTTACTTTTTTGTGTGCCAATCCATTTCTATTTTTTTTTAATAATTCCCTTATTCGTCACTTGGACATTGTTTAGTTCAATTTTAAGAAATTTAATAAAAAATATATATACAGGGTGGGCCAAAATAAGGGTCCTATCTTTAAATTTGAATAACTTGAATTTGAATAACTTCCACAAAATAAAAGTTAAACTCACCAAACTTTATGTGTGTGTAGACTGACCCTTCCGAGATTTTTTGAAATAAACAAAACAAATTTTAGCCGAAAAACACTTCTTAAAACTTACAAAAACTAAAGTATTGTTTTTTACACTGTTTTGAGTTTTTTAAGCAAAAATAATGTTTTCTAAATGAGGGTACGTTCCTTAGGGCTGATACGGCTCATGCTTGCTTCGGAAGGGGTCCTTTACTTATTCTAAAAAAAAAATTTTTTTAAATCAATAAATAAAAAAGTTATGAATTTTTAAAAATAGGACCCTTATTTTTGCCCACCCTGTACATCATGTTTTCGAACAGTAACAAGAGAAATTCCAAGCAAGGGCAACAGCACATAATATAGTTCGATTATATATAAATACTCATTGCAACCCATTACTTATATCTGGTACTACCAGATCAGACTGTCTGAGGGTAACGGCTTCCTAACTTAAAATGCACCAAACATTTAGAGAAAGAGTGACTCTCTTATTTCAGCATTGCTTCCTAATATTTTGCCATCTAAATTACAGAGGGTGTTCCTAAACACCATAAACACATTTAAATTAGATGGTGAAACGATAAGTCTCTCTACATTATCCTTATGGATAATATGAATTATTTTTAGTCGTGCAAGAATGAATGATTTTTAGTCGTGCAAGAATGAATGATTTTTAGTCGTGCAAGAATGAATGATTTTTAGTCGTGCAAGAATGAATGATTTTTAGTCGTGCAAGAATGAATTATTTTTAGTCGTGCAAGAATGAATTGTTTTTAGTCGTGCGAGAATGAATTATTTTTAGTCGTGCAAGAATGAATGATTTTTAGTCGTGCAAGAATGAATGATTTTTAGTCGTGCAAGAATGAATTATTTTTAGTCGTGCAAGAATGAATGATTTTTAGTCGTGCAAGAATGAATTGTTTTTAGTCGTGCAAGAATGAATTATTTTTAGTCGTGCAAGAATGAATTATTTTTAGTCGTGCAAGAATGAATTATTTTTAGTCGTGCAAGAATGAATTATTTTTAGTCGTGCAAGAATGAATGATTTTTAGTCGTGCAAGAATGAATTGTTTTTAGTCGTGCAAGAATGAATTATTTTTAGTCGTGCAAGAATGAATTATTTTTAGTCGTGCAAGAATGAATTATTTTTAGTCATGCAAGAATGAATTATTTTTAGTCGTGCAAGAATGAATTATTTTTAGTCATGCAAGAATGAATTATTTTTAGTCATGCAAGAATGAATTATTTTTAGTCGTGCAAGAATGAATTATTTTTAGTCGTGCAAGAATGAATTATTTTTAGTCATGCAAGAATGAATTATTTTTAGTCATGCAAGAATGAATTATTTTTAGTCATGCAAGAATGAATGATTTTTAGTCGTGCAAGAATGAATTATTTTTAGTCGTGCAAGAATGAATTATTTTTAGTCGTGCAAGAATGAATGATTTTTAGTCGTGCAAGAATGAATTATTTTTAGTCGTGCAAGAATGAATTATTTTTAGTCGTGCAAGAATGAATGATTTTTAGTCGTGCAAGAATGAATGATTTTTAGTCGTGCAAGAATGAATTATTTTTAGTCGTGCAAGAATGAATTATTTTTAGTCGTGCAAGAATGAATTATTTTTAGTCGTGCAAGAATGAATGATTTTTAGTCGTGCAAGAATGAATTGTTTTTAGTCGTGCAAGAATGAATTGTTTTTAGTCGTGCAAGAATGAATTATTTTTAGTCGTGCAAGAATGAATGATTTTTAGTCGTGCAAGAATGAATTATTTTTAGTCGTGCAAGAATGAATGATTTTTAGTCGTGCAAGAATGAATGATTTTTAGTCGTGCAAGAATGAATGATTTTTAGTCGTGCAAGAATGAATGATTTTTAGTCGTGCAAGAATGAATGATTTTTAGTCGTGCAAGAATGAATGATTTTTAGTCGTGCAAGAATGAATGATTTTTAGTCGTGCAAGAATGAATGATTTTTAGTCGTGCAAGAATGAATGATTTTTAGTCGTGCAAGAATGAATGATTTTTAGTCGTGCAAGAATGAATGATTTTTAGTCGTGCAAGAATGAATGATTTTTAGTCGTGCAAAGGGGGCAGGATGTGCATGATTGCATTAAACACCCGGATCATTGATTTTCGGTGACTACATAAACCAGTCGAATTGTGTGAACGGCAGAAGAAAAAAAGCGATCGTTTAAGTGCATTGAAGATGAACGGAAAAACTGCAGCATGGAGAAAAGCGAATTAATTCTTATCCTCAAGTGGCTTTTAGCCTTGATAAGTGGTGACTCATTAGTTAAAAACATTTTCTTTTTTTTTTTTTTTATAAAAAAAACGGTGTTTAACAAGTAGTTGTACCTCTATTAGAAGATTGTCTGGCACTTTTTGGAGTTGCTCTCCTTTGAAATTGTAAATATTTTCACTCTGGTTGAATAATATCTAAAATTTTAAAGAAATTATTTATTCTTTGGAGGTCAAGTGGACCAGGTTCTGTCAGGGGGGAGGGGGTCGTTTGTTTGTTTTTTTTTTGTTTTTTTAGCCATTTCCAATGTTATTATGTACTAATTTGGAAAGAAAATGCCGGCTCATTAATTATTTCAATAAAGCAAATTACAAATTTGAAGTTTATTCAAGTTGTAACAGCAAGCAAACTGGAGCAAAGATCTCGGACACGAATTATACTGATGAATATGTATTTATTTGCGCGCACGTGGCCAACGCTGAACTATAACATCCTTTCACCGTAAAACTAGAAATACATGAAAATAAACAAGTCTTACAAACATGTTCTAAGACAAAACAAAGCAAATTATAAAAGAGTAAAAATTCAAATAGGTTTAGAGAACTATGCGTTGCTTACCTCTATTTTTGCCAAGCGACTTGCCCCAGAGCCAATGTCTATCACAAGTGGAACAAACGTCCGACTCCCATGTTGACTGATTCGAAAAGACCACCTCTGGGCAAGCAGGCGGTGTAGAGGCATGACAGTTACCTCGTGCGCATGTCTTCCAGAAGAGGACGGTGCTGAATACAAAATGTCCCCTTCCTGAATTATGACCGGCCAACATGTGAAACTCCTACGTTTACACAAGTATTACCCATTTTTAGTGCGATATTTGTTTCTGTTTGTTCGAAATCAGTTTGTGGATTTGGGACTTCAACAACGTTATAGCAAGATGGAGAGCTGTAAGGTCTTGAACATATATGCCATTAATAATACGTTTTGTGATTCGTCTTTTTTTTATTTATTTAATCTAAAGTTTCATGAAAGTTGAAATGTCCTAATTTTTCTGTGAACCATCAGCGCCTGTCGGTGTGGCCACAAATTCGCTGACTATGACTGCAACCTGTTAGAAGGACTTTTTGTATGTTGCCTTTTTTTTTTTTTTTTTTTTTTTTTTTTTCAAATTTTAAATGTTTTCACTTTCCATTATCGCAGGAAAAGAAGCCAAAAAATTGAAAGACAAAATCAAGAAGCTGAGTACGAAAGTAGAACACGACGAGTTCGATGAAGAGTTGGAAATGGTGAGACATTCGTCAAACGTTTCGTTTTTTTATTTTTTATTTTTTTTTCAGAACTATAAACTCACTCTCCCCACATTATCATCAGACCTCCCCGAAAACAGGGCAACCTGTAGGCCGTGGATGGCGACCCGTGATGCCTTAGAACGGGATCCTGGTAGTAGAGCCATTCTCCCACTTCGGACGTTACTTTGGCTAGACGGGAGATCGGAGAGGCCTGATCCGATCAATCGGTTGGTCACGTCATGCCCTAGTATCTATAAGTTCATCCCCAACCATATTATTCAATCTGATTCTTCTAAAAATCAAAACCTTATTTTTTTTTTATTTCCTTCCTAAATAGATACTAGAAGGTGGTGGCTAAGGGTCAATCGTAATAAGGAAGAAAGATTACCACTGCCAAAGGGTAATGTTTTCGAGGGGTAATGTTTTCGAAGAGTAATAT
Source organism: Sepiola atlantica (assembly GCA_963556195.1). Classification (NCBI taxonomy): domain Eukaryota; kingdom Metazoa; phylum Mollusca; class Cephalopoda; order Sepiida; family Sepiolidae; genus Sepiola; species Sepiola atlantica. Next base: position 15,593,374 of record OY744555.1, read on the forward strand.
CGGATTCCTCTCTGTAAAATTTCCTTCTCAAAGCAATGTATTCTCTGAGCAATGTATTTGAAAGAAATGTATTCTCTGAGCAATGTATTCTCTGAGCAATGTATTCTCTGAGCAATGTATTCTCTGAGCAATGTATTCTCTGAGCAATGTATTCTCTGAGCAATGTATTTGAAAGAAATGCATTTCTCTGAGCAATGTATTTGAAAGAAATGCATTTCTCTGAGCAATGTATTTGAAAGAAATGCATTTCTCTGAGCAATGTATTTGAAAGAAATGCATTTCTCTGAGCAATGTATTTGAAAGAAATGCATTTCTCTGAGCAATGTATTTGAAAGAAATGCATTTCTCTGAGCAATGTATTTGAAAGAAATGCATTTCTCTGAGCAATGTATTTGAAAGAAATGCATTTCTCTGAGCAATGTATTTGAAAGAAATGCATTTCTCTGAGCAATGTATTTGAAAGAAATGCCTTTCCCTGAGCAATGTATTTGAAAGAAATGCCTTTCCCTGAGCAATGTATTTGAAAGAAATGCCTTTCCCTGAGCAATGTATTTGAAAGAAATGCCTTTCCCTGAGCAATGTATTTGAAAGAAATGCATTTCTCTGAGCAATGTACTTGAAAGAAATGCATTCTAAGAATATAAATAATTATCGTACCTATAGAATTACATTTGACAACTTTATTCGGCATTAAATAACGCGTAGATGGTTGATATGCCGTAAAACAAACCAAACAATCATCATTGGTTTAACGTCTGTTTTGCATGCGCTTGATGGCTCTAAGAAATTGACTTTCAAACTAACATATCTCTGGCCAGGTCTTTATTTATTTCACTTTCTCCCTTGTTTTACTTAACCTTCTCCTGTGAATTGAACCTACTATCTTGCAAGAAGTCTCATCCATTTTTTTCAATGTGGCCATACCATCAAAGTCTCCTGTTCCGCACACATCTCCCTATACTGTCCAGATTTAATCTTCCTCTGAGGTCATCAGCTTTAAGTTTTCTTTAAGACTCCCATTACACATCCATCGTATCATTCTCATATCATTACTCTCCACGTTTCACTTCTATACTGCGTTTGGGTATCAATTCTGAAATTAGTAACTCAGAACTATTTGGTGTATTTTTTTTTTTTTTTTTTTTTTTTTTTTAACATATTCACCCCAAACAAGGCAGGACGCCACTGTAGACGTAAGGGGCTACTGAGAAAAAAGAAGAGGGGAGAAGGTAGGGGGCAGTCAACCTAGATCGGGATCTGCGCAGCGAGATGTCTGTTTACATTAGTTTTAAACTTCTGCATGTCTGTACTGTCGGGGAAACAGGGGGCAGGAAGGGAGTTCCAGAGGCCAGCAACACGAGGAAAGAAGCTATTGGAGTAGAAGGCTCTCTGACATCTGGGGACCTCCACAGTGAATGAATGAGATTTAGTTGATTGTCAAGTTAGTCTAGTGAATTTACGTCGAGGGGGCACCAGAGTAGCCAGTTCATCGGAGCATAATCCATTGAAGTATTTGTAAAACAAGCACAAGGATGCTACATTGCGGTGATGGGACAGGGGTTGGAGCTTGGTTGACAGTGAGGGACCTATTAGGTTGGCGATTCTTTTTTGGACCTTGTCAAGGAGGGACAGACTAGTAGATGATGCACCAGCCCAGATGTGACAACAATACTCCATGCATGGGCGAATGGTGGCTTTGTAGAGATACAGGATAATGTCAGGTGAGAGGAGTTTACTAGCACGGTAAAGGGAGCCCACCTTCTTTGCAGCAGCCTTGGCAATAATTTGCCATTATTAACCAGCGGAGTGTTACCAGGCATGTGATTCAGCGTGATTATGTATGGAAGTTCAATCTGACGAGTGAGGCTTGCGGACATGCGTTGCATGGATAGAAATTACATGATGGATGTTCAATGTGAGTCGTAATGACAGGCGTAGTTCTGATGATCTCCAAGGCAGATTAAATCCGGACAGCGTAGGGAGATGCGTGCAGAACGGAAGACGTAGTTCGTTGAAAGAATAAATCAGAATTCATGGATTAGTAGATGGAGAACAGTTTGATTAGCGGGGTAGAAATAGGCGACAGGAAACATGGAATGAAGTGATACTGGTAGACTTAAGAGAAAGACGGATAAATAAATACCTGGTCAGAGATAGGTTAGTTCGAAGATCAACTTATAAAAACCGTCCAATACATGCTAGCATACAAAACGTGAATTTACCCAACGAAGATGATGATGCTTGCTGATGATGATTCAGTTGCTGATGATGATCATGACTACGCCGATGATGATGTTTGCTGATAATTCAGTTGCTGATGATGATGATGATTCAGTTGCTGATGATGATGATGATTCAGTTGCTGATGATGATGATGATGATCATGACTACGCCGATGATGATGTTTGCTGATAATTCAGTTGCTGATGATGATGATGATTCAGTTGTTGCTGATGATGATTGATACTGGTTGTGTATCTCCGTCTCAAAGCGATTGGATTTCCTCTTTTGTATATTCAAAGCAGAAGTTCGACCCATGGTGTGCGTCCGAGCACAAAACCAGTGAATAATTCTAGATTTTTCTTTTCATCGAAAAGTTTTATTTCAAAAACCCAAATGGAGCAGATCAAGCGTTCTTTAGCCTTCGTAGGCAATCACCTAGAGATGGTATTTCAATAAAAGCACTGGGTAGGCATTCTACTTTTGTGATTAATAGCTTTTTTGGTGCTTGTGGACTGTAGGTCCGAAAAAAAAAAAATTATCTTTAAGTTGAGGAGAGTCAAATAAGGGGGAGTGAACTCTAGTTTCAAGTTTCAACCACGATTTATCTGAAAATGGATTTTACTATTGTAATAAAAAATGAAAAATAAAATTATTCTGAAAAATAAAATGATTTATTCAAATAAATTATCAACGAAAAAGAAGGAAAAAATAGAAAAAAATATGTAAATGGAAGGGGTAAAACATGAAACACGGGAAGTAAAGTTTTTGAAATAAATGACAGTTTTACATTGGGTAAAATTCGGCAATTTGTTTGAAAACAGTTCCCAGTGTAATGTCCTTTTGGAATTTTTGTTTTCACATAAATTCGGCTAGGTACGATTCCACTATTTGCGTGTGGATGCCACATTATTTAACTTTGTTTCTTTTCTTCGCCTCATTCCACATTCGTTCGACGTGGTTAGTTGTGGCACCTTGCAAGTTCGACAATTGTGTCTGATTGTTGGCGAGCGTATGATCGCCTCGGTGCCGAAGGATTCCATCATTTGCGTGTGAATCACAAAAATACGAATTTGTTGATCCATTAACAGGTGCCACGTCGAACGAATGTGCAATGAGGTGAAGAAAAGAAACAAAGTTGAATAATGTGGCACCCACACGCAAATAGTGGAACTGTATCTAGCTGATTTCATGTGCAAACAAAAATTCCGAAAAGAACACTGGGAACTATTTTCAAACAAATTGCTGAATTTTACCCAGTGTAAAACTGTCATTTATTTCAAAAACTTTAATTCCCTTGTTTCATGTCTTTTTCTTCTTTGATAATTTATTTTAATAAATCATTTAATTTTTCAAAATCATCAACTGTCATTTATTTAAAAAATCATCAACTGTCATTTATTTCAAAAACTTTATTTCCTTTGTTTCATGTCTTTTTCTTCTTTGATAATTTATTTTAATAAATCATTTAATTTTTCAAAATCATCAACTGTCATTTATTTAAAAAATCATCAAAAATTCCGAAAGGACACTGCACTGGGAACTGTTTTCCAATAAATTGCCGAATTTTACCCAGTGTAAAATTGTTATTTATTTCAAAAACTTTATTTCCCGTGTTTCATGTTTTATTTTTCAAAATCATTTTATATTTCATTTTTAGAATAATTACAATAGTAAAATCTATTTTCAGATAAATTGTGGTTGTAGCTTGAAACTAGAGTTCCCTCCCCCTTATTTGACTCTCCTCAAATTAAAGATGATTTTTTTTTTTTTTTTTTTTTTCGGACCTACAGTTCACAATCACCGCTTTTTTTTTTTTTACTACAAGCTAAATAAAAAAAATTATACACAATGATTTGTCGTTAAACAACTAAAATAATATTCCTAATTTTTGTTATAAACACACACACAATCTCTATTATAGTCATGCTATTTTTTTTTAATCAATTTTTAATCTTTTTTTTTTTTTTTTTTTTTTTTTTTTTTTAAATTAAATTTTCAGATCATTTTGATCGATCCTGGTTGTTACCGAGAGATTGACGAACTCCTCCGAACTGAAACGAAGGGTAAAGGTCACTTGGAAGTATTAAGCCTTAAAGAAGTTGAGGAGGGTGATGAAAAGTTGGAGTGATGAGGATGAGGGAGATGGGCTTCATTCGTTTGTTTGTCGGCATTCATTGCCTCTCAAAAGGAGGACAGAAAAATTGATTTAAAAAAACAAAAAAAAACCATGGCTGTGGTTTGTATTTACAGTGACTGTACAAAATAAAATTGGCGTCCCTCCAACGTGGACTTTGCATGAAATTTGCAAGGAAATCGTGGAAAAGTTGTTTTGTTTTATTTTTATAAAGATCTGCTACGAAAGATCGATTGAGATGGTTTCACTGTTATATCTAAACCACTGGGGTTAAACGTTTAAAATAAAAAATAAAAAAACGCAATAAAAATTACATTTTTCTTATGAATTTAAACTTTTTTTGTGCTTGTTTTTTAAATTTTATCATTATTATTATCTATTATTATTATATTTTATTATTTATTTATTATATATTATTAGTATTATTTCTATTATTTTTATTATTAAGGTGAGAAAAAGGATTTTTTTTTTTTCATGAGACAAAATTTTACATTTTCTAACATTGACTGCATTTACCTCTCTCTCTCCACCCCTCCCTCCTATCTCTCTTTCTCTCTCTTTCTCTCTCTACCCCTCCCTCCCTTCAATATCTCTCTCTCTCTCCACCCCTCCCTCCCTTCAATATCTCTCTCTCTCTCCACCCCTCCCTCCCTTCAATATCTCTCTTTCTCTCTCTATCCCTCCCTCCCTTCAATATCTTTCTCTCTCTACCCCTCCCTTTTATCTCTCTCACCACCCCTCCCTCCCTTCTATCTCTCTCTCTCTCCACCCCTTCCTCCTATCTCTCTCTCTCTCTACCCCTCCCTCCCTTCAATATCTCTCTCTCTACCTCTCCCTCCCTTCTATCTCTCTCTCCACCCCTTCCTCCTATCTCTCTCTCTCTCTCTACCCCTCCCTCCCTTCAATATCTCTTTCTCTCTCACACCCCCTCCCGCCCTTCAATATCTCTCTCTCCCTCCCTCCCTTCTATCTCTCTCCACCCCTTCCTCCTATCTCTCTCTCTACCCCTCCCTCCCTTCAATATCTCTCTCTCTCTCTCTCACCACCCCTCCCTCCCTCCCTTCTATCTCTCTCTTTCTCTCTCACCACCCCTCCCTCCCTTCTATCTCTCTCTTTCTCTCTCACCACCCCTCCCTCCCTTCTATCTCTCTCTCCACCCCTCCCTTCTCTCTCTCTTATATATGATGTATAGAATTTTTTGAAAGAAAAATTTTCTTCTATATATGCCATATTTTTGTCTGTAGTAAAACACCTCATGCTACTGAGAACAGATACTACACTTTGAAGTATTGATTTGCAGAAAATATAAAAAATTTACGTTCAAAACAAATTAGACACAAGCCAAAAGGCCAAGGAACTATAAAAAATAATGTTTTATGACTCAGCATTTTTAAACGAGTGAAAAAAACAAAAAAAAAAAAATGATTTAATCTAATTTTGTATCGTCTTTTAATGAGTGGGTAGTGTAGCATCAGTTTTGTTGCTATAAGCCCGTCCTCCCAGGAATTATCCCCTTCTTTTTAAGGGTGTGGGGCTAATCCTTCACGATATTACATCCTCCTTTGGAGGAGGGGTAATGTAGTATCTGTTTTGTTATGAGACCATCTTCCCAGGGACTACCCTCTCCTTTTTTTTTTTTTTTTTGGAGAGGGGGGGGGGTAGTGTACTATCTATTCTGTTTTCAGGTTTACAAAGTAAGTAGTAGTGGCTCTGGTGAACCAGACAAATGGCCGCCGTTAAAATAATTACGCCTGTTATGGTTAAAAGGCAAACCTTCCGCGCTTGTTTAGAAGTCAAATTGTGTCCGATGAATTATAAATGCCGAAACGAATAAATTGCCACAAAAAACTGCATCGGTTGCCATCTTGAATTTCTTAGCTTTGTTCATTCATATTTTATTAGCACGATTAACCCCCCCCCCCGTGTCCGTTTTGTGTTCATTATCAGTTTTAACGATGGACATTTATTGACTTCCTGACTCAAAATGCACCAAATATTGATGTTTTATTGTTTTTTTCCTTTGCAAAACTCAATCATGTTCTGCCAAATCCAAAACAAACAACAATTTCCCTCCCTCCCCTCTTCCCCCTTTCACTCAACCAAACACCATGAATAAATATAAAGAACTTGAAGCATAAAAACCTTCACCAAATTGACCAGATTCGGCATTAAATAACCCGAAAAAGGGTTGATATGCCGTAAAACAAAACAACCAAACCAAAAACCATGATTAAACATTTGAAGATATAAAGAACTTGAAGCATAAAAACCTTCACTAAAATGACATTAAATAACCTGAAAAGGGTTGATATTCCGTACAGACTCTGGAACTCCCTCCCTGCTCCCTGTTTTTTCTGACGGTACTGACATACAGAAATTTCAAACTAATGTAAACCGACATCTCGCTGCACAGCTCCCAATTTAGGTTGATCCCCCCCCCCCCCAACTTTCATCCTTTTTCTTACGTCTACAGTGGCGGCCTGCCTTGTTTGGGGTGAACTATGTTATATAAAAAAAAAAAAACAACCAAATCCAAATAAAATGATATTGTAATCAATTTAACTAGAAATTGTCAAGGGGAGATAATCACACATAAAAAAATTGACCCTCATCTCCACTTAATCATTAGACAATAAAATTTAAAACCAACTTCAAATAGTTGAATATCAAATTAAAAAATAGGAGGAATAATTTCATGAATAAAGGAAATGGGTTATGACTCAGCAATTTAAAAAAAAAGGCTCCGAATTTTGTAAACAAATAAAAAAATAAAAAATGGCTCCGAATTTTGTAAACAAATAAAAAAATTTTTTTTAAAATGGCTCCGAATTTTGTAAACAAAAAAAAAAAAGGGCTCCGAATTTTGTAAACAAATAATAAAAAAAAAAAATAAATAAAAAATTTTAAAAAATGGCTCCGAATTTTGTAAAAAAATTTTTTTTAAAATGGCTCCGAATTTTGTAAACAAAACAAAAAAAATGCCGCCGAATTTTGTAAACAAACAACAAAAAAAACTCATGTGAATGAATATTCTCTGTATAGTTGCGTCCTTTATGACTGTAAATCTAAAGTTAATAGCTCTGAAGATTCTTTTTTTTTAATTGTAAAATTTAGGCGGTTTGCTTGTGTTCGGTAATCTTACAAATCTATTGAGCTAATCATGGAAGTTTACTTTGGTTGAGGTTTGATTACACAACCAAACAATAACATACGTATATGTATAAATAACTAGGGGAATCTTTTACGACGCTCAGCAGAGTAAAAACGCTCAAAAAACAAATATTCAACAAATAAAAGTAACTGTAGGCTGTAAAAGTTATTTTCAAACTTGCCTGGGTCATTTCCAACTATTAAAAAAGATTTTTAACCCATTTAAATTGCTATTTATTAGAAATTAAAGTATTGGCATACGAAAATCGCATAAATCCAAGATGGCCGCATAGTGGAGGGGATCTAATAACATAGAGGACATCCGCCATTTTCTGTGTTGCTAAATTCGATGTTAAAAAAAACAAGAATTTTTTTTTAACATCTAATAAAAACCCATTTCTACTACGTAAAAATACAAACAAATGTCATAGGTAAGTAGAAAAATATCTATTCTCGACGTAGGTCCACTTTACTTATTTCAAATTTATGTTTTTAAACCATTTCGCGTTCTTTTTTTGAACCCCGTTCGCGACTCTGCTGAGCGTCGTAAAAGATTCCCATAACTAGAAATAGTCAAAATATATTAAAAATTAAAGATTTTTTTGGTAAATTTGTAGATTAATACCCTCCGCTACCCCACCCCCTAAAAAAAAATTAGATTCTACTTTTTTTCTTTTTTTTTTTTAGGCAGTTACGTGTAACCACTCTAAAAACTCAAAGGGAGATAATCACACATAAATAAATTTACCATTATCTCAACTAATGGTTTTTTTTTCTTCCGTTTTGAGGTCATTATCAGTTTTAGCGATGGACATTTATTGGCAATAAGGTTTCGACAAACTAAATGACGCCATTTTGTTTTTTAAATAAATGACATGAAAATTTTTTTTTTCTTTTCATGTCTAATAAAAACCCATTTACCATACGTAAACATACAAACAAATGGAATAGAAAACTAGGGAAATCTCCGGTCTCTACGTACGTTGCATTTATTTGTTGCATATTCATTTTTTTTGACTACGTTCTACAACTTTTTTTCAACCTGACTCGCGAGTTGTAGGGCTATTATTAAAGATTCCCGAAATGGGTTATGACTCAGCAATTTAAAAAAAAAAAAAATGGCTCCGAATTTTGTAAAAAAAATTTTTTACAAATTTTTTAAATGGCTCCGAATTTTGTAAAAAATTTTGTAAAAAAAATTTTTTTTTAATGGCTCCGAATTTTGTAAACAAATAACAAAAAAAAAAAAAAAATTTTTTTTAAATGGCTCCGAATTTTTTAAACAAACAAAAAAAAAACTCATGTGAATGAATATTCTCTGTATTGTTGCATCCTTTATGACTGTAAATCTAAAGTTTATACCTCGGAAGTTTACTTTGGTTGAGGTTTGATTACACAACCAAACAATAACATACGTATATGTATAAATAACTAGAAATAGTCAAAATATATTAAAAATTAAAGATTTTTTGGGTAAATTTGTAGATTAATACCCTCCGCTACCCCACTCCCTTAAAAAAAATAATTAGATTCTACTTTTTTTCTTTTTTTTAAGCATTTACATGTAACCACTCTAAAAACTCAAAGGGAGATAATCACACATAAATAAATTTACCATTATCTCAACTAATGTTTTTTTTTCTTCCGTTTTGAGGTCATTATCAGTTTTAGCGATGGACATTTATTGGCAATAAAAGGTTTCGACAAACTAAATCGGGTATATGTTACGACGCTCAGCACAGGCGCGAACGGGGTCCAAAAAAAAGAACGAGAAAGGGTTTAAAAACATAAATTTGCAACAAGTGAAGTTGACCTGCGACGAGAATAGATATTTTTCTATTTACCTATGTAATTTGTTTTTATTTTTACGTATTATAAATGGGTTTTTATTAGATGTAAAAAAAAAAAATGTATTTTTTTTTTTTTTTTACCAAAGGCTCGCACAAAATTCAAGATGGCGATTTACGTGCTGCCTTACCAAATGCCCCCCCCCCCAAAAGCAGCCATGTTTTTCCCAAGTTACGGTGACAAAACTATTGATTTCTAATAAATAGCGGTTGTAACGGTCTAAAAATACAAACAAATGCCACAGGCAAGTTTGAAAATAACTTTTACAGCCTACAGTTACTTTTATTTGTTGTATATTTGTTTTTTTAGCGTTTTTACTCTGCTGAGTCTCGTAAAAGATGCCCACTAAATCTATAGGAGCGGATCTTCACATGAATTACGAGACTCTCTTCTAGAATAATTTGTAAGAAAATTATTGTGAAAAAAAAAAAAAAAAAAAAGGAGAAACAATTCCCCAAACAAAACAGTTTTGCACCACTTTTATGCCCCCCCCCCTTACGAAGATTAAAATCAAGATATAATGATACTAAACCTTATGTCTTGAATCCTTGTTCCAATTTTGATCAAAATCCATTACACGATTTTGCTTCTAGAAAATCTCTAAACTTTATGGCTTAAGCTTAAGGGGGTCTTAAGAAGAAACTAAAATTCAGGGAATCTTGCTTAATTGATGTCTAATGACTATGAATCAAATTTAATGCAAATCTGAAATATTTGAATTTTCAAATGGGAGGTTGAGCCGATATTATGCTCCTGAAACTCTTTAAAATACTCCAAAGAAACTGAGATGTGAGGAATATTTATTAATTGATGTCTTAATACCGATTGTTAAAATTTCATTAAAATCGGAGGTATCAGAATTTTTACGAAAGGCTTGTAGCAGTTACCTCCTCCTTTCAAAACATAACTACACCGGTTTGCCGGTAGGTGTCGCTTTTTCACCGACAGGTGGCACTGTAAAGCGACACCAGAGTTATCTGCCCTTCGGACTATAAAAACCGTTGCAAACGGAAAATCTATCTCTCTTCTTCACTGACCAGCCTCGACAGAACAACGCTGGCACTAGCGCTCCGTCTCTCTCTCTCTTCTTCACCGACCAGCCTTGGCAGAACAACGCTGACACTAGCGTTCCGTTTCACTTTTCTCTTCTGGTCGATTGGCCTCGGCAGAACGACGCTAATACACTAGCGCTTCGTCTCACGCTTTTCTTTTCAAATGGCATCGGCATAACAACTACCAACACACGTGGTCAAACAACGGTAAGAGTTCTCAACTCGTTTTCTTTGTGTACGGCTTTCAAAGACTTTCCTCTCGCCGGATTCATTTCTTCTTATACCTTTTTCAAGAACTGTTTTTCCATCGACACACATGCATACGTCACACACTTCATCATTCCACGTACACACACGTTATTGTTTGTTAATTATTACCCTCTCTTTGCATGAAACTAAATAAAATAAAAAAAATATAGCCCACATTACCCACCATTACTCGTAGAACCTGTGTTCCAAAATATAAATCTCTATATATATAAAATTGTTTTTTTTTATATATTTGTATGTACAGGATTAACTCCTAAACTAATTAACCGATCATTATGAATTTTGGAACATAGCTTCTAGGTGTAAGGGGTCCATAAAAGTGGTGCAAACATTGTTCGCGGAATAAAACTAGTTTTAGATTTTGATGCAAAACATTTTTTTTCAGGTCATCTTGTAACCAGAATGTTCTTCTGTATTTCACACATACAGAGGATTTTCTCTCTCTCTCTCTCTTTCTCTCCCCTTTTTCTCTCTCTCTCTATTTTTCTCTTTCCCTCCCCCCTCCCTCTTTCCCTCCCCCTCTCTTTCTTTCTCTCTCTCTTTTTTCTCTCTCTCCCTTCCCCCTCTCTTTTTTCTCTCTCTTTCTCCCTTACTTTCCTTTTCTCTCTCTTTCTCTCTCCCCTCCCCCTCTTTTTTCTCTCTTTCTCTCTCCCCCTCTTTTTTCTCTCTTTCTCTCTCCCCCTCCCCCTCTTTTTTTCTCTCTCCCTCTCTTTTTCTTTTTCTTTCTCCACCCTCTCTCTTTCTCTTCTCTTTCTCCCCCCCCTCTCTTTCCCACCCTCTTTTTTTTCTCTCGCTTTTTCTTCCTCCTTTCCCTCTCTCTCTCCGTCTCTTTTTCTCCCCCTCTCTCTCTCTCCCTCTCTCTCTCTCTCTCTCTCTCTGGGGGAGTTCAATTTAGAATGACCAGTCAATCAACAAGTGAGTGTCATTGTTATTTCCACGACCCCCTAAACAAAAATAAAAATGGCACGTTATTATCGTAAAAGCTTCTCATGGAAAAAAAAAAATTTGAACAGAATTATTAATTATTGTTTTTTTTTTTTTAATAAAATTTCAGATTGTTTCAACACAATCAGCTGTTTTTTTTGTTTTTACTTAAAATAAAGGCGGGGGGGGGGTATTCGTGAGAACAAATGATACTGGTGTTTTATTTGAATAAATGATGGAGTATTTTATTTGTGCACAAATTTAGTTTAGCGTGGGACCCCCCCCCCCACACACACACACACACAAAGGATGACCCTACTTACTTTTAAAAAGGGGTTGGAAGGGTTTCATTAACTTTCTCCTGATTTTATACGGTTTCTATTGATTTTTTTTTTTCATTTTTAGGGGATGTTTATTTTGTTGTCCAAGTTCCCATTCTTTTTGGTTTGGTTTGGTTTGGTAGTTTTGTTTTACGGCATATCAACCCTTTTTGGGTTATTTAATGCCGAATCTGGTCATTATAGTAAAAGATTTTATGCTTCAAGTTCTTTATATCTTCAAATGTTTAATCATCGTTTTTGGTTTGGTAGTTTTGTTTTACGGCATATCAACCCTTTTTGGGTTATTTAATGCCGAATCTGGTCATTATAGTAAAAGATTTTATGCTTCAAGTTCTTTATATCTTCAAATGTTTAATCATCGTTTTTGGTTTGGTAGTTTTGTTTTACGGCATATCAACCCTTTTTGGGTTATTTAATGCCGAATCTGGTCATTATAGTAAAAGTTTTTATGCTTCAAGTTCTTTATATCTTCAAATGTTTAATCATCGTTTTTGGTTTGGTAGTTTTGTTTTACGGCATATCAACCCTTTTTGGGTTATTTAATGCCGAATCTGGTCATTATAGTAAAAGTTTTTATGCTTCAAGTTCTTTATATCTTCAAATGTTTAATCATCGTTTTTGGTTTGGTAGTTTTGTTTTACGGCATATCAACCCTTTTTGGGTTATTTAATGCCGAATCTGGTCATTATAGTAAAAGTTTTTATGCTTCAAGTTCTTTATATCTTCAAATGTTTAATCATCGTTTTTGGTTTGGTAGTTTTGTTTTACGGCATATCAACCCTTTTTGGGTTATTTAATGCCGAATCTGGTCATTATAGTAAAAGATTTTATGCTTCAAGTTCTTTATATCTTCAAATGTTTAATCAGGGTTTTTGGTTTGGTAGTTTTGTTTTACGGCATATCAACCCTTTTTGGGTTATTTAATGCCGAATCTGGTCATTATAGTAAAAGTTTTTATGCTTCAAGTTCTTTATATCTTCAAATGTTTAATCATCGTTTTTGGTTTGGTAGTTTTGTTTTACGGCATATCAACCCTTTTTGGGTTATTTAATGCCGAATCTGGTCATTATAGTAAAAGATTTATGCTTCAAGTTCTTTATATCTTCAAATGTTTAATCATCGTTTTTGGTTTGGTAGTTTTGTTTTACGGCATATCAACCCTTTTTGGGTTATTTAATGCCGAATCTGGTCATTATAGTAAAAGATTTTATGCTTCAAGTTCTTTATATCTTCAAATGTTTAATCAGGGTTTTTGGTTTGGTAGTTTTGTTTTACGGCATATCAACCCTTTTTGGGTTATTTAATGCCGAATCTGGTCATTATAGTAAAAGATTTTATGCTTCAAGTTCTTTATATCTTCAAATGTTTAATCATCGTTTTTGGTTTGGTAGTTTTGTTTTACGGCATATCAACCCTTTTTGGGTTATTTAATGCCGAATCTGGTCATTATAGTAAAAGATTTTATGCTTCAAGTTCTTTATATCTTCAAATGTTTAATCATCGTTTTTGGTTTGGTAGTTTTGTTTTACGGCATATCAACCCTTTTTGGGTTATTTAATGCCGAATCTGGTCATTATAGTAAAAGTTTTTATGCTTCAAGTTCTTTATATCTTCAAATGTTTAATCATCGTTTTTGGTTTGGTAGTTTTGTTTTACGGCATATCAACCCTTTTTGGGTTATTTAATGCCGAATCTGGTCATTATAGTAAAAGTTTTTATGCTTCAAGTTCTTTATATCTTCAAATGTTTAATCATCGTTTTTGGTTTGGTAGTTTTGTTTTACGGCATATCAACCCTTTTTGGGTTATTTAATGCCGAATCTGGTCATTATAGTAAAAGTTTTTATGCTTCAAGTTCTTTATATCTTCAAATGTTTAATCATCGTTTTTGGTTTGGTAGTTTTGTTTTACGGCATATCAACCCTTTTTGGGTTATTTAATGCCGAATCTGGTCATTATAGTAAAAGATTTTATGCTTCAAGTTCTTTATATCTTCAAATGTTTAATCAGGGTTTTTGGTTTGGTAGTTTTGTTTTACGGCATATCAACCCTTTTTGGGTTATTTAATGCCGAATCTGGTCATTATAGTAAAAGTTTTTATGCTTCAAGTTCTTTATATCTTCAAATGTTTAATCATCGTTTTTGGTTTGGTAGTTTTGTTTTACGGCATATCAACCCTTTTTGGGTTATTTAATGCCGAATCTGGTCATTATAGTAAAAGATTTATGCTTCAAGTTCTTTATATCTTCAAATGTTTAATCATCGTTTTTGGTTTGGTAGTTTTGTTTTACGGCATATCAACCCTTTTTGGGTTATTTAATGCCGAATCTGGTCATTATAGTAAAAGATTTTATGCTTCAAGTTCTTTATATCTTCAAATGTTTAATCATCGTTTTTGGTTTGGTAGTTTTGTTTTACGGCATATCAACCCTTTTTGGGTTATTTAATGCCGAATCTGGTCATTATAGTAAAAGATTTATGCTTCAAGGGCAGCCTGATCTGGTATCACCAGCCATTCTTTTTGTGCCAATGAAATTGTAAATATATTTTGTGAATAAAATTGGGGATATTTTTAGATAATTGGGGATTTTGTTTAGTCATGTTCAAGTCCAATGTTAACAAATACTGCCATAAACCGTCACATAAAAAATCATACGCAGTTCATTTCATTGATCAAGTTTAGAACTCCACCCTCCCAGGCTTTGCCTTCTCGCCCTTTGAGAAGGGGGTTAGTTTACTGCTAATCGCCTGAGGCGCCCCTACCGGGAAATTTTTGGTCGGCCAGAGGGCTCTTCTTCTAGAGCGCTGGCTTTTCAAATCCTTCCTTCCCGGCCTTGTGTCACATCTTGCGACTTTGGGAGACGGGTAAGTAACATCCTGTTTATCCGTAAAATTATTTTTTCCGACGGTTCGTCTGTGCGCGTTTGCTGCACAGGCCGTGTTCGTCCGCTCGTCGTTCCGATTCAAAGTCGTTGCTCGATTCCGACACCAGTCGCAGTCAATGCTGCAAGCGAAGAATTCGCCCTCCAAAAAAAAAATTACAACTCCAATTTTAAACACGTAACAGGTTTTATTTTTGGTGGAGGTTACAATGATATGCGGTTTCTTTTATTGAACAACAGACTTGCAACTAATAAGGGAGAAATATCGCCGCCATGTTGATCATATTCAAGGGAGATAATACGAACTTTTTCGAAATAGAGAAATAAAGTCTTGAATTCTGGGTGTTATCTCCCTTAGCTCCTCCCTTGAATATAACCAAAAATGCTGCTGATAAATCAACATTACCCGTTTATCAGTAAAATTTGATTTCCTTTTAAAAAATAAAAACTACTTGATTAATTTACGTGATTTTTGGTATACGATATATTCATTCCGTGACAGATACGTGTTAAGTTACTGCTGATGTGTGAGTATAAACAGTCAAGTGTGTGTGTGTGTGTGTGCATTTTTTCCCACAAGTTGTTTTAGGTAGTGTTTATTTTGAGAGTGTGTACATTGTTCAAACTGTTATGTGTCGTATCTTGTTGCGATGACAATGTAGCGCGGCTCTTGACTTTGATAGTGTGTTGACGATGGTCGCGTCTTTGGAAATGTACTAGTCTTTCTCTGCTCCATCGTTATTTTCATGGCACGCGGCTTAGCTGAGCTTAAATCTATTTACAACAAAAACTCGTCCAGCTACAACCACTGTCAATAATTTCCCTTTCTCTCTCTCTCACTCTCTTTCTTTCTTTCTCTCTCTCTGTCTGTCTCTCTCTATATATCTCTCTTTCTCTCTCTCTCTCTCTCTCTCTCTGTCTGTCTGTCTCTCTCTCTCTCTCTCTGTCTCTCTCTATATATCTCCCTTTCTCTCTCTCTCACTCTCTTTCTTTCTCTCTCTCTCTCTCTCTGTCTGTCTCTCTCTCTGTCTCTCTCTCTCTCTCTCTGTCTGTCTATCTCTATATATCTCTCTTTCTCTCTCTCTGCCTACAACTAAACAAAACTTCCATGAGCAAAGTTTCTTTCTTAGAACTACCCGTCTGTGGAACTCAATACCGTGGGGCTGCTTCTCAGCTGACTGCAACATGGTCGTTTTTAAGTCCAATGTAAACAGATTCTTATCAAGCCGTCTTCGTGAATAATCAAATTCTGTCCCATTTCCACTATTATTATCAATCATCCAGGTTTTGTCTCACCGGTCACCTGACACTCATAACCATTATCCTCGAGTGGCCTTTGGGTCTTGGTAAGTGATTAATTGGTTTCTATTTATTCACCCTCTCTCTTCCTCTTTCACTTTTCTATAGTTTTCTATGCCCCCCCCCCCCCCCCCCCGTAAAACATTCACAACAAAAACTCGTCTAGCTACAACCACTGTCACGGCCTTTTGGCTAAGATCAAAGTGACGGTGACGTCACAAAACGAATCTGGCTGAGACGTCGCTGGAAGGGGGAATGGCAGGCAGCAGATAAATCAAGGTTGCACAGATTTGTGGGGGACCCGGATTACCTACCAGGCATGGACCTCCCTCGCTGCCAGTGGACAATGCTCAACCGCCTCAGGACAGGTGTCGGCCGTTTCACCGCAACCATGAAAGGATGGTGACTCAGGGACTCGGCTGTCTGCGACTGTGGTCACTCTGAACAGACAGTAGACCACATCATCGAGTCATGCCTTAAATATCGACCACCCAGCAGCGAAGCCGGCATAGCTGCGCTAGACAACAAAACATTAGTATGGCTCTTCTCAACCGAGCTGGTGATCTAACAGTGAGATGCTGTGAAGCAAACGAAAGAAGAAGAATAAGAAGATTCAATGTGTTAGCTGTTGAAATGAATATGATATGAACAGTCAAAGTTGTGCTTTCATGTTATTTTTTGTGCATTTCTTCAAAGGGTAATCAGATTTTAGAAGTTTGACTCAAACCGCATCACATCTGATACATCCGTATTCCAGTTAGGATTAATTTTTACGATAGCGAAAATTTTAAACTATGACTCGTATAATGTAAGGGCAATAAATTTATGCTGCAACCCCATCTCGATTATACTCTCTTTCAGCCTTATTCAATGGCGGATAAATAAATATTAAAATTAAAAAAAAAAAAACATTAGCGTGGCTTTTCTCAACAGTGAGATGCTGTGAAGCAAACGAAAGAAGAAGATGAAGAAGAAGAGCATCAAGATTCCGGAGTAACATAAATGGGAATTGAAGTCTAATGTAAACAAATTCTTCTTAAGTCGTCCTCCTAAATCATCAAATTGCGCCAAACTTCCACCATCCATTACAAATCATCCAGGTTTTGTCTGACCGTCCACCCTTATCCTCGAGAGGCTTTTGGACCTTGATAAGTCCTGACTCTTCAGTAAAAAAAATAAAGAAAGATAGAAATAAAAGACCACCGCTGACAATCTAATAAAGGTTATAAAATGGTGAATGAGAAAAATGGATAAAAATGCATATTATGAATAATTGAGAATGGGTCAGCATTTAGAAAGTGCTAACTTCACCCAGAAGATATGAATGAAAGAGAGTAAAAAAATATTCATAACATATTCAAAACATATTCATAACATATTCATAACATATTCAAAACATATTCATAACATATTCATAACATATTCAAAAAATATTCATAACATATTCAAAACATATTCATATTCAAAACATATTCATATTCAAAACATATTCAAAACATAATCAAAACATATTCATAAAATATTAATAACATATTCAAAACATATTCAAAACATATTCATAACATATTCAAAACATATTCATATTCATAACATATTCAAAACATATTCAAAACATATTCAAAAAATAATCAAAACATATTCATATTCATAACATATTCATAACATATTCAAAACATATTCAAAAAATATTCATAATATATTTAAAACATATTCAAAACATATTCATAACATATGCAAAACATATTCAAAACATATTCAAAACATATTCGTAACATATTCAAAACATATTCAAAACATATTCAAAACATATTCATAACATATTCAAAACATATTCAAAACATATTCATAACATATTGAAAAGATATTCAAAACATTCATAACATATTCAAAACATATTCATAAAATATTCATAACATATTCATAACATATTCAGAAAATATTCATGACATATTCAAAACATATTCATAAAATATTCATGACATATTCATAACATATTCAGAAAATATTCATGACATATTCAAAACATATTCAAAACATTCAAAACAAACATATTCAAAAGATTCAAAACATATTCAAAACATATTCAAAAGATTCAAAACATATTCAAAACATATTCATAACATATTGAAAACATATTCCTGCATTGACAATTTTACAGTGATAATTTTGAGTGAGTATATAGTTTGTTGGGAAAGTTAGAAGTTCTTGTTTTTGGTAGAATGAGGAAAAGATGTGTGCTTGTTTAATTGTTCCATTTTGTGTGTGTGTATGTATGTGTGTGTATGTGTGTGTGTGCGCGCATGCGTTTTTTACCGTTTTTGGTTAGGCTGAAATTTTGAAGAAAGCACTCGTGTTTCAGGAATTTTCAGCTATAGTTAAAAAAAATTGAACACATCTTCTTTTTAGATATGCAATCATGGGTTGTTTCGCCCACGCAAAAATGTTTAAGCCCCTAAAATGGATGCCATAACTAATAAAGGGGACAGATGGATTATTGTAACATTGTTTCATGTGCGCCAGTGTTAACAAAAGGGCGTCCATTATTTCTGCAAAGTTATTTTTTGTTCACATGCATTCCGTTTTCTTTTCAGAAATGGTCGTTCCCACGGAATCATGGAGTCGGATTTCTTGCAAAAGATCATTAAGTGTCTCTTTTCAATCAACAGACATTAAAATAAATGCCTCATTTTTTTTTCTTCTGAATAATCCAGCTTTAACAATAGAAATGTGGCTTACCGTCTAATCATCAAAATTTTACGCACACTCAACTCCATAAACCATAGTGATAGTTTGTTGAATCCTGAATCATCTAACATACAAAGTTATCTTGCCGAACAGGCATCATCATCATCATCATCATCATCATCATCATCATCATCATCATAATATTAATAATAAAAAGTTTAAAAAATTAAAAATTAAAATGAAGAAAAAAATTAAAATTTAAAATGAAGAACAAAAAGAAGAAATTAAAAGGAAAAAAGAAGGAAAATTGTTTTTTATGTATATATGTATATATATATATATATATATATATATATATATTTAGATTTTTCACTTATAAAATAGATCATTCAGTGAAGACCGGGGTTGTTCCAATAAAAAACAAGCTCGATGATACTCGATTACAGAGTACAGAGCATTTATATGTGATTTTATGAAGGCTTACCAAAGCATTCCTTTCAGGACACCAATGATCACCATTAAAGATATTTTTTCTTACAAATATTATTTATTCAAATTAAATGTATATATATATATATATATATATATATATACAATAATATTAATAAATAAATATTTATTAATTATTTAAATACCTACAGACATCGATGTTTCATGCTAACGTAATCTTCAGTGTAGGAACTAATTCTCAACGGTCGGTGGGCGTGAACTCCGATCACAAATCGCCACTGATTCGTAGTCGAGGGTCTTATCCATCGGCCATAGCCAATTAGTTAGTAAATAGAGAGGAATTTTAAATGTAAATTGCGAATCGGCGGCTAGATTTACCCAAGCATTTTAGAGTGATCTACGAACGGCGTTCGGATCGTGCATGTAGCTATTTGCACTGCTTGTTATTAAAGTCACTCAAGAGTGCCCAGCCTTTGTGGGAGGGGGCTGATAAACAATAATATTTATAAATAAATATTTATTAATTATTTAAATACCTACAGACATCGATGTTATATATATATATATATATATATATATATATATATATATATATATATATATATATATATATATATATCGATGTTATATATATATATGAATAAATGTTTTGAGGTACAAAACTTATAAATGCATTTAAAAAGGATGCGCGGAAATCTCTCAAAGGCCCTTTCGACTATCATCTCGTCAGGAGAAAATCAATAGTTTTTTTTAATTAATAATATTGTTGAAAGAAAGAGCAAACGGGGAATTGAATGTGCCAAAATTAACGATGGAGCGATTAAAAGAAGTGAATTTAATGATTTCGTTAAAAAAACGATTAAAAGGCACTACGTTAGGGGGGAAAAAAAAAAAAAAGAAGGGAGAGGTTCAAAGTTCCCCAAAAAGATTTAGCGATCTGACACAAGGAAGGTTTGCGAATAGTGATAGAGACAGATTCCAATATTTTCAAATGGTTCTTGTAATCTGCTCTATGCCAGACTTCAAAACGGTCTATTTTATAGCTACTGGCACAACTTGGGTTTTCAACCAAATGCTGGCCAATAGCAGAGTCCAAAGAATTAGAGATGGGGTAACACAAAGATCCTACCCTTCCCTGACGTAATTAATTAAAAATATTTTTTTTTAAATGGTGCCGGCCTAGGCTGACACCAGACAAAATATTTGTAGAGGGTCGAGGAGGATGAGAAGACCGAGGAGGGACAGCACAAACCAGACCTCCACTGGAAAAGTGCGGAGAATGCTGGGACCTTGGGGAGGCTTATTGCCACCCAAATCCCAGAGAAGACCAATTGTCCTTACCAGCGAGAAATCAATGGTAAGAGGCTGTTGCGATACCGCATCGTTATCGAAAAGAGGTGAAGAATACTGGAAATCTGGGGAGACTTGTTGTCACTCAGACTCCAGGAAATCCCACTGGTTGTTGTCGGTGAGCAATCACTGACGATGATCTGTGTGAGAACTCCTAGTGAGTACAAATAATAATAATAGCAACTACTACTACTACTACTACTTGCGGGACCCGTGTAAATTACACGAAATGATGTTTTCAATACTAATTATCTTGTTCCTAACCTATACATGTTTGAATAAAATATGATAAGATTTGACTTGTATATTTATTTTTAAAAATGAACAATACATGAAACAATTTACAAAACTTCTTTATATACAATATTTCTTGCGAAGGTAGTTCCTCTTCTCTGGCCATGAGTAGAATTATTCTGAGGACAAATTTTCACTCTTACACCGTTCATAGACCTTGCTCTTGAGAAGGCTACATAAAGTTGTCCATGAGTAAAGCAAGGTTGTGGTAGGTAGATCCCAACCTTATCGAAAGTCTGTCCTTGAGCTTTATTAATGGTCATTCATGAGTAGCATACAAAGATTCGGAAGGTCGTTGCTTTTGATGTAAGCGTGACAAACAAAATAACACACACGCTATCGTATTAATATGTGTCTTCCCGGTCATCCCCTCCCTACCTCCCTCTCCCCTTCGCTGTAGAAAAAAAAATCTTAGCGGTTGATTAAGATCGAACTATAAACCAGTCGGGCCAATGTCAAAAACCGACGTCAAAATCCTACATCGCTAACCGTTGCGCCAAAGGGAAATACTTGAAAATATTACGAAAATTAGGTGACTTGAATGCTTTTCCAAATCTAGGTGCGACACGCATGCGCAGAGCTTTTGATGTAAGAATGACACACGAACACATATGCTATCGTATTAATATATAGATGATGATGATGATGATTATGATGATGATGATGATCAGCAGCAGCAGCAAAGATTATTATTAAGTGTTCATAATTTATGATGCGTGTGTTTCAAGGAAACGTGCAATTGTTGGACAGCTAGCATAAACTCTCATCGACACTGTTGGGTGTAGGTTGCTGAAAGGTAAGATAGTGTCGCAGTGAAGGAAGTAATAATAAAGTAAGAAAGGGTTATATATATATACTTTTTTTACTAAGGAGTCACTATTTATTAAGGCCCAAAGGCGACTCGAGGATAAGGGTTAATGAATCGAAAGAGGATAGAGAATCTATTGAATATTGAGAAAGAGAGAGAAAGAGAGGGAAAGATAGAGAGTAAGGATTACAGGGGGGGGGGGGAGAAAGAAAAAAGGAAATAAATAGATGAATAAAGAGAGACAGATGGAGAAAGGAAGAAAAAGAAAATGAGAGACAGTGAAAAAGGGTGAAAAGAGAGAGAGAGAAAGAGAGAGAGAGAAAGAGAAGGTGAAAGAGAAAGAAAGCAAGAAAAAGAGTGAGAGAAACAGAAAAAAAAGATAAAGAGATGGAAGAAAAAAACTATAGAAAAGTGAAAGAGAGAGAGTGAATAAATAGAAACCAATTAACCACTTATCAAGGTCCAAAGGCCACTCGAGGATAATGGTTAATGAGGGTCTCAGGTTGACGGTGAGACAAAACCTGGATGATTGACAGTGATGGTTGAAATTTGTCAGAATTTGATTATTTAGGAGGACGGCTCGACAAGAATTTGTTTACATTGGACTTGAAAACAACCATGTTGTAGTCAGCTGGGAAGCAGCCTTGCGGTATTGAGTTCCACAGACGGGTAGTTCTAGGAAAGAAACTTTGCTCATGGAAGTTTCGTTTAGTTTTAGGCAGAGAGGAAGAAAGGAAAATTATTGATAGTTGTTGTAGCTAGACGAGTTTTTTGCTGTGAATGTTTACAGGGGGGGGGGGCATAGAATAAAGCTCAGTCGAGCACCTGCCATGAAAATAACGATCGAGTAGAGAAAGACTAGCTACGTCTCTTCTGTGAAAGAAAGGTAGTAGCGAGAAGAAGACGACATCGTTTATTAGATTTCGAAGTCGGTTTTGTACTGTGTCAAGGGAGGAAAGAGAGATTTGAGCAGCACCTCCCCAGACGTGTCAACAGTACTTCCCCAGATGCGGCAACAGTACCTCCCCAGATGCGGCAACAGTACCTCCCCAGACGTGTCAACAGTACCTCCCCAGATGCGGCAACAGTACCTCCCCAGATGCGGCAACAGTACCTCCCCAGACGTGTCAACAGTACCTCCCCAGATGCGGCAACAGTACCTCCCCAGACGTGTCAACAGTACCTCCCCAGATGCGGCAACAGTACCTCCCCAGATGCGGCAACAGTACCTCCCCAGACGTGTCAACAGTACCTCCCCAGATGCGGCAACAGTACCTCCCCAGACGTGTCAACAGTACCTCCCCAGATGCGGCAACAGTACCTCCCCAGACGTTTCAACAGTACCTCCCCAGACGCGGCAACAGTACCTCCCCAGATGCGGCAACAGTACCTCCCCAGACGTGTCAACAGTACCTCCCCAGATGCGGCAACAGTACCTCCCCAGACGTGTCAACAGTACCTCCCCAGACGTGTCAACAGTACCTCCCCAGATGAGGCAACAGTACCTCCCCAGATGCGGCAACAGTACCTCCCCCATATTAGGACGTATTTGGCTCTTATACAGGAAGAGGATTGCGTCAAGAGTGAGATACATTCTGGAGCGATAGAATGATCCAACCATTTTTCCAGTGACCTTGGCAACGGATTTGATATAAGTCTTCCATTTGAGAAATCTCAGTTGAGGATAACGTTGTTCTAGTCCGAGTTGAACGGGGCGAGAGAGAAGACGTCTTTGTTCGTTGGTGTCTGGACGCTCTCTGGGGTTGCTGTCCAAATCCCAACAGGTCTGGAAGTGGTCCTTCAAACGTTTGGTAGAAATTAATACACCCTCGAGTCTGATTGGTGATCGTGTGACCAAACTGCTTCGCAGGGGCTGCTCTCCGCTAGAAGAAAGGGACTACAGGGTTGATATGTTGTAAAGCAAAACAACTGAAGCAAGCGCAACTCCAAAGTGATGAGTGACTGACACAAGGTCAATGTAATTCTTCCGCTGGTTGTATTTATCTTCATCTCACATCAGGAAGATGTGACACAAGGTCGGGAAAGTGGGATTTGAAATCATTGCCCTAGAGCAGTGGTTCTTAACCTGTGGGGAATTCCCCACTGGTGGGGAATGGCGGAGTTGCCAAGTGGGGAATGACCGGCCGGACAGAAGAACCACTGCTTCGAAATTTAATACATGAGATCAAAAACAAATCGCGAAACCGCCTGATTGACCTTGAATCTGATTTGCGCTGCGCTATTTCAAAGGTGGAATCGGACATTGAGGCACTTGTCAAGGCAAAACAAATGCAAAAGTCTCGTTAACCTGTATGCGTCTAGGGCTAGTGTTACATTTTTTTGTATGCTTTTTATAGGCCAAATATATTTAGAAAAAACATAACGAATTTTTTCGTATATATTTATTTCTATGTGATAACTGTGGTGGGAATGGAGAGCTGGCTCACTAAATAGTGGGGAATTGAAGAAAAAAGGTTCAGAACCACTGCCCTAGAGTAAAATCACTCTGACCGGTAGGGGGCGTCTCAGGCGATTAGCGATAGACTAATCCCTTCTCAAATGATGAGAAGGAAAAGCCTGGGAATGCGCCTCCCCCCCTAGAACTGTACAGGACCATACCCCAGACCGACAGAGAAGAAGCCATCCTCAACAATGGCCTAGACTCGGTCCAGGCTGGTTTGGGAATTTAGGAAAATTAGGCAACCTAAAATTAGGCAACAGAAAATTAAGCAATTTTGGCAAGGTAGGAAAAGTGAAGCAAATATCGACTGAAAATTCATTTTAGGACCGTTCTCGAGGGGATATAGTTTTAAATAGTTTAAAATAGTTAAAATATAGTTTGAAAAGACAAAGCCTGGGAAGGTGGACTTCCTAGAACTGCACAGGACTCAGAAAAGAAGCCATCCTCAACAATAGCCTAGTCTTGGTTCGGTCTGATTTGGGAAAATAGGAAAATTAGGCAACAGGAAATTAGGCAATTTTGGCAAGGTAGGAAAAGTAGGCAACTATGAAGTAAATATCGACTGAAAATATATTTTAGGATATAGTTTTTAATAGGGGCCAAGCACTCTGGACGAACAAAAATAGCCTGGGCAGCCCCGTCGGCATTCCCTGGTAGGGGCGCCTCAGGCGATTAGCAATAAACTAACCCCTTTTCAAAGGGTGAGAAGGTTAAGCCTGGGAGGGTGGACCTCCTACAACTGCACAGGACAGACCCATAGACCGGCGTAAATCAAGCCCCGAAGACCAAGACAATACCGGTCTATGGGGTGCAGTATCCATCGGAACAGATACTACACTTTGATCTTGACCAAAAGGCCATTATTTATCTACCTCCCACAGCGGTAAGATGTGACACAAGGTCGGAAATTGGGATTTGATAAGTCAGCACCCTAGAGGAAGAACATTATAACCTTTAAAAATTGCCTGGGCAGCCCCGTCGGCATTCCCCGGTAGGGGCGCCTCGGGTGATTAGCAATAAACTAACCCCTTCCCAAAGGGTGAGAAGGTAAAACCTGGGAGGATGGACCTCCTAGAACTGCACAGGACTCAGACCGACAGAGAAGAAGCCACCCTCAACAATGGCCTAGACTCGATCCAGTCTGGTTTGGGAATTTAGGAAAATTAGGCAACCTAAAATTAGGCAACCTAAAATTAAGCAACGGAAAATTAGGCAACGGAAAATTAGGCAACCTAAAATTAGGCAACCTAAAATTAGGCAACCTAAAATTAGGCAACCTAAAATTAAGCAACCTAAAATTAGGCAACCTAAAATTAGGCAACCTAAAATTAGGCAACCTAAAATTAGGCAACCTAAAATTAGGCAACCTAAAATTAGGCAACCTAAAATTAGGCAACCTAAAATTAGGCAACCTAAAATTAGGCAACCTAAAATTAAGCAACCTAAAATTAAGCAACCTAAAATTAGGCAACCTAAAATTAGGCAACCTAAAATTAGGCAACCTAAAATTAGGCAACCTAAAATTAGGCAACCTAAAATTAGGCAACCTAAAATTAGGCAATTTTGGCCAGGTATGAAAAAAAATTGGCAGAGATTTTGGTATGAACCTAACCCCGAAGGGTTGGGTTTGAACTCCTAGTTTTGCTGGTTTCGCAGTCAGAGTAAACACAACGCCGGCCATGTTTTCTTTTTGTTTTTTTTTTGTAGATAGACTTTGTGAACTTTGAACAGTAAAGGTGACTGTGTTTCTTTTAACGGACATGTTGTTTTTATTTCACTAAAATAACGCGTAGTTGTTGAACAAGCAAACGTCGTTTTTGTTGCGATTATCATAACAATCGGACATCATTTAGTCTTTCTATTTTTTTCAAACAGCTTTTCAAAGAAAGCAAGGCTTCACACGTTTTTCAGTTTTCGTTCCCGATGTTAATCAGAAATGACATATTCTCTTATTCTCTTATTCCCTTATTCCCTTATTCTTATTTCCTAGTTTTGTTGTCTGTGGTGGTCGTCATGCCTTTTTTTGGTGATAACTTCCTCCACAAATAAAAATAAAAATAATAATAAGAAGGCTTACATGCAAAACCAACAGAAGTTTATTCACTGAAATAAACCATTAACAAATATAACATATTTCCTTTTGTAATGAGTTCAGAAGTCCTTTCTTTAGTTTCAGGGTAAGTAAAAAGGAGAATGTCTTTTGTTTTGTTGAAATGCTCATGTGTTATAAAATGTTAAGAGAGGCAATAGGTAATGTTCGCCTG
>OY744555.1:15624807-15667307 GCA_963556195.1 Sepiola atlantica
ATTTGGTAAAACAAAAAAATAATAATTTGGTAAAAAAAAATAATAATAATAATTTGGTAAAAAAAAAAAATAATAATTTGGTAAAAATCTCGGGGAAGGTTATGTTCCGGTGAGGGTGAAGCCCATTCAGGATCACACTTCCTGCTGATGAGATGATCATCAAAGTGTCCCTGCATATCACTGAATGGTGAGAAAATAAAGATTGTTGGACATCATCATATTCGGTTTAACGTCCTTTTTACATGCTGGCATGTGTTGGACAGCTTCTAGAAACTGACTTCCAAACTAAACTATCTCTGGCGATAAAACTAAGACTGTTGGGCATTCGTGATTGAAACTTGGTGGACAAGTCAGGCATAGACTGAAGTTCATTTGTACCAAATATTGATTGAAAGAATTGTGAATTTTACTAACGATTCCATGCGTGGCATTTGAGGGGGGGGGCAGTCACGATATGCCTTCTAAATCCTATTTTTAAAAAGAAAAAAATAATTTGATAAAATATATTTTTTTTTAAAATAACAGCAAAACAAAAATGAAAGTGAATAGGGATTCCCGGGTAACGCCGGATAGGGTTAGCTAGTTTTAAATAAATTCTTGTGGAATATAAAACAAACATTTAAAAAAAAAACAAAAAAAAACGAAAACAAAAATAAATCAAAAGCAAAAACAAAAATAAAAACAAAAACAAAAACAAAAATAAAAAACAAAAACAAAAACAAAACAAAAAAAACAAAAAAAACAAAAACAAAAAAAAAAAAAATCAAACAAAAAACAAAAATAAAAATAAAAACAAAAACAAAAAACAAAAAACAAAAATAAATCGAAAACAAAAATAAATCGAAAACAAAAACAAAAAACAAAAACAAAAAACAAAAACAAAAATAAACAAACATGGCGGCTGACCTTGTTGATTTATGGGAAAGCCGTGTTCAGAGATTTGGTTACTTAAAGAATATTTAGATGAGAAAAGATTTAATCTTTATAGTCTCAATTGCAGATGGCGGACGGAGAAAAACAAAATGGAACGCTGTTGGTGCAGCAGAGAAAGAAAAAAAAGGAGTCAACAGTTTAGAAAGATGGCCGAAATAAATATTTGTTTACTTTGACTTCTATTCACTACAAACAGGGCATATTGCCACTGATGCGTAAGAGGCTGCTAGGACATGGGCCAGGTTTATAGGGAAAGGGGTAACCTGAGTGGGGAGTTGGGCAACAAGATGTCTGTTCACATTACATTTAAATGTTTGCATGTTGAAAACAGGAAGCAAGGAGGGAATTCCAAAGACAAGCAGTTCGAGGAAAGAAACTGTCGGAATAGAAAATCTTCCGGCATCTCGGGACCTTTTCAGTGAAGGGGTGGGATTTTGCTGCTAATCGGGTGGGTCGTCATGGATATTTTTCTTGAGGGGGTACAAATGCAGTAAGTTTATCGGAGTCAGTTCCGTGGAAGTACTTGTAAAACTGCGGTGATGTGACAGGGGCTGGAGCTTTGCAGACAGTGCGGGGCCTATTAGGCTAAACATTCTTTTCTGCACCTTGTCCAAGAGGGGGAGGCTAGTGGTTGGTGCACCAGCCCAGATGTGGCAACAATACTGCATGGTTCTAAAAAGAAATACCCAGCTGCATTATGTTTCAGAATTTTTGCAGCTAATTGGTTGTTATTTTCACATTTTTTCCACATCTCCATGGACGGTCATACACGCAGCTTTTGGTCATGATGTTTCCTGTAGGCAGAGGACGATTAAAGACAGGCTTAGATCTGATGACCTCAGAGGACGATTAAATCTGGGCAGTATAGGGAGACGTGTGCCGAGCAGGAGACTTTGATGGTTTGGTCACATTGAAAGAATGAATGAGAATTCTTGGGTTAATAGATGTAGAACAGTTGAGGTAGCAGGTCCAGTTCACAGGGGATGATGACGATGATGATGATGACGACGACGATGATGACGATGATGATGATGATGATGATGATGATGATGATGATGATTATAATAATGATGACGATGACGATGATGATGATGATGACGATGACGATGAAGATGATGACGATGACGATGACGATGACGATGATGAAGATGATGATGATGATGATGAAGATGATGATGACGATGAAGATGACGATGACGATGAAGATGAAGATGATGATGATGATGATGATGATGATGATGATGATGATGACTACGACGACGACGATGATGATGCTGATGATTATTATGATGCTGATGATGATGATGAAGATGATGATGATGAAGATGATGATGATGATGATGATGAAGATGAGCTGAAATTTTGGCAGAAACATCGTTCATTGAATTTGAGGACTAAAAGACAAAACAACAGAAGCAAGAGTTACGAGACTGCCGAAAGTCATACCATCTCATTAACCTCGAATGGTATCTGACCTTGATAAAGTGGTGACCCCTTTTTAGTAAAAAAAAAAAAAATCCCGGGCACCGCCGGGTAGGGACAGCCGGTAATTGATAAGATTTTTGTTTAGTTTTAATTTCTCGTGATATTTTGTTGTTACTGCTCTGACCTTAAAAAGAAAAGCTGAGAATCTGTCTTCTTGTTTTGTTGACTTGTTGAAAGGCGACATATTGTTTTTTTAATTTTTATTTTTTGGTAGATATTTTTTTTATTTTTTTTATTTTTTAATTTTTTTATTTTTTGGTAGATATTTTATTTATTTATTTTTTTTTTTATTTATTTAGTTTTTTTTTTTATAGATATTTTTTATTTTTTATAGATATTTTTTATTTTTTTATTTTTTATAGATATTTTTAATTTTTTTAATTTTTTATAGATATTTTTTATTTCTTTATTTTTTTATAGATATTGTTTATTTCTTTATTTTTTTATAGATATTTTTATTTTTAAAAATCTTTTTGTAGATATCTTTTATTTTTTTATTTTTTTGTAGATATCTTTTATTTTATTATTTTTTTTAAAGATATTTTTATTTCTTAATTTTTGTATAGATATTTTTCATTTAAAAAAATTTTTTTGTAGATATTTTTATTTCTTAATTTTTGTATAGATATTTTTATTTAAAAAAATTTTTTTGTAGATATTTTTATTTTTTAATTTTTTTTGTAGATATTTTTTATTTTTTTGAAGAAATTTTTTATTTTTTTATGTTTTTTATAGATATTTTTTATTTTTTTTATTTTTTTGTAGATATTTTTTATTTTTTAATTTTTTATAGATTTTTTTAATTTTTCTATTTTTTTGTAGATGTCTTTTTCAATTTTTTTAAAATTCTAGATACTTTTTTATTTGTTTTATTTTGTTTGCTAAAAATTTTGATTTGTTTAACGTGACGTTTTATCTCCATCAAATCTTTGAAAAAAAAGAAGAAAAAAAAGCATTGGAAAATGGGCACCTGAAGAAAACTGTTCATCACAAGTCGAAATCTACAGAGAAATGAAAGAGAAGGGTGTTAGTGAATGCCTTTTGGCTAAGATCAAAGTGTGTTATCTGTTCCGATGGATACTACACCCTATAGACCGGTACCGTCTTGGCCTTCGGGCCTTGATTCCGCCGGTCTGTGAGTTTGTCCTGTGCAGTTCTAAGAGGTTCACCCTCCCTGGCTTTGCCTTCCCTCTTTGGGGTGGAGTAAGTTTATCGCTTACTGCGTGAAGCGCCCCTACCGGTGAATGCCGACGGGGCTGCCCAGGCATTTTTTGTAGGCCAGAGTACTCAACTTCTCGGGCGCTGGCTTTTCAAATCCCACTTTCCCGACCTTGTGTCACATCTTACCGCTGTGGGAAGGAGATAAATAAAACGTATGCATGAGTATGGACGTGTTCATTCACAAACACCCTTCCCATTATTCATGAACGTTTCCGTATGGCTTACTTGCCATAAGTATATACTCATATAAGTCGAGATCTGCAGAGAAATTTATGAAGATGAACAGTTGTATGGTTTGAGGAAAGCTTCATTGCAAGTTCTTCATCTGATACTGCAGGGTTTCTTTTTGACTAAGATCAAAGTGTAGTATCTGTTCCGATGGATACTGCACCCCACAGACCAGTATTGTCTTGGCCTTCGGGGGCTCGATGACGACGGTCTGTGAGTCTGTCCTGTGCAGTTCTGCGAGGTCCACCCTCCCAGGCTTTGCCTTTCACTTTTTGAGAAGGGGTTAGTTTATTGCTAATCGCCTGAGGCGCCCCTGCCGGGTAATGCCGACGGGGCTGCCCAGGCAATTTTTAAAAGTCATAAGTGCTCTTCCTCTAGGGTGCTGACTTATCAAATCTCACTTTCCGACCTTGTGCCACATCTTACCGCTGTGGGAGGTAGATAAATAACCCCCCCCCTCCCATGCAGGGTTTCATTAAGTGATGCCACAAGGATGTCCTGATCGATCTCTTCATCTTCAGGAGGGGGGGGGGACTTCTATTTTTGAACTTTGCAAACCATCTTCCGAACTTTCTTCCGAACTTTCTTCCGAACTTTCTTTTTATTCAGGGATTCTTCTCTGTAAGCTGGATAAATATTTTTAGTCGCTTCAGCCACAAAGTTACCTTTTCCGAAATTATCAATCATTATGTGCTTTAAATGTTCAGATAAATAAATTGCGCGGGAGCACGAAAGAAAGAAAATGCATAAAAAGCTTATGTAGAATTTGGTATATAGATAAGAAACCGAAATGCATTCTGGTGGAGTTTATTTTTTTTAATAAGATTTTTTAATGAAGCTTTATAATTATGATGAGAAAATATCTCTCAAATAAAGATTCGCCTTTTCCTCTCTGCATGTTAAGTTTTAACGATCACGATGACGGCGTTGGTTGCTATGAGGTGCGGCCCAAATACGACGGTGACAACGGCGAAATGCAACACAGTGCGATGATTATTGCGACGGCAATGATGTCGGGGACAGGCCGGCGCGTCAGTATACATAAAGCTATGTAAGACTACTGAGAATATTTGAAGCAAAGAACTTAGCAGTTGATGAAGCAGACATGAGTTGCGGGGAAGGGGTTAGGGTTCATTCTGGCTGATCCTGATTTACCAATGATGCAGAATCGCATTACGCACCAGTGGAAGGCGAAGCCTTGGCGCTTATCTACGGGTTAGAGTCCTGTTGTATGTTTGTACTTGGATACCCAGATTTGCTGGCGACAGTGAACAACCAATCACTGACAAAAACATTTTTTGATCAGGCTCTAGAAAATATTAAAACCCTTATCTCTTAAACTTCAAAGATCGAAGCCTGATGTACAAATTCTGGATTAGACACCGCCCCAGAAAACACAATGTATGTATGTATGTATGTATGTATGTATGTATGTATGTAAAGCTTCTCCTCCGAGAGTACCCAACAAACACTCACACGGTTGACATCATTCGAACCGGCCAGCCTCCGGATGTATGATATCTCAGAATCGGGGAAAAAATTACTCTTTGAGGGTCAACTGAGCACTTTTCTCCAATGGGCGGTGGCTTTTTCCTCCATTTTCCAACGTCACCAACTGCTAAGTTCTTTACTTCAAATGTTCTCAGTAGTCTTACGTAGCTTTCTGTATACTGACGCGCCGGCCTGTCCCCGACATCATTGCCGTCGGCATCATCATCGCACTATGTTGCATTTCGCTGTCGTCACCATCGTATTTGGGCCGCACCTCATAGCAATCAACGCCGTCATTGTGATCGTACTAATTTCAGAAGAAACCAATGATATCATGTATAATTTGAGAAATAATGCAAGTCACGACTTTAACAGGAAATGACGTCAGAGGAAAAGAGTGCCGGGAAGAAAATAACTCACACTACAACCCTTCTTTCCCTCTGATTGTGCTTCCCGATACCCAGCAGGTATGTCAAAGAGTCCATCTCAAATGATAGACACCAGGGTCAAAGCGACCTTCCTGTCAATATACGAAAGCGACCCTAAGCTGAAGGCGATAACATGGGAATGGATCGTGGTTGCCGCGGCCACATATGAAGAAAGCCGGACCTTAGCAGACCTGGTGCAAAAAAGTTTCCCAGAGTCACGCAACGACCTTCCATCCATAGCTCTGGTTTTCTGGTTCATGCGCGAGGGATTATACTGCCTG
This sequence comes from Sepiola atlantica, assembly GCA_963556195.1. Lineage (NCBI taxonomy): Eukaryota > Metazoa > Mollusca > Cephalopoda > Sepiida > Sepiolidae > Sepiola > Sepiola atlantica. The sequence continues at coordinate 15,630,875 of OY744555.1, forward strand.
GAAGGAGTGATAATCAAAGGCGACAAAAATTTGATACCTCGACAACTTCGAGCAGAGGTACTCGAGTCACTTGATTCCACACATCAAGGTGTAAATGGCATGCTGGCAAACGCAAGACAACGGTTGTTCTGGCGAGGGCTGGGTGCTAGCGTCAGGCAGACCAGATTCCAGTGCTGCACTTGCAACACGATTGTGCCATCTCAGCCGAAGTAACCCTTGATGTCGCCAGCAGACCCAGGATTTCCATCTCAACAAGTACGTTAGGATACACACGTGAAAACGTTCCCCGAGATAATAAATAGGTATACACCTGGCTCTAGTGGAAAACACTCAACAACCTGAAACCGGTTTCTCTGTCTGCGAGAATTTTTGTTACTATTTAATTAATTTTTTCAAGTCAGCGTTCATAATCTCTGTATACCTTTAGAATTAGGTTGGTTATCCACATTTCCATAAACTAATATTACATATATATAATGAGCAGGTTCTCTGTCTGTCTGTCTGTCTGTCTGTCCATCGGCGAGAATTTTTGTAAACCTAAGAGGGGAAGGCGGGGAAATACTATTTACTTAATTTTTCAAGTCAGCGTTGATAATCTTTGTATACTTTTAGAATTATGTTGGGAAACTGTTAATTACTTAATTAAGATTAAATAACATTAATTAAATAACATATAAATAAAGTATAAACAAATTTCAAGACGAGACTGCGATTCGAACAGAAAATGTGTCAAGAATCTTACTTAATATAATACTCTTTCAACTTCTTTATATACTGTTACCAAAAAGTCGCTCAAACACCAGGCGGGTTTTGCAATTTACATAATTCATTTTTTTTAAATTCTAATAAATTCATATTTACAAATATACACTTATAACTGCTATTATCAAATTTACATATGTATTTACAATATTTTCCGATAATGTGATGTTAATAAAAAATTATTCATACAATTAATTAAACACATTTCATTCAGAAACCAGCCGGTTTTTTAAACCATAATTTGAATGGTAAATTCTGTTAAAATTGCAAAGTCATCCTTCCGGAAGTGACGTCATTTTGAGAGTCTTTTTTTTCACATTATCATTCTTTATTTTCATTACGTTGTTAAGACAAGGTGTTTTGTTGTAAATTAAAGTTAAGCAATACATATCCCGGCCATTAGTATATGGGTGACCATTTTGGAAACATAAATTGCTGACTCATCCTTCCGGAAGTGACGTCATTTTGAGAGGATTTTTTTTCACATTATAATTCTTTATTTTCATTACGTTGTTACGACAAGGTGTTTTGATGTAAATTGAAGTTAAGCAAGGCATATCACGGCCATTACTAAATGGGTGACCATTTTGGAAAAATAAATTGCTGACTCATCCTTCCGGTCCTTCTGGAGGTGACGTCATTGTGAGAGGAGTTTTTCACATTATCATTCTTTATTTTCATTACGTTGTTAAGACAAGGTGTTTTGTTGTAAATTGAAGTTAAGCAAGGCATATCCCGGCCAGATAGGGCTACAAACTGATCCAACCATGTTGAGGGAGGACTATACGATGCAACACTGCCTTGTCTGCCCTCTGCTGCCCAACTGGTGCAGCTTGAAAGATCTTGCAGAGTACAACAATAATGCAAAGGACTGCGTAAAAAGTGGGAAACTGTCGCATGACCACATGACACTTCAAAGACACGCAAGGAAGAAGAAGTAGAAGAAGAAGGAGAAGAAAAGAAGAATACCTAAGAATTTTAAAATCAGAAATGACTTTATATTCGACAGTTTAAATGCTTCCAAATTCTTTTCGCATTTCGGTGGGTCCACAGACATGGCGATACTTACACATATCAAAGAACGCCGCGGTCACAAAGTAACTCATCCGTTTTGTTTTAACTATCAACAAAAGATTAAGATGGTTGACTTGTTTATGAAAAAACGGAAATGCATTCTGGTGGATTTAATTTCGTAATAAAATTTTTTTTTTTTGTAAATAGGATTTAAAAAAAATTCATTTTAGCACTTTACGCTATCACATTTTTTTATTTCAATAAATAATCGATAAATAGTAAAAAAACGGAAATGCATTCTGGTGGATTTAATTTCGTAATAAAATTATTTTTTTTTGTAAATAGGATTTTTAAAAAGTTCATTTTAGCACTTTACGCTATCGCATTTTTTTTTATTTCAATAAATAATCGATAAATAGTTAAAAAAAAAATGGAAATGCATTCTGGTGGATTTAATTTCGTAATAAAATTATTTTTCTTTTTTAAATAGGATTTTTTTAAAAGTTCATTCTAGCACTTTACGCTATCGCATTTTTTTTTATTTCAATAAATAATCGATTAATAGTAAAAAAAAAAAATGGAAATGCATTCTGGTGGATTTAATTTCGTAATAAAATTATTTTTCTTTTTTAAATAGGATTTTTTAAAAAGTTCATTCTAGCACTTTACGCTATCGCATTTTTTTTTTTTATTTCAATAAATAATCGCTAAATAGTAGATAAAAAAAAAAAATGATTTATTGTGTAAATTATCACAGTTACATTGACGCGAGAAACACGCATACACGCGCACGTAAAATTGTTACATGATTTGCGTAATCTAGAGATGCGGTTATTTTTTTCGATTCAAGTGTTGAGTTACAGCCGAGAAGGAATTCTATGAAACCGGATTTCGTTTATTGGCCGAACATTTCCTTTGGATTCCGTCACATATCTTGCCCATCCTGCATGTGATGTATTGTCTTTCATTTTTTGCTTGCATAATTACTCCCCCCCACACACACACTACTCGAGAGTCTGAATTACCTATCAGACACTATCCTCGAGTGTCTTCGGTCTCTCTGTACAAGGGTTTGTCAGGACAACCTGACATGAGGATACTTTTACCCTACAAGTAAACCCTAACAAAATAGTCAAAATAACATAGTATTCCAAGCCCAAATAAGATCCCCTCGGCACAGCTATACACTGGCTCATACGAGGAATAGTACACCTTCTCCTAGTGATGTTACCTCAAGTAACAACACTTTGCTGTATACTCCACCAGACTAGATGAATTCTTGTCCTGGAATCCGGTAAGACCAACAGACCACAAGAAAGATATACTATGACATACTTGACTGGTCAGTTGGGGAGAGAATAAATTTATTATTCTTAACTTTTTTACTAACTCAATGTTTGAGAAATAAAGGAGAATTTTAATGGAATATTCGAATATCTACGTATCTCATATAGAGATCAAATGTTAGCCCCAGGAAAGGGGGCTCCTTGATTTCTGAGATCTTCGACTGAAGCAAAATGAAAAAAAAAAAAGAGACATATAATGTTCTGAACTTCTTTCCTAACTCAACGTTTGAGAAATAAAAGAGAACTTCAATGGAATATTCGAATATCTACGTATCTCATATAGAGATCAAATTTTAGCCCCAGAAAGGGGCCCCCTTGATTTCTGAGAACTTCGACTGAAGTAAAATGAAACAAAAAAGGCTTTTAGTCATTTGTAGAGGGAGAGAGATAGTAAATGTATGAATTTAGTTAGACCATCCACAAGAAACGGCCCCCACTGCTAACAATACAGAAGCATTCCGCTCGTCTGTATTTCTAGTCACAGTAGCACTATCCTAATACTAAAATACGGCCTCCAATGGGTTTGGATTTTTAAAAATTTTTGTTTAACATAGTTCACCCCAAACAAGGCAGGCCGCCACTGTAGACATAAGGGGCTACTGAGAAAAAAAGGGTGACGGTTATATTTTTTGGTTTTCTTTTTTTTTGGGGGGGGGGGGGGGGGTCAACCTAATTTAGGAGCTGCGCAGCGAGATGTCTGTTTACATTAGTTTTAAATTTATGCATGTCAGTACCGTCAGGAAAGCAGGGAGCAGGGAGGGAGTTCCAGCCGTGAAATATAAGGAGGGCACATAACTCTAAAAATGCGGGTGTACCCCAGGGATCGATCCTTGAACCTTTATTGTTCCTGATCTTCATAAACGACCTCCCCGATGACATCGAGTCTGAGATATGGTATATTTGCTGACGACACCACGCTTTACTCTCGTCATGTGGGCAAAACAAACGCGACCATATCCGAGGCAATGGCTGAATCTTTAGAAAATGATCTCCAGTCTGTAGTGGATTGGCGTCATAAATGGATGGTAACTTTTAATGCCACAAAGACAAAACTCCTTTCCTTCAATAACTACAAGAAACCTCTTCAACCACCGATTGCCATGGAAAATAACACCCAACCTGAGAGTTCAACTTTCAAACTACTCGGCCTGACATTCACAGGTAACATGAATTGGAACAAATACATTGAAGACATTGCCAAGGCTGCTGCAAAGAAGGTGGGCTCCCTCTACTGTGCTAGTAAACTCCTCACACCTGACATTATCCTGTATCTCTACAAAGCCACCATCCGCCCATGCATGGAGTGTTGTTGCAACATCCGGGCTGGTGCATCATCCACTAGTCTCTCCCTCTTAGACAAGGTCCCCAAAAAAGTCACAAACTTAATAGGTCCCTCACTATCCACCAAGCTCCAGCCCCTGTCCCATCGCCGCAATGGTGCATCCTTGTGCTTGTTTTACAAATACTTCAATGGAATGTGCTCCGATGAACTGGCTGCTTTGGTGCCCCCCTCGGCATAAATAAACCCGACCAACTCGACAATCAGTTAAGTCCGATCCATTAACCATGGAGGTCCTCAGAGGCTTTTACTCCCAATATTTTCTTTCCTTGAGCTGCCAGCCTTTGAAACTCCCTCCCTGCTCCCTGTTCCCTCACTCTACCGACATGCTGCTGCAAAGAAGGTGGGCTCCCTCTACCGTGCTAGTAAGCTTCTCACGCAAATACACTAGAACAACCCGACAATCAGCTAGGTCCCATCCATTCACTGTGGAGGTCCCCAGATGCCGGAGAGCCTTCAACTCCAGCAGTTTCTTTCCTCGTGCTGCCGGCAACAACCGTTCTCCAACACGTTACCGAAAGTGATTGGGTTACCGGATATGTAAGTGTTGTGCATGTTCTTTTGCATGTCTTGCGCTGCGCACAGGTGCACTTCTTGTTGACGTTAGCGGCTTCTATCGATACCTTGCGTACTGGAATTTGATTACGTTCTGAGCGCGTTCAAGATTCAAACGTATAATTGCTTAATGGCTAAGAATTTGGTAACATATATTACTATGCTAGACAATTTACAATGTTGTGACTACTTTCGTAATTAACATTATTGATTGGGGAAATTGACGGTGTTAATTTTAGTTTCTTAAAAAATATGTCTTTACTGTTAAGTTTTTATTATTATCATAACGGCCAGTAATTTACAACTTAAAATGAGCGACTATAATATTGAGATGTTACATGCGAGCGGGATTACGTTCTAAGAGCGTGAAAGATTCAAAAGTTTGATTGCTTCACCGTTCAGAATTTGATTACGTTCTGAGCGCGTTCAAGATTCAAACGTATAATTGCTTAATGGCTAAGAATTTGGTAACGTTTATTACTATGTTAGACACTTATTCAGATGATTTGGTAGTTTGGTTTGGTAGTTTTGTTTTACGGCATATCAACCCTTTTTGGGTTATTTAATGCCGAATCTGGTCTTGTTTTCTTCTCTTTTTTGTTTCTTTCCCCTTTTAATATCTGTTTCTATTTAACCCATAGTTGGGACCCTAACAGGTACTACCACTCCGGGTCAGGGTGGACCTGGGAGCAATGGTAATTAAGAGGAGGCTCCACATTCCCCAAAGTCCGATGATAAAAATCGTAAATAATTCGCCCTGTCTAGAAATATTTACGATTTTTGTCATCTAAATATCTAATGTATTTTTATGTAATTATTTTTATTGGTGATTGCAGCGTTCGTTGTTTTTTTTTTGTTGACTATTATTTCGATTGATTAAGTGATTAAGATGCAGAAAATTGCATTATTAGTCGCCCTTAACTTCATAGGACGTTTTATTTCCATTAATATATATTTTTATTTTTTAAAAATTTTATACGTACTTAATGTATACACGAATATACAATGTACCAATGCTGACCTGATGGGTCATGAGTTGTCTTGTAAAAAATAAAAATAGGAGAACCGCCTTTGACCATTTCCTTTTTTTTTTTTTTTTTGACCATATCCTTTTTATGTTAAATTAATGTGGCAAACGACCCCCAAAATAGGGCACGTTCTAAAAATGTTTATAATCTGAAAAGTAAGAATGGTTTTCCGGAGAATCTTAAAATTAAATTAAATAACTGACTTTTCCACAGTTTAAAGGCTTCGAAATTCCTATCGAATATCGAAGTACTTCATTTAAAAATTTTTTTTTTTTTTTTTTTTAACTATTAACGAAATATTAAAATGGCTGACTTGTTTACTAAGAATCAGAAATGTATTTTAGCGGATCTAATTTCGTAATGAATTTTTTTTTTTTTTAAAGGATTTTTAAAAATTTCGTTTTATTTTACGCTATGGCGTTTTCGATTTCAATAAATAATCGATTGATAATAAATCAATGAAAAAAAAATGTGTAAGTCACGTAGAGGCGAGAAAAACACACACACATACACACGAGAAGTGGTCACACATTTTATTATTATTATTATTATTATTATTATTATTATTATTATTACTATATAAACTATTGTTAACGTTTTTTTTTGTTTGTTTTTTCAGAATGAAACGGAAGAGAGATTTTTTTAAAAATATAAATTTCATAAAATAAAAAAGTTTGGCTAAGATCAAAGTGTAGTATATGTTCCGATGGACACTACACGTCTTGACCTTCGGGGCTTGATTCCGCCGGTCTGTGGGTTTGTTCTGTGCAGTTCTAGGAGGTCCACCCTCCCAGGCTTTGCCTCCCCTCTTTGGGGTGGAGTAAGTTTATCGCTTACTGCCTGAGGCGCACCTACCGGGGAATGCCGACGGGGCTGCCCAGGCATTTTTTTGCAGGCCAGAGTGATCACCTTCTCGGGCGCTGGCTTTTCAAATCCCACTTTCCCGACCTTGTGTCACATCTTACCGCTGTGGGAGGAAGATAAATTAAAAAAAAAAAAAAAAAAAAAAAAAAAAAAAAGTTTGGGGGGTTGTAATATTGTGGGCGTGACCCTTTTTAATTAATGCCCCGCCCCCTTTAACTTTAATTTTTTTTTTTTTTTTTTGTCCAATCATAAAATTAGTTTTAGCTGTATGAATATTTATTGGTCAGTTTAACTTTAGAACAGAACAAAAAAGAAGACAATAAAAAGGAAAACAACAACAAAACCACTTGAAAATGTTTCAGATGTATCATAATCACATGTGCTCCGAGAAGGGGAACCGGTCTCTTTTAGCAACCACGCTGCTGTGAGGCAGGGAACCGTTTCTCATTATACACAGAAACTGTACTTCTAACACGGAAGAGCTCCACACAGTTAGCAAATCTTAGCAGACAGAAGGAACCTCCAACAAATAACAACAAAGAAAATGTTGTTTTGATGTGAAATCTTTTCTTTCCTGATGACCCACGGACTACAAATGTGCTTTATATACGTAATTATACCTTGTGGATAGAATAAGCCAAAATTCTGTATATATATATGACAGTTAATTTAGTATTCAGATTCGAAGACCCATCAATGTCCCAGTTACAAGTTTAGACTTATTTAAGTTGGCATTTTTTTCTTTTAAGGTCTACATTTTTGAATTATTACCAAAGCCCTGTATTTTACTTATTTGATGGTTTATAATTAATTACTGTACTGAAAAAAATAACGTTAATTAATCTTTTATAATTAACAGGACGTTAAATATTTAGAAATAATATTTAAAAAATTCGCCTTTTTTAAGTACGGAATCCTGTACTTGATATAAACAACTCGTTAAAGTTAGTTTAAATGTGAGATCTATTAATTCAATACATTTTTTTTTTTGTAACTTCTAATATTAAAGTTTGTTGACCTTTAATTTTCTGTTACTGTTAATATTAATATTAGTTTAAATATTAGTTTAAATATTCAAATAAACACGCATTTTGAAATATACAATCATGTCTATTTCTTGGAATAAGGAGGACGATGTTTATCTAAACGAGAGAATGAAAAAAATCGGCGTGAATAAGAAAAACCATCCCGAAGAAATGTATTTTGAGAAGAATCCAAATTTGAGAAGAAAAACCATTTATTTAAATTGTCGAAACTGTTTCGACCCCAAAATGCAAAATTCCTGTTTCTACGAACCAGAAAAATCCGGTCGACCTTTGTCCTTTTTTGCATTTCCGAAATTCTTATTGGGAATTTTACTTCTGGTATTTTTAATAAATTCTTTTGCTGAGGCGACGACAGTCAATATTTCAACTGGTAAAACAATTTTGCCAACAACAACAGTTGTTTCACGGTAAGTTTGTTTATATAATTATAAATTAACAAATTGTGTTCATATAGATCGGGCCCCATGGCGGTGCTTGTACAGAGAAGCGTCCGTATTAAATTATCAATACCACAAAAAAAAAAAAAAAACAGTATTATATACTTACGCAGCAGATTTAAATAAGTATCCTCACCAAAAAGTAATTAAAATTATCGAGTATTTTAATTAAAAATAAAAATCAGTTTCATATTTTGATGACTGCCATTGATTTATTACTTGTGAATATGACAGACTGAGTTATCTCCCCTTGAATTTCGTGTTTTTTTTTTTTTTCGTTCGAATCAATGGCCGAACCCGATTAAACGAATTTTTATTTTTTATTACAATTCTACTCGATAGTTTTTGCTAATTTTTAGTGTACAAACCTATTTTTGTTTGATACATAATTTCAGAGTTTTCCGGTTAATTTAATTGGAACTGCGATTTTCAGCATTTTAAAAAAAATATGTACGCTTATCTGTAGAAGCACACCCATGGCTGCCCGTATTGGCTCGGTAAAATCCGATAAGCTGAAAAGTGACCACACAAAATGAACTTTGGGTTCATGAAACAACTTTTTTTTTCTTTTTTGATACGGACATTTTATGCGAAATTGACTTAACGATTCCGTTTATACCCACGTCGCATCTTTTCCGTTATAAATCGCTTTCGTATTGCCACCCGGACTTAGGGTTAAAGTAGGCCATGGTTTTACTGATTTAACATTGACATTTTTATACTAACGTTTGTTTCAGGAACATTAAATAGACTGTTCAGGACCGTTAAAAATCAATTTCACCGACATGCGTTGTAAATTGGGTACTTCTGCACTTTACTGGCCTTGCTAATTTTATTTATTTATTTATTTTTTTTTTTTAGGGTTTTCAAGTTAAATTCAATTTTAACGGTATCTTTATTGAATTGTTAGGTGAAAGTATAGAATAGTTAACGAAGCCCCCATCCCCATGTTAAAGTTGTATTATCCCAAATATCTACTTTTTTTTTTTTTTTTTTTTTTTTTATACCCAAAACAAAAGTTTTTTTATTGTTGGAAGGTGAACCATTCTTTGAATTTCTTGGACTAAGAATACATACAAAAAAAAAAAAAAACGAAACTATAAAAAAAACAAAACCAAAAACGTGAAAGAAAAGACGACAAAAATAAAAATGTCCACGTGACTAAAAATTTTAAAATAGTAAATTTTAATTTACTATGTAAAAGGAATATAATGGAATCTAATTTTTTTTTCTTTAAATTTCAAGAACTCTGGTTTCAATTTACTTGCCTTTCGGTGGTCGTGGTTAGGGGTTTTCAATACTTGGTTATAAATATTTAAAATTATTCTTGTGCTTATATAGATCAGCCCCCATGGCCGACAATATTGGTTTTGTTGGCCATGGGGACTGATCTATATAAGCACAAGATAATAATTTTAAATATTTATAACTAAGTATTGAAAAAAAAAAAAAAATTAAGTTTATACATTTCTTTAGCATTTTTTTTTTTTTTTTTTAAAATTGTGAAACTGCAGAAGCACTGAAATATATATATATATATATATATATATCTCTTCTATAGTGGCTCGTTTGAAAATACATTAAAAAATTTTTTTTTTAAATTCTAACCAGAAATGACTTCCCATCCGCTTACTTAAAATGCTTCAACATCACTTTAAATCCCATCAGACCCAGAAAGTAACAAAAGTATTTGAAAAGGATTCTGGAGCCTTTAAACTGTAAATTTAAAAATATACGCCTAAAAGTCAAGTATCCTAATTCATTTGTGCTTCCTTTTTGAGATTGCCACTATTCTACAAATGAACCTTTTAATAAAAACTCCTTTGGCAGAATGTAGTGTCTTTTAGTGTTCTGATGCTACGCTGTCTTTTCTGTCCTTAGTCAGTGATAGAGCCGGAAAATCCTTCTAGACTGAGTCAATTAAAAATTTTTTTTTTTTTTTTTGTCCCTTATTTTAAAGGGCAGGATTTTTCTCCACATTTACAAACCGACCTTGTGTCTAACCCTAGTAGCAACTAAATAGGTACTAAAAAGAACCAAAACAATTGCTAATTGCGTATTTTCAACAAACAAGACACGGGTTCGAATTGAAGATGCTTTGCTGCAATTTCGGAAAAGTCTCGATAAGGAAAAAACGAACAACAAATTCTTGTATTGTGTATGGGGGAAAAAATATCGTACACCTAAAATTAAATAAATTGATCACAGAAAACAATTTTTGGGTATCTTTCAGAATGATCAGTACAGTCGCGGACGGGGTCTAAAAAACTAACGAGAACGGGGTTATAAAAATAAATATGCAACAAGTGAGTTTAACCTACGTCGAGAAGAGATATTTGTCTACTTACCTATGATATTTGTTTGTATTTTTACGTACTATAAATGGGGTTTTATTAGATGTAAAAAAAATTTCTTGTTCATTTTGTACTCGTTTTCTTTAGACATTATGGCGTCTTACGAGCAAGCGCCATTTTTTTTTTTTTTTTTGGAAGTTCGCGTGATAAAACTATTGATTTCTACTAAATAGCAGTTGGAACGGTTTAAAAATACAAACAAATATCACAGGTCAGTTTTAAATTAACTTTTATCGACGACAGTTACTTTTATTTGTTGTATATTTGTTTTTTTGAGCGTTTTCAGCGTACTGATCATTCTGAAAGATACCCCAATTTTTTTCTTCTTCACGCACGCTTGTAACGCTGGGCTGCCTTACGTCCCTTGTTTTTCAAAGATGGCGACGTAACATGAAAATAAAGAGAATTTGATTAGTGATTTAATAATAAAAAAAAAAATTGCTTAATTTACGTAATTTTTGATGTACAAGTCTTTTTTCGGCCACGTACATGATACCAGTATGTCTTTATTTTTTATTTATTTGTTTTTCCTTATTGGGACTTTTCCGAAGTTGCACCGACGCAAAAGTGAACTCCAGAATATTCACACAAAAAAAAGGCCAAACGGAATTTTCGATGGCCAAAACGCACCAAATTCGTGACATTTGGCCATAAAAACGCCGAACTGGTTTTGCGCACGGCCCACTAGCCAGTCAGCCGGCCCTTATTATGCGTTTTTACCATTTATTTAACTGAAACCGTTTTTTTGTTTTTTTTAAATATTTCATCATTAAAACGAAATCCGCTTTGGTCTTTTTTACACATGTTGAAGTGAATTCTCTCGTTGGTCGTGGCTCATTATGTAACCACGTGTTCATTCTCATCGCAACCTTTTGACCTTTTTTTTTCCAAGTAGCCCAACATGAAAAAGAATCTGTTTTCGTTTTGTAGTCGGGTCACGGGGTCAGTATTAATATAACCTCCCTATCTACACAAATAAAGTATTAGTTAGTTAGGAACTAACTACACCTTAAAAATGTAACTATTGAGGATATCAATTCAAACTTATCAATATCAGTTAAAAGCTTAAAAAAATTTTTTTACCTTGCCTAATATTAAAATTACTGTATATCTACCGATAAAAATTACTGTATATCTACCGTGATAAAGTAATTTTTGTGGTACTTGTACAGAGAAACGTCCGTATTAAATTATGGGCATCTTTTACGAGACTCAGCAGAGTAAAAACGCTAAAAAAACAAATGTACAACAAATAAAAGTAACTGTAAGCTGTAAAAGTTAGTTTCAAACTTGCATGTGCTATTTGTTTGTATTTTAAACCCGTTTGAAGTGCTATTTATTAGAAATTTACGTTCGACAGAGGGTTTTCGAAGAATTCAAAATGGCCGCTCTACGTAATAATATAGAGGGACTGGCCGGCATTTTTCTTTGAGAAACTAGATGTTTTAAAAAACAAGAAATTTTTTTAACATCTAATAAAAAGCCATTTATACTACGTAAAAATACAAACAAATTACATAGGTAAGTAGAAAAATGTCTATTCTAGACATAAGTCAACTTGTTGCAAATTTATGTTTTTAAACTCTTTCTCGTTCTTTTTTTTGGACCCCGTTCGCGCCTCTGTTGAGCGTCGTAACATATACCCTAAATTATCAATACCACACAAAAAAATTATATACTTACGCAGCAGATTTTGATTAATAAAAATCAGTTTCATCGTATTTTGATTACTGCCATTGATTTATTACTTGTTAATATGACAGACTTGGTTAACCCCCGCCCCCTGAATTTCGTGTTTTTCGTTCGAATCAATGGCCGAACCCGATTAAACGATATAACAGATTTTTATTTTTTATTACAATTCTACTCGATAGTTTTTGCTAATTTTTGGTGTACAAACCTATTTTTGCTTGATACATAATTATTTCAAAAAGTTTTCCGGTTAATTTAATTGGAAATACGATTTTCAGCGTTTTTCATATGCACGCTAATCTATACAAGCACCTATTTATTTTCTAATTAATCTTTTAATGAATTAAGCCCCCCCCCCTCAGCAGTAACCGACAAGCAGGGATATTTTTTTCTCGTGTGCCGTAAAAAAAACAACAAAAAAAAAAAACTTTAACAGTTTCAGCACGTTAAAAGTATACAAGTCGGTAGATAATTTAATTCTGCGTTTTCTTTTGTTTACGATTTCTCGACTGTTAACTATTCTGCACTTTTACCAAAATTGCGTACCTTAAAACGTTTACTCAAATAAAAAATTCTTAATTTTCATTTTACTCTCTTATAAAAGTATTCTTAAATAGGAGTAACCTGTTCTTCCTTTTTTGCTCCCCCCCCTCCCCCACGAGGGCAGTTAGAATGGCGTTTTGTTTTAATCCAGCTCCCCAGAAAGGGTACTCTGGATTGAGACAGTAATAATAAACATTACTACCGACTATCAGTACAGATACTCCACCTTGAGCCGGACGTTTGAGATAGCATAGAATTTTAAAATTAAATTCAATGTCTAAGTTGCGGATAAAAAAAAAAAAAATTACACCCTTTTTGTAGTATTTCAATGGTTTTTAAACTTACCCCCCCCCCTCCCTTTTTTTTTTTTTTTTGTCGCAAAATTGAAATTTATTTAAAAGGAATAAAAACCCTTTCAAATATATCAGGACCGGCGGCACAGTTATAAAAGTGGGGGGGCTTTGCTAAAAAGTGTGTGTGGGGGGGGCGTTTAAACACTATATTTTATATATATACTATGTATATATAACTTCATTATTGATGACCGTGGGGGGGGGGGGCAAGTAAAAAAGCGGGCGGGCTTGCGCCCCTCTGCCCCCCCCCCCTCGGTGTCGCCGTCCGTGTGGTTGTGTGTGATATATATATATATATATATATATATATATATATATATATGATGGACTCTCCCGTCGATTTCGACGTATGAGTGCCCCACCAGAGGCTGCCCGTGAATTTGTAATTGCAAGGGTTGCGCAATCTACAACAACCGCTCTCCTGAATCGGCATTGTTTGATTCCAATGGCAAGTAGTAATACAAGACGACTGTAAACAATGCCGAGATAAGCAGAGAGCACATACAGCACCTGGTATTCCCAAATGGTCACCCATTTAGTACTGGCCAGGCTCGACGCCGCTCAACTTCGGTGATCTAACGGGAACCGGTGTCTCAACGTGATTGTGCCATATATATATATATATATATATATATGTGTGTGTGTATCCAAAACAAAAATAGGTTTTATGTATTATCTGAACACGTGGCAAGTTTTCTCCCCTCCTAAAATGTAAAATATTTTTTTTTTTTTTAATTCCCAAAACCCTGACAGGTAATTGTACACCGAAAAAAGAACAAAACAAAAAAATTGGTCAGTGAAAAACGGACTATGGTAAAAAACGAACAAGTACCGCATTTTTAACTAAGAGCCAAGTGAAATATCTGTTTTAATAATTTACGTGACTAAAATAGGAATCAACCAATTTACTATGATTTTCTTAGTTAAAATGTTTTTTTTTTTAACGTTGAAATTAAAAAATCTGTAGTCAAGTAAATTAAAACCCGACTTTTCGTGAAATTGAAATTTATTCGTTCACCAAAACGAAATCGCAAAATGTTTTTAGGCAAATTTCCAACGAAATGTGTGAATTGCGCAAGTTTTTTTGTTTCTTTTTCCCCGCATTGCTTCAAAACGGAATAAGGTTGGGTTTTTAATTAGCGAATGTAAACATGTTATAATGATTACACTATTTTGGCTCGATAAAATTCGGTAACTCGTTACAACTGCCGAAAGGCGACCACACAAAATGAAACCCGGGTTTCAGAGAAACAAAACAAAAACGAAAAACGATTTAAAAACAAAACAAAAAAACTCATTTTCATACAGTGTCGAATTTTTTTATTTTTTCGATTCAGGAACCGGGATTTCATTTTGTGTGGTCGTTTTTCGGCTGTTTTAACTAGTTAGTTACCGTATTCGACGGAGCCAATGTTGGCAGCCATGGGGGCTGATCTCTATCAGAATCCAGATTCCCCCCTTTCATAAAATCTAGGATAAACATTAAGTTTACTGGCCAGATAACTTTATTGGAAAGACAAGATGCAGAAGCTAAATTTATTTACTTTTATTTATTTTAAATTTTTTATTAAAGTTTTTTTTATTCATTTACTTTTTTTTTTTATTCATTTACTTTTTATTTTATTTACTTTTTTTTATTCATTTTTTTTTTATTCCTTTTTTTTTTTATTCCTTTTTTTTTATTCCTTTTTTTTTATTCCTTTTTTTTTAATTCCTTTTTTTATTCATTTTTTTTTCATTTTTTTTAAATTTTTTTTTTATTCATTTTTTTTTTATTCATTTTTTTTATTCATTTTTTTTATTCATTTTTTTATTCATTTTTTTATTCATTTTTTTATTCATTTAATTTTTTTTATTCATTTACTTTATTTTACTTTATTTTTATTTTACTTTATTTTATTTTACTTTATTTTTTTAAACTTTTTTTTACTTTATTTTTTTAACTTTTTTTTTACTTTATTTTTTTACTTTACTTTATTTTTTTTACTTTACTTTAAAACTTTTTAATACTTTTTAATACTTTATTTTACTTTATTTTACTTTAATTTTTAATTTTTTAAAAATTATTACATGCTGACTGTATTCGTGTGTATATGGGCATTTATAACGACAGCTAACAAAAAAGGTAGGTACGTGCAAAAATGGCCGTCTCTTGTACGGACTATGCTTATTAAAAAGCGCTTATCATTAATTATTTAATTAGTTTCCGTGTAAACTTTGATTGTGTTTGAAAGATAAAAGCCTAAACTTAATCTCTAAACGAAAAAAACTGCATATTTACGTGTGAAAAATAAATTATAATAAAATATGTAATTACGACGGTCAAAAACCCCAAAAATTCAATGAATTTTGAACTTTGAAAAAATTACTTGTAAAAATCCTTTAAAAGATAAATATAAGTTTTTGGGAACTATTTCAAAGATAATTATTAAATTAAAGTCATAAGACACTGAATTAAAAAAAAAATAAATCCCACGTTTGACTAAAAATTAGCAAAATTAGCCCTTCAAATGTGATAAATGAATAAAAGCCGCCATAACTTCATCGGAAAAGGACGTTGTTTACAAAATGACATCCTCAAGCAAAATATATGGAAGACAAAAAATGTCATAATTTATCATTTTTAACTTTATATATAAAAATGTAATAATAGTTTATAGAAGTTGAAAAATTATTATCCATTAATTTCTTTATTCTTTTTAAGGTTATAAACAAATTTAAGTACCCTTATTTTGTTATAATAAACAAGGAAATGCTTATTTAATTATTTGTGAGTGTACGCAATTATTTTTAACTGAAAAGGTTCAGTTTTTAATTTAGTAATACTCTGAAATTATTGATGACGTCTGTTTACCAATGTTTTTCGATTTTTTAGAATTTGAAATAACACTATTTTTTAAATGTTAAAAATATTTTTACGTTACGAACTGCGTCAATTTTATCAATTTGTTTTACATGATTTAAAACTTTAGTTACTCGATTTATTCTTAACGTGTCGTAACGATAAATTACATTGATTCTTTTAAAAATAAAGTGTTTTTATTTTTTATTTTAAGTGTGAAAAAGTAAATTACAGTCAATGACTACACTGACAATTTATTCATTGAAAAAAAAAGTTAAAACAGTTATTTATTGATAAACAGAATTCAATTTTGAAAGAAAATGTCATGTTTGAATTCTCTTTATTTATTAATAAATAATTGTTTTTAACTTAAATATTTATTAATGAAAAAAAGACAAAACAAATACAAATCTTTCCAAATAATTGACGATGAATTGCGAAATGAACGAAATTGTTGAATCTCTAAAAAAAACAAAATTGCGCTGTAAAAGTGAGTGATTGCTAATCCCAGCTGGTTATTACAGAACGGGGCTACCATACTAATGAAAGTTCATCGTTAGTAGAAATTATTCAATTTTTTAAATTCTTTTTTTCGTTAAGTTCCTGGATCTCAAATTTGTCAATTTTTGGTTTATTTTCAAGATTATAAAAAAAATTTCTTGCGCTGATGATGCCACGTTCCTCTATGAAAGAGAAATATAATTATGTCGCATTTTTTATTTTTCCAAAAACTCTAATCATTAAAATCACATGAAATATTTTTTGCAATTATATTATTTTTTTGGTGAAAATATTGATTAAACAATGCTTTATTCAATAATAATATCGCTAATTCAAAAAATTAATTTTTCTTCGAGTTATAGTGATTTTATTAACACGGTATTTACTGGCATTTTTCGTAATATATACGAAATATTTTGAAAAAAAAATTTAATTGTTAACATCTACGATCCTTTATTTACATAAGTAACAGTTAAAAAATCATGCATTTTTTTTTATTAATATATAAAAATATAACTTTAGTAAAGGTGTATTTTCTTTTAAAAAAATAATACATTTTCACTAAGATTTAAAAAAAAAAAATGGTTTCATTATATTCCGTGATTGTTGATTAATAAATATTGAAAATTTCAGTAAAATTGGTTGATTTCCTGAATTTTAGTGTATTTTTAAGTGAAGGGGGGGTCAAAATGTTTTTTCATTTTTGGGAATCGACCATTGATTTGCACGTACCTAAAAAAAGGGGTGAAAAAAACAAATAGGCAACAAATAAATGGTATCAAGGGAAAGTGTATTTGTGTTTTAACTTATATTTTAAAGCGTTTTTATTTTATTTAAAACGGGTGTTAAAACGTAATGTTAAAATTGAAAACAAAATGGATCCATTTGATCACGTGACTCTCGCCACTACTTTTAAATCGAACTAAAAAAGAAAAAAAAAACGCTTCAAAATAAGTTAAACCACAAATAAAAATTATCCAGATAGGTAGAAGAGTAACTTATCTTGCCTTTGGTAACATTTTATTTGTTGCCTATTTGTTTTTTTTTTTTTGTTTGTTTTTTTTTTTTTTTTTTTCCACCCCCTTTTTCGTTCTGTTAGCTGTCGTTATAAATACCCCAAAAGATTCTATCTTTGTGCGATTACACGTCAACACTCTGGGGAATACCTGAAAAAAAAAAAAAACCCAACCCAGGCGGTCAACTTTTTAATGGCAATAGAATGTAAAGTGATCATTTTTGACCACATGGCGGCCATTTTGAAAATACCCCCCCCCCTCCCCCGAATGGTAACTCGTTCTGTCCTATGCTTTGTGTCCAAGAACCGGGGGTGGGGTTAGACAAAGGGTAACATTTTGCCAAAATTTCCTTAATTATTCGGGATACTGTTCTCATTTTGAACTTGAGAACAGTAGTCCGAATAATCCAAATTATACAAATTATCAATCCTCATTTAAAAAATTCAAACAATTTCATTACAGTCAAAAAATCTTATATATATATTAAATCTCCGAAACAGTTACATGGTAAACAGCTGAAGATCCCCGTGTTAATATTAGATGCTTACGTTAAGGTCTCCTGCTTTTGTTTCACTGTTAGATACTTAATCCCCCTTTTTATTTTATTTACTTACTATTATATATTATTTATTTATGAATTTTCCAACAAATGTTAAGTCTACACTATTTTGGATTTAGTTAGTTTCTCTGGGAATTTAAACTGCATTTTCCTTTTTTTTTTTTCTTTTTTTTTTTTTTTTTTTTGTTTAAAATAACTCAAAGCTTCTTTAGACTATATATAATATAAGTTTTTGAGTCCTTTTTTAACAAAGAAAATGCAGTTTAAATTCCCAGGGATACTAACTAAATCCAAGATATTGCAGACTTAGCACTTGCATGAGCCGACTTACTGTTGTGAAAATTCACAAATACGAAAGGGATTCAAGTATCTAACAAATCGAATGCAAGTTGTTCTGAATTGATTTCCCCTTCGCTGCACAATTTTGTTTGGGTTTGATCAATTCCCCAATGGCAGTCTGGATCCTGGCCCAAATCTTCTAACTTTATGATTAGCAGTTCTGGGCCACACAATGCCTGTCCCGTTTCTTGAGAAATTTGATCACTCCCTTGGTCACCTGACCATTTATAGATCCCCGATTGAACACATCCGTCAGAGGCGGTATAAAACTGGGCCTAGGTACACTTTGATCTGGGCAAGTCTGTTATGGTATCTCCATGTTAATTGAAAGACAATTCAATACGACGTGAGTTTTGCGTGTGCCCATTTAAGCATCCTTTATTGAACTACCGGGGGAGGGGGGTGGGTACACTTTATTCGTCCACTCTCAAACGGAGAGTTTCACCAAGGGGACGTTATTATAAATAACAGCACATCCCCCTTTTCCAAACAAATGTTGGATCACCCTTACTGATTGTTCATTCCCTAAATCGTTGAGGTGGCCTGACAGTGTGGCCAGATCGAGATGTGTGATTAGGAGTGGGGTTATCCTCTTGATTTGTGTCAGGTGCTGTGGCTGTGTGTGGGATGTGGTTGTTATGTTGTTTGTGTGTGTTTTTGTGTGTTTGATCGTCTGGTGGGAAGGCTTTCTGTGGGGTCTGTTTCTACTCTGGGTGTGAGACTTCCAAGAGAACCCTGTGAGGTGTCAGGTGGGTAACCCTGGAGTCTCATGGATGCCCGAGATGAGTCTTCCCTCAAATGTAGTCTATTCCTGCGAATTACTTTTCCTGATGGGGTCTACACCATGACCTGGGTTCTAGGCATGCTTGTGTGACAACTGCGGGAGACCATGTACCCGCGTCCTTCTCCAGTATTCGGACATGCTGTCCCACCTGCAGATTGGGAAGATATCTAGTATGCTGGTCGTAGTATCTCTTGTTCCGCTTGCCTTTGGTAGAGGCGAGTAGTGACTTCCTCTCTTTGTGGAATGTGGTTTGCACATCTGACGGGGAGGTTCCCTACCAACTTTTTATTGTACATTAGTTCACCAGGGGACGGGACTGTATGATCCAGAGGAGTTGTTCGAAGGCATAATAATACCATGTCCAGGTCACGCCCACTTGAGGTGGCTTTCTTCATCGCCGATTTGATTGCCTGTACACACCGCTCGGCCAAGCCGTTCGATTGCGGGTATCTGGGTGATGATGTGCGATGCTCAAAACCCCATTCCTTAGCGAACTGCTTGAAGAGGACGGAGCTGAAATGTGGGCCATTGTCACTGATGATCCTCTCTGGGATCCCTTGTTCCCCAAAGATTTGTTTGGTTAGGCCTATGACCTCCTGGCTAGACAAACTGCTTAACTTCCGAATAAATGGATATTTGTAGTAATAGTCCACCACTACCATGAAATCAGACCTGTTGAAATGGAACAGGTCTGTGGCCACTATCTGCATGGTCTCACAGGGATCTCGTGTGGCATCAGTGATTCCGCACTCTGTGATTTCTGGTTTTCCTGGCATATATCACATAGACAGAGCAGTCCAACTATGTCCTTATTGATATGTTAGAATACGCAGCTTTTAGCTCTCAGTTTGCACTTCTCGATCCCTTGATGTCCATAGTGGATCTTGTGAAGTACCTCTGCTTGCATGGACTGGGGTATGATAATACGATTGCCCTTGGTTAAGATTCCATTCTCGATGGCCAGCTCATCCCGGTAGGGCCAGTATGGTCGCATTCTTGTTCCAATCTCTCTGCTCGTATCAGGCCAGCCTCGCAGAATCAAGCCCCTCAGCTCACACAGGGTGACATCAGCATTTGTTGCCTGATGTATTTGTGTCAATTTCTCTGCTGAGAATTGTACAAAGTCAACCCTGAGGTCGAGGTCGATTGTTTCCTTTGCTTTCTTGTTAGGTAATCTTGAGAGTCCGTCGGCTAGGACCATCTCCCGGCCGGGGCGATACACAATGGTTAGGTCATAACCCTGGATACGCAGTAGCATCCGTTGGAGACGAGGTGGAGCTGCAGTCAGGTTCTTAAGATTGATCATCTCCAGTGGTTTGTGATCGCTTTCGACCTGGAATGAGCATCCGTAGAGGTATGTCCTGAAGCGCTCACATCCAAACACAACTGCTAATAGCTCGCGTTCGATGTTAGCGTACCGTTTTTCAGTGTCTGTTAGCGATTTTGACGCAAAAGCTATCGGTCTTCCTTCCTGTAGAAGAGCCGCGCCTAGGCCTTTGTTTGATGCATCCACCTGGAGTACAGTCTGTTTAGTGGGGTCAAAGTATGTTAAAAGCATCTCTTTGCATATGATGTCTTTAATTTGCTGAAGCGATATCTGATGACTTTGAGTCCACTTGTATTCAGCATCATTCTTTCGTAGACCTCTCAGGGATGCTGTGAGATCTGACAGGTGCGGGATGAACGGTGGCATGTAGGTGATGATGCCCAACACCTTTTGTAGGTCGGTGACATTCATTGGGCTGGGTAACTCCTTGATTTCATCCACCTTGTGTGGGTCAGGGCTTATTCCATTTTGGTCGTACATCGCTCCGAAGAAGTGTATTTGCTTCTGGTCGACTGCACATTTTTCACTATTAAAAACGAGTCCTTCAGCTCATGCTACTTTCATCAAGTTGTGCAAGCTCTCATCATGCTGTACCTTTGTTTTGCCGTAGATGTCATCGATTAGCCCGAGAGTGCCAGGGCATTTTTCCAGTATCATGTCCATTTTTTTGCATGAAGACATCTTGTGACATCATTAGACCAAAAAGCATTCGCTGAAAACAAAATCTTCCAAATGGTGAGTTGAAAGTAGTCAGTGGCTGGGATTCGGTGTCTAGCTTGACTGACCAGTACCCATTTTTGGCATCCAGTTTTGAGAAGTACTTTGCACCAGAGAGCTTGTGTGCAAGCTCTTCCATCGCATAATGGCTCTGTTTAGATCTTTTGGATCCAGGCAGAGGCGCAGTTTTCCATTGCCTTTGCGAACATACACCAGGCTGTTGACCCATTCTGTCGGTTCATTTGTCTTCCTGATGATGCCTTGTTTCGCCATCTCTAACTCGGCTTGGATTTCGTCTCATGTAGATAGGACATTTGCGGGGTGCATGGATTACGGGGTAGCTGTCTTGCTTTAGCACAATATGGTATTTGCCCTCAAAGTTGCCTACCCGATCAAACTGTTCAGGATACATTTTCACTAGCTCCTTTGCTGAGCTTATGCGTGTTGGAGTCTCGAATGACACAGTGCAGAGTTACCAAGCCCAAGTCTCTGAGAGAAGGTAGTCCTATGATAATAGGCCCCTCTGAGGTCACCACAAAGAATTTTAGGGTTTTCCATGTCTCCTTGTAGGCACAATGTATCTGTACGGATCCATGCTGAGTGATGCCGGAGCCGTTGTACGCAGTCAGTACAGTTGGTTCACTGCAAGTTGCACCGGGGAGTGGTTGCCCTACCGTTTCGACTTGCTTTGGGAACATCTTCCGGAACGTACGTAAGGGGAGGGTGTTGCCCTCTGCTCCGGTGTCCACCTTGGCTTTTAGTTTATGGGTGCCTTCTCGGTTGGGAAGCCTTATACGAAGATCCGTAAAAGCCTCAGTCCGAGTGTCCCTCTGTCGCTGAATCATATCGAATGACAGTTCCTCGAAGTTTTCATAGAGCTCATCGTTGTCTCTCAGGCGGGTATTTACCGCGTGCACTCGGTTGCTGCGGTTTTTGTCCTGGTAACTGCGCTGGTGCTTACCCTGGACTCCCGGATGTCCGGTATTATCTCGGGAATATTTTGACGTCGTGTAGGTTTGTGTGGAGTACCTGTCCGTGCTTCCCTTTCTGTTGGTGCACACTTTTTTCCAATGATTTTTTTTCGTCTACATGCTGAGCATGTGGTACCCCCATGCCGGGCATTTTCCGTTTCTGTGGGGCTGGGTGCTGCCACATCGTTTGCAGTTGTTGCATCTGATGGCGTCTACCTCCTGACTCCCTCCTTCCTGGAGTTCGGCCAGTTGCTTCATATGGCTTATGGAAACCTCGTGTACTCTGCCACTACTCAGAGCTTCTTGGAGTGTGAGTCCCTCACCCCTTGCCAGGAGCTGCTTCTGTAGTTCCGGGTGCCTCGTTCCAGTGATTATTTGCTCTATCAGCCTTTCATCGGTTTCCTGGGTGTCTCGGAATCTGCATTTCTTTGCCTGCAACTTGCACCTTGCTAGAAAGTCATCTATGCTTTCCTCGTCCGTTTGTGTATACCGACGCAGGTAGAAACGTGCGATGCGGAAATTTACATGGGGCTCCAGTCGTTCCTCGAATTTACTCCAAATAATTTTTGGTTCATTTCGGTCCGCATCGTTTTCAAGCGTCCACGTATTAACCTTCTCAGGCCTTCTTCTCAGGCCTTCTTCTCAGGCCTTCTTCTCAGGCCTTCTTCTCAGGCCTTCTTCTCAGGCCTTCTTCTCAGGCCTTCTTCTCAGGCCTTCTTCTCAGGCCTTCTTCTCAGGCCTTCTTCTCAGGCCTTCTTCTCAGGCCTTCTTCTCAGGCCTTCTTCTCAGGCCTTCTTCTCCAGTCAACAACAGAATGTGGTCAACCTGTTTTTCTACTAGGATATTTTTAACCGAAAAGTAAAGGTTGCACCGTTGTTTGAAAAAAACCGGAAAGTCAACCATATTTGTCGACGTCCAACATAATATAGGCGCACACGTGTTCATCGCCATGGTAAATAATAAAATAGATTTGACACAAAATACAGTGGCGTTGGATATTAATATCGTAATATACTTTTAAAACACAGTATTTCTTTTTTTCTTTTTTTTTTTTTTCTTTCAAGATGGCGTCGTCCATGTCACACGTGCTGTATTTCAATACGCTCCTTATCGCTTCTTTGCGTTTCTGTCTCTGTGTTTTCATTCTTTTAGTTGCCGTTTCCTGTAGGCGTGCGTGGTTTTCGTTTTTTTTTTTTTTTTTTTTTCCTTTTCCGTTCGCTGCCACCATGTTATGGTATCTCCATGTTAATTGAAAGACAACTCAATACGACGTACTGGGTTTTACGTGTGCCCGTTTAAGCATCTTTTATTGAATTCCAGCTCCCCGAAAAAGAGCACTCCAGATTGGCACTTTTAAGTTTAAATTTAATCTAAAGTAACATGAAAAGGGCAGTAACTCTTGATTTGTTTCGTGTGAAAGTTGTCTCCCCTTGAAGTTCTAATTAATTTCATAACTTTCATTCAATCAAGAACGTGAAACACTACTTGGTTCTTAACCCCCCCCCCCCTAAATTTTACCATTCTTTCTAAAAGTTCTGTCCTTTTTTTCCCCAAATCACATTTGCTACTTAGGGGTTTGAAAGACAAAATACTTAAAATTGCTGATAAAACAAAACTTTTTAGTGTATTTATGACAAATTGATTTGTTTTGAAAATTTTTTTTCTTTAAATCCATTTTTTTTTCTTTAAATCCATTTTTTTTTCTTTAAATCCATTTTTTTTTCTTTAAATCCATTTTTTTTTCTTTAAATCCATTTTTTTTTCTTTAAATCCATTTTTTTTTCTTTAAATCCATATTTTTTTCTTTAAATCCATATTTTTTTCTTTAAATCCATATTTTTTTCTTTAAATCCATATTTTTTTCTTTCTTTAAATCCATTTTTTTTCTTTCTTTAAATCCATTTTTTTTCTTTCTTTAAATCCATTTTTTTTCTTTCTTTAAATCCATTTTTTTTCTTTCTTTAAATCCATTTTTTTTCTTTCTTTAAATCCATTTTTTTTCTTTCTTTAAATCCATTTTTTTTCTTTCTTTAAATCCATTTTTTTTCTTTCTTTAAATCCATTTTTTTTCTTTCTTTAAATCCATTTTTTTTCTTTCTTTAAATCCATTTTTTTTCTTTCTTTAAATCCATTTTTTTTCTTTCTTTAAATCCATTTTTTTTCTTTCTTTAAATCCATTTTTTTTCTTTCTTTAAATCCATTTTTTTTCTTTCTTTAAATCCATTTTTTTTCTTTCTTTAAATCCATTTTTTTTCTTTCTTTAAATCCATTTTTTTTCTTTCTTTAAATCCATTTTTTTTCTTTCTTTAAATCCATTTTTTTTCTTTCTTTAAATCCATTTTTTTTCTTTCTTTAAATCCATTTTTTTTCTTTCTTTAAATCCATTTTTTTTCTTTCTTTAAATCCATTTTTTTTCTTTCTTTAAATCCATTTTTTTTCTTTCTTTAAATCCATTTTTTTTCTTTCTTTAAATCCATTTTTTTTCTTTCTTTAAATCCATTTTTTTTCTTTCTTTAAATCCATTTTTTTTCTTTCTTTAAATCCATTTTTTTCTTTCTTTAAATCCATTTTTTTCTTTCTTTAAATCCATTTTTTTCTTTCTTTAAATCCATTTTTTTCTTTCTTTAAATCCATTTTTTTCTTTCTTGAAATCCATTTTTTTCTTTCTTGAAATCCATTTTTTTCTTTCTTTAAATCCATTTTTTTCTTTCTTTAAATCCATTTTTTTCTTTCTTTAAATCCATTTTTTTCTTTCTTTAAATCCATTTTTTTCTTTCTTTAAATCCATTTTTTTCTTTCTTTAAATCCATTTTTTTCTTCTCTTTAAATCCATTTTTTTTTTTCTCTTTAAATCCATTTTTTTTTTTCTCTTTAAATCCATTTTTTTTTTCTCTTTAAATCCATTTTTTTTTTTCTCTTTAAATCCATTTTTTTTTTCTCTTTAAATCCATTTTTTTTTTTCTCTTTAAATCCATTTTTTTTTTTCTCTTTAAATCCATTTTTTTTTTTCTCTTTAAATCCATTTTTTTTTTCTCTTTAAATCCATTTTTTTTTTCTCTTTAAATCCATTTTTTTTTTCTCTTTAAATCCATTTTTTTTTTTCTCTTTAAATCCATTTTTTTTTTCTCTTTAAATCCATTTTTTTTTTTTCTTTAAATCCATTTTTTTTTAAATCCATTTTTTTTTTTTTTTTTTTTTTTTTTTTAAATTTTATTTAATTGTCTATAAAATTCCTTTAATTCCAGAGGTCGTTGGTGTCAAAAAGTCCTAACAGAAGAAAGAACAAGGGAAATTACGGAGACGAGGAGCTGTTCGGAAAATTACAATTCCTCCTGTGGTTTCTTTTCTTATAGTACCTGTGCATTCGTCCGGTAAGTTTATTTACCTTTTTTAACCGGAAGTCGAGGTGGGGGGTACTTTGAAAGTCTTATTCTTAGAGTCGGGTTTTTATTAAAAAAAAATAAACTGACGCCACCACATCCTCTTGGCCTTTTTGGCCTCCAAAAAGGAAAAGGGTTTTTTTTGAGACTTTTCGTTTATTTATTTATTTTAAATGGTTTCAGGTGTCGGAAAGAAACATGGCTGAGACAACTCGGATGTTGATTAAAGTGTGCAGGTTATCTTGATTCTGAGTTCAATTTTGAGCAGCAACAGCAGCAAGACAATTTAACAGAATGTCACAATTCCTGGAGACTGGAATGGCAATCAAGGGAGGCGCGATAGCGCTCTATCCCTTAATAGACTTCAAAAACGACCTATGCTAGAAATCTCATTTCTTTGATCAGTCATAACTCAAAAACCAATAAACCAAATTATTTAAAACTTTGCACAAAATTTTTATTTGATAGGTTCTATAAGTGTGTAGAATTTCAGCATCATTAGTCAAGGCAACCCAGAGATCCAGAAAGGTCAGGAGTGATTTTGTGTTATCCGTGTGTACGTACGTACATGTGTGCCACCCTGTATCTCATCGACTATTTGATGGATTCAGCTGATTTTTGGCAGAGATAGAGGTTCTAGTGTCTAGTTGATGGCATTTTAATTTCAGTTTACCATATACCTTAGTTTTCCAGAAAATTCAAAAAAACCTTAAAAATTACCATTGTCTTGAGGCATAGCCTTTACAAAAGTAGTGACATTCTATGATAAATGCCAGTATACTGAAATCATATGCCCTTAATAGGGTTAAGATGAAAATTCATGTACACTAAATGTACAAAAGCAAGGAAATTCCCAAATTTTTACACTTTTATTGTCATTAAGGGTATGGCTACATATCAACCAAACCATTTCATTATCACATCACTACAGTATAAATCTCTATGCATGAGTGGATGAAGTGTGTGAGGTGCGCTGAAGAAAAATTCCTACAGTAAAATACATAGCCCTGTTGTGCTCGCATACCCTTAATGACAATAAAAGTGTAAAAATTTGGGAATTTCCTTGCTTTTGTACATTTAGTGTACATGAATTTTCATCTTAACCGTATTAAGGGCACACGATTTCAGTATACTGGCATTTATCATAGAATAGACATAGGGCTTCAATAAAGGGTTGAGGTTTAAAAATTCCATGACTGTCCTAGAGTTTGACACAAGGCACCTTAAGGTCAGAGGGCTAAATAGCTGAAAAAGTGATATTTCATCTACATAGTTGGGATCTGTATTTGGACGAAGTGATAACTATGGACGTCGTAGAATATTTTGAATATTAATTTAGTAACTTCTTCAATACACTATCGTTGGTTGCTTCGAGCGTTCATATGTACATATGACCTTCCACATTTTTTTTCGTAGTGGTCATGGAGAAAAGGATCTCAAATTGCCAGCATCACTATTTAAATCTTATTTGTTAATGAAATCACATGATCTGCTTGTATATGTATATACATGAGTAAGATGATACTTTAAAGATGTATATTTAAACAGTAGACTATCAGGATAAAAACAAAGCTCAATATAGTGAATAGAGCAATAATATTAATGAATTGAATAACAATGAAATGATAAATTAATCAGATTTTATTAAAGTTCAAAAACAAGGAGTGATACTGCGTCCTTAACTCGTGAGTTTTCAAAGAAAATCTTCTCCTCAGAGGACCATTACTGCAATGACATTACTGCAGGTAATAAAAATTAAGCTTTGAAAATATATAAAAAATATATAAAACATCAAATATATTGACCAAAAATACATTGTTTTGTTAAACTTATACAGTTCATCCAAGTCAGAAAGTTTAAAACAATTTCAAGAAAAAAGTAAAAGTCGATTTAAAAAAAAAAAAAAAAAAAAAAAAAAAAAAAAAAAATTCCAGAAAGTGAATGGTAGTCCAAAAAACGAAAGTTATCCAGGCGGGGAAATTTGCTTGCTATCGATAAAGTATTTATTTACCTCCTCTCCAGGAGGTTAGGCACAAGGCCAGTTTTATCTTACTCCCACAAGATGTGACCCAAGGTCGGGTCGGGAAAGTTGGGTTTGAAATGCCAGCGCCTGAGAAAGTGAGCACTCTGGGCAGCCCCGTCAGCATTCCCCCGGTAGGGACGCCTCAGGCAGTAAGCAATAAACTTACTCCTCCCCAAAGAGGAGGCAAAGCCTGGGAGGGTGCACCTCCTAGAACTGCGCAGGACCGGCGTAAATCAAGCCCCGAAGGCCAAGACAATACCAGTCTATGGGGTGCAGTATCCATCGGAACAGATACTACACTTTGATCTTAGCCAAAAGGCCAAGAACACAGCTATCAATGGAGTAGATGACAATGAAAAGTATATTCAGGATGCAAATTAGTACAAACAAAATTAATTTCTGAATGAGGACTTAGTCATTTTTCGGATGAGTCTCTATCTTTCCGAAATTCAAAATCCCATAAAAACTGGTTTAAATTTTCAGAAAATGCTCATTTCAATAAATACTGAAGATTAATAATAATAAATAAAACAAAATTAAAAAAAAAAATTTAAAAGAATAACATTTTTTTTTTTTTTTAAATCTGAGACTTTCCATTCATTAGTGGGTGGTTTGGTTTGGTAGTTTTGTTTTACGGCATATCAACCCTTTTTGGGTTATTTAATGCCGAATCTGGTCTTGTTTTCTTCTCTTTTTTGTTTCTTTCCCCTTTTAATATCTGTTTCTATTTAACCCATAGTTGGGACCCTAACAGGTACTACCACTCCGGGTCAGGGTGGACCTGGGAGCAATGGTAATTAAGAGGAGGCTCCACATTCCCCAAAGTCCGTAAGCCGGATCTCACCATCGGATGTAGTTTAAGGTCATATCCAGGACCGGGAGTAGGGTAGGAAAAATAAAAATAAAAAAGGGGAGGGAGAAAGGGAGAGGGGCTGTTGTTTTTGTTTTTGGTTTTGTAGAACATAATTAAGTTTTACAAAAAAAAAAAAAAAAAAAAAAAAAAAACGTCAATGTAGGTGAATTTCGTCTCAGGGAGCCACAGGGCAGCCTGATCTGGTATCACCAGGCATTCATTAGTGGATCACATTTAACTGAAATGACTAAGGACTAGGATTCTTTCATGTCGACAGCGACTAAACGCATCAACTTCGTCTACCCAACAACTTTGTTCATATTTGTTTTAAAAAATTTTTTTTTAATAAATGAGGCTTAAAGCATGTTCAGATGCAATATTTATTAAAATAAATAAATATATTTTTATTTAAAAAATTTTTTTTTTTATATACACTTTTTGACTAATTTTGTGAGACACCTCGCATCTTCAGAGTATGAAATAGAAGTTGTAATATTTCCGATAGTTCCGTATGGTTATCAAAATGTTTAGGTTGGGAAATGGACGTGGTGTTGTTATAACGGCTCATTTTGTAAATATGCGGTAACACGCATGCACGCGAGATGTGTATTAAAATAGGAACTTTAATTTTTTTTTTCATTTTTTTTTTTTTTTTTTTTAGTATTTTTTAAAATTTATTTTTTGTATATTTTTTAATTTTTTTAAAAGACATCTTTTTAAGAATTTAATAATAAATGAGGCTAAAAAGCCTTTAACTTTAAACTTGTTTACGTCCATTGTTTATAAGTTTTCTAAAGTCAAAACATTCAAAATATTTTGACAACTGATGTCTGCTCCGTTATTCTGTAGATTTGTTACGCAAACAGAATTTTGGATAACCTGCAATTTTATTTGTAAACTGGAAGCGAGACCCGGTGTTGCCCAGGGTTAAAATAAAAGCCATATGTCTTCTCACCTCCATCGTATAACGCTATATACTTTATTATTTTTTGTAGAATTTTGTATATTCGGACTACTGTTTTTATCTTGGGTGTTTTTATCACAACGTTTCGGCCGATGTAACCTCCGACCTTCTTCAGGTGTACTTTGTCGATCATATTTAAATGCTTCTAAGGCAAAACTCTTTATTTTAACACCTATCAGAAACTTTTAGAAATCTCTGCAAAAACTTGATTGTTAACGAGATCTTCCAATGATCGTTAACAATAATAACTATGAACGGTCATATGTAAATGCTTCCAAGGCGAAATCTATTTTCTTTAACAACTATAATAAATCTGTAGAATTTGGTATATTCTGACTATTCTTCTCATCTTGGGTGTTTTATTACAACGTTTCGGCCGATGTAACCTCCGACCTTCTTCAGGTGTACTTTGTCGAACTCGGGAATCTGGATGGAATTTCGAACGGAACCCTTTATTAAACCAACGGGGGTAGCATGCTCTCGTTCCATCTGCCATGACTGGGAAGAAGTCTTCAGTAATTCGCAATTCTTCGTATCGCCCGCACTGAGGATTGAACCTTCAACCTTCAGATGACTGTCACTTAGAACTGAATTTTACTTAGTACTATATCCACCGCGTCACGGGTCCTTGCGGACAAAGTACACCTGAAGAAGGTCGAAACGTTGTGATAAAAACATCCAAGATGAGAACAGTAGTCCGAATGTACCAAATTCTATGAATTATCAACCCTCATCTAAAAAATTCCGAAACATTGTTTTATGTTTTATAATATTCAATTTTTTGGGTCGGACTGAGAGGCGTAATCAGCGTTTATTGGGCGGGGAGAATGGATGGAGAATGGATGTAAGTAAAGGGACATTACGTAAAATTAACTTATAGTCTAATTCCATCGAGGTACACCGAGGACACTTGTGCAGTACTGCTCCAAGCCCTGAACCCCTTAGCATTTCTGTTTTTAATTTCTATAATAAAGGTATAAGTGTTTCATTTTTAATGGATGTGTAGCATGACCCCCCACCCCCCACCCCCACCCCCTTGATCCAGATGAAATATACTTATACAAGTACCTTGGGTGATGTAGTTTCAGGAATATACTAGCCTTATCCTATCTAGCATTGCTCGGAAATCTTCTTTTTGGGGGGGGGGGGGGGCATAATATGGGCACAACCCCCTATTTAAATCCTCGAATATTTCAGATTTGCATTAAATTTCATCCGTAGTCACTAGACACCAATTAAGCAAGATTCCCTGAATTTCAATTTCTTCTTGAGACCGTTTAAGCTTAAGCCTTGAATTTTAAACATTTTTCTCGACTCAAAATACTGTAATAGATTTTTATCGAAATTGGAATAAGGATTTTAGACGTTAGTTTTGGTATCATATCTTGTAAGTTTTTGAAAGGCTGTGGGCAATGCAAATTCCGGGTAAGATGCAAGTTGTAAGGAACAAAAACAATAACAATAAATCGAATACGAAATATGACTTACTATTTATTTTTCCTTTTTTTTCTAAAATCTTACATAACAGCAGGAGTTTTTTTTAGCTGTTCGGGTGATTAAAAATCATTATTTAATATTTCGGGGAAAGAGACTTCCCTTTGTCAAAAATAATTAAACCAGAAGAAAAATTTCTCCGGCTGTGCAGAGAATCCTACAAAACAAAATGGCTGCCAGATGTAGAACCACAGCCTTTCAAAAACTTACTACTACTATACCCAGCAATGCTTCAAGCGAACTACCATTCTCTACTATCATATCTTGATTTTAATCTTCATAAGGGCACATAAAAGTGGTGCAAAAAACTATTCTTATGGAAATATGTAAAGTTAAAGAAGCAAAACGATTGAAGACGTTCCCCAGGAGATCAAATACAAAAATGTATTTAACAAATTAGATCTTATGAATCTAGGATGTTAAATACTGCAGATAAAATTAAGCTCAATGGTTAACGGGTTATGTTAAACAGAGCTTTCATATTATAATTAGCAATATACATGAAACACTGAAATTGCTTAAAAATATATCCATGATGGCATATAAAGAGCTTGATGATATAAGAATTATTTTTTAGTCAGATTTACAAAAAAAAAAAAAGAAAAAAAGGAAGTTATGACTTTTTGTGCCTTGCACGATTGGATGTTTTTCCATATGCGTTTCATCACATTTTTTACACAAACTTGTCAATAAAAAAAATAAAAAAATTACATCTTTGTTAAAACAGAAAATTAAGCAATGAAATTTGCCATTATATAAGTCTATTTTTGTGCAAGGAATCGGAATATGCCATTGAAAATCTCCAGAATTGAATGGTTTCCAAATAATCTGCAGTAAATGCACGTAAATCTGCTGCAATACCTTAAAAATACCATGTATCCATTTAAAAAGAAAAAAAAAAAAAAAAAGTTAGAACTCAAAGTTGAATTGTAATGCATTTTATGTAGAAGAAATCTAATACTAGGATTAAAAAAAAAAATGGATATATTGCAAGATTTCTTTGGTATTATTGTAGATTAGCACTTTCACTAAATCCCCCTGTCTTCCCAAAATGTGATTCTACCATTTAAAAATTTTTTTTTCTTCTTGGCAATTACGTGTGAACACCCTGATAAAATTGGCAGAAAAAAAAAGCAAAACAGTTTTAGAATCTAATGTAAAATAATCCCTCATTTCAGGCCATTCTAGTGTTTTAGGGCATAAACCAATTTTGTTTTTTCTAAGGGAGATAAAATCCTTTCTTTTTTTTTTGGGGGGGGGGACAGGGGGGTTTGTTTTTTTTTCTTGCTTTTTTTTTATAGACGGCTATGTATGGTTTTAAGAGGGTTTTTGTTGGATGGGGGTTTTCCACTCAGACTTAGTGTGTGTGTGTAGCATCTTCTCTTGCATGCAAGTATTGTTGAATATAAGACAACTCATGTCTAGATATTCTTTGGTAGATCCTTTCAATAGTCCTAATCAGGATCTTAGTTTCGGAGGGGAATTGGCTGATGAATTTGCCATAATTTGCATTTGTCTCCCAAGTACTTTCGGACCCATCTGGGTCCATCTTCGGGGGAATGAGGTTAATCAGGTACAGACTGTGTTAGTATTATAGAAGTTTCGTACTTATTACATATAGTTAGAATTATAGATATTTTAGTATATTATTACTAATATATTTTAGTTATTATTACTAATATATTTTAGTATATTATTACTAATATATTTTAGTATATTATTACTGATATTAAAGTTAATTCTATTAATTACGTTGTTTTTTTTTTTTTGTTTTTATATATAGGACTTCTAATATATGGAGTTTTTTGTTTGTTAGTACTATATTCTAAGATTTTGGTATTTTCTAAGAGCTTTCTGAATTGCGATCGGGGCAGGAATGGTCGTTAGTTGGGATATGGCGCTAGTATCAGACAAATGCATCGTCAATCTTCTCAACAAAGTCGTGGTAGTCAAACCTTATATATATATATATATATATATATATTATTATTAGTACTTCGTGTATCCACATAAAATATTATAAGGAGATATAATTTTTTTATGTGTCAGTTTTCAGTATTTACTTCAACAGTGCTCGATACGTAAGTAGAGCTAGGTAGTAAGCAATGAAAATATTTATGGCAATCAAGCTACACAGAGGTTCCCGTGTTTCATCCCCCGTTTCATTTAGCCTGACGATTCCCCCCCCGGGGATGAAATACGGGAGCCTCTGTGTAGCTTGATTGCCATATATATTTTCATTGCTTACTATATATATATACTATATATATATATAAATTAGTAAATGTTTTTATTCGAACATGTACAAGGTCTACTACACTGGCATGTCGATGTTATCGATTTACAGCTATCAAGAGCTGAGGTCTCATCAGGCAGAAAGTTTTTTTGTGATCCGACCAGGTCGGTGAGACCTCAGCTCTTGATAGCTGTAGATCGATAACATCGACATGCCAGTGTAGCAGATCTTGTACATGTTTGAATAAAAACATTCACAATACAGCTCTATATCTTTATTGAGCACTCTTTTATAAGCCCGGTTTGATTCCCTTTGTATTCCTACCCTGTGGATTTTTACTCTACTCTACCTGGATTACTATATATATATATATATATATATATAATTTTTTTTTTTTAATCCATAAAACTTTTAATGTATTTAATTGTATCTTTTTAAAATTTTATTTTATTTATTTTTATATTTGTAGGTATAAAATATGTACTCGCACTTATAATCATACCTTTCTCATCTCAAAGTCTATAATGGACTGTTGCCCAGGTTGGGAAAAAAAAGATAACGATACATGTATTGGTAAGTATATTCTGCTATTCGAAATGTTTCAAGTTTATCGTGACGACATCTCGTAGGGAGTGATTGGAAATAATTTGCTGTTAAGTGATCGTAATTTATTACTGCAATATAATTATTTACAAAGAGTTGGGTTTTATTTAGAATTCAATATGGGTGCCAGCATTCGCCACCAACTTCTTAAGCTGACCGGGAACTGAATTTCATAATGAACTTTTTTCTTTTTCTAGTGAGTCGCCATTTATTAAGGCTAAAAAACACTTGAGGATAAGGATTGAAAATCTGTGCATACCACTTGGTGAAAAAAGCAATTCTTCCCTCTTTGTAAGAAACCTTGCTCATGGAATGTAAGGGGGTTAAGGGTTATCAAGGCTAAAAAACACTTGAGGATAAGGATTAATTATATTGACAGTTGAATGAATACTACAGGGTGGGCAAAAATAAGGGTCCTATTTTTAAAAATTCATAACTTTTTTTTTTTTTTTTTTTTTTTTTTTTTTTAGAATAAGTAAAGGACCCCTTCCGAAGCAAGTATTAGCCCTAAGGAACGTACCCTCATTTAGAAAACATTATTTTTGCTTAAAAAACTCAAAACAGTGTAAAAAACAATACTTTAGTTTTTGTAAGTTTTAAGAAGTGTTTTTCGGCTAAAATTTGTTTTGTTTATTTCAAAAAATCTCGGAAGGGTCAGTCTACACACACATAAAGTTTGGTGAGTTTAACTTTTATTTTGTGGAAGTTATTCAAATTCAAGTTATTCAAATTTAAAGATAGGACCCTTATTTTGGCCCACCCTGTATGAAAGAAGATTGAAAATCTGGGCATACCACTTGGTGAAAAAAGCAATTCTTCCCTCTTTGTAAGAAACCTTGCTCATGGAATGTAAGAATAAAATGGGCTGCTATTTTCTAGGGAGGCTGTTTCAATATAGAAATTTTGAATCCTCGTCGTATTCATCATTCACCTACGTCTCGTTGATCCTTGTTCTGTCAAGTTTAGCAACACGTAAGAAAAGTTCTTTTAGGATGCGGGGTGTTGCAAAAATTAATTGTGTATTGGTTGACAACACCGTGCGTGTTTGAATGTAAGACAGTCAAAAAAAAAAAAGGGGGGGGGGCAGAATTATTTTTTACAGTTCTAAAAAATCTTTTTGTGTCGCTATTTACTTGCCTCCCCACGAGGGCAGAATACATAATCTTATAGTGTGCATGTTTGTTTTTTTTCTTTCACAATACGTTTTAATAAAGACAGAAGATTCTAGTTTTCGTATTGTGTATTTTAAAAAAAAAAAAAGGGGGGAGGATATATGCACTCTATTTAAAACTTTTTTAATAAAAAAAAACAAACATCGAAGCATCCAAAATCATAAATATATAATATATCCATTTTCAAAATGCATATATATCTTTATTTAGTGTAGGATGCGTTTAATCTTCCGTTTTTGCCTCCCCATGAGGGCGAACTTAGACTTCAAAAATAAGTTTCCAAATTGAGGAAATTTAAATATTATATATATATATCCACCCCTTCTCTAAATATAAATATTAACATGTTTCAAAAGAAAAAGTTGTTGATTTCGTTTGTGTATTAAAAGTTGTGAGTAGTCGTTTATTAAGAAAAGGTTGTGAGTAGTCGTTTATTAAGAAAAGGTTGTGAGTAGTCGTTTATTAAGAAAAGGTTGTGAGTAGTCGTTTATTAAGAAAAGGTTGTGAGTAGTCGTTTATTAAGAAAAGGTTGTGAGTAGTCGTTTATTAAGAAAAGGTTGTGAGTAGTCGTTTATTAAGAAAAGGTTGTGAGTAGTCGTTTATTAAGAAAAGGTTGTGAGTAGTCGTTTATTAAAAGGTTGTGAGTAGTCGTTTATTAAAAGGTTGTGAGTAGTCGTTTATTAAAAGGTTGTGAGTAGTCGTTTATTAAAAGGTTGTGAGTAGTCGTTTATTAAGAAAAGGTTGTGAGTAGTCGTTTATTAAGAAAAGTTGTAGAGTGCACGTGTTAGGTCAGCTCAACCGGAAAACACCAGTGAAGACGGAAAAGTGTCACTTTTATTTGGCTGTTTTTTTTTTGGGGGGGGGGGGGTCAATATTCTTTGTATGGTCCAAAAATTGTGTATCGGTGATAAATATTTTCTTTTTGTCAAATATTAGTAAATTGGAACAATTTCGAGTTAAAATCTAATTAGTTTTACGCATGTAAGCGTAAAAATAACATGCTTGAAATGTGTAAACAATCGCTAATGGAGTCGTTGAAGAAGAAATGGTATATGCATATACCGTTTCTTCGATGACTACATTAGTGATTATGAAAAAAAATGTTTTACAATAAAGTGAATAAATCTTTTGTACGTCCATACCGCCACCCTCATCGTTGTGAACTCAAGTCGTTGATAAAATGCACGCCGACGCTTTAGTTTATAAAAGGTTTGCTCAAACAGAAACTTTGCGAGAGAGATGGGATAGTCAATCACTAAATCAGGCCACCCTTTGCCTGCCGTCCCCAGTTTTAGGGATGGCATGCAAATGTCTTCCTT
>OY744555.1:15672307-15687307 GCA_963556195.1 Sepiola atlantica
TAATAATAATACAAAATATCAATCGTCATCTCAAATTCCGAAATATTAATCTTCTGTGAAGAAAACCTTTACGGTATCATAAAAACGCCTGCAAATGTTATTGGCGGCATAGAATTATTTTGAAGGAAATTCAGTGGAGAAATTAGTCAGACAATTTATTTGGGTCTACCTACTCATTTGTGATCTGCATAAAAACAATATTAATATTAAAAAGGAAATATAAGCCTGTGAAGTTACCGTAAATATTAGTTGAGAGTAAAGTGGTCAGCTATGTTATATAACCTATGACACCTTGGATATGAAAATCCAACCTCTCGAAATCGTATAATTCACGAATATTACATGTTCTTACTTACCTAATATTGTGCACTCTCTTAATTCCTACACATCATATATATATATATATATATAAT
This sequence comes from Sepiola atlantica, assembly GCA_963556195.1. Classification (NCBI taxonomy): domain Eukaryota; kingdom Metazoa; phylum Mollusca; class Cephalopoda; order Sepiida; family Sepiolidae; genus Sepiola; species Sepiola atlantica. Next base: position 15,672,721 of record OY744555.1, read on the forward strand.
TTTTTTCCTACTCAGTGCAGGAGTGGCAGTTGCAGGCGGTCGCATAGGATCGAACGCAGTTTGTAGATTCAGCCTAGAATCATGAGCCTAACACCTATGCCCACGCGGCCGCGAGAAATCGCCACAGACAGTAATTGAAATTAACGTACTTACCCGAAAGACAGGTGCAAGCGTCTTGTCTCTCTATCTATCTCTCTCTCTCTCTCGATAGATATATATCAATAAATTTGGGAAGATTCATTTAAAAAAAATTTTTAAGCATCTTTAAAATTTATAACAAAAAAAAAAATTTTAACAGCCATGTTAGATGCATATATTTATTAAAATCAATATATATATATATATTTTCATGACTTTTTTTTCTAATTATTAGAAAAAAGTAAAGCTGAAAAAAAAAAGACTTAAAAAAAAAAAAATAAATGTTTTTTTTTTTTTTTTAAAGGCATTTTGCCTCTAAGTTATGTATGTATGTATGTATGTATATATATATATATATATATATATATATATATATATATATATATATATACAGGGTGGGCCAAAATAAGGGTCCTATCTTTAAATTTGAATAACTTGAATTTGAATAACTTGAATTTGAATAACTTCCACAAAATAAAAGTTAAACTCACCAAACTTTGTGTGTAGACTGACCCTTCCGAGATTTTTTGAAATAAACAAAACAAATTTTAGCCGAAAAACACTTCTTAAAACTTACAAAAACTAAAGTATTGTTTTTTACACTGTTTTGAGTTTTTTAAGCAAAAATGTTTTCTAAATGAGGGTACGTTCCTTAGGGCTAATACGGCTCGTGCTTGCTTCGGAAGGGGTCCTTTACTTATTCTAAAAATAAAAAAAAATAAATAAATAAATCAATAAATAAAAAAAGTTATGAATTTTTAAAAATAGGACACTTATTTTTGCCCACCCTATATATATATATTTTCATGACTTTTTTCTAATTATTAGAAAAAAGTAAAGCTAAAATAAAAAAATAAATTTTTTTTTTTTTTTTTTTTATTTTTTTTAAGGCATTTTGCCTCTAAGTTATGTATGTGTGTGTGTGTGTGTATATATATATATATATATATATATATGTGAAAATTGAAATTCAGCGAATCTTGCTTAATTGGTGTCTAATGATTATGGATATAAATTCAATGGAGATCTGATATATATTTAAATTCTTAAATGAAAGGCTGTGCCCATATTATGCCCACTAAATTATTTGTGAAGAATAACTTACTTCCGGAACTAAAAACATGGCTAACCACTTTTACTCAGAACCAATATTAATGGTAACTTCACAGGCTGGAATTTCCTATAAACCAAAAACTTTTTTATTTTTTTATTTTTTACCGTAAATGGGTAGGTGAACCAGTAACATTTACCGAAACACCCAATAACAAAATCTCTCAGAATTTGTTTTCTGTTATTGTTAAAACCATTTTTAAGGAGACTAAAATAACTTTACTAAAAATTCAAATACACAATGTTTTTTGTTTTTTTGTTTTAATTTTAATTAATTTTTTTATTTCTTTGAAATAAACTTTTATAGGTATTAAAAACAAAGAATGGCATTAATGGCTACATTTTTAAAAGCTAATATAAACTCTAGAGAATTTTATTTCATGGATTCTCATCCGAAGAATGCGGAATGTTTAATCCATAAAAATAAAAATAGAAGACTTGTTGAAACTTAATGTTTTTTGCAAGGGGGGTGGGGGGGGTTCTAATAAAAACGTTAAATGAAGATAAGAAAAAAAGGGATGGAAATCTGTTAAAGTTTTTATTGGTATGTTTTTTTTTTTTTTTTTTTTTTTTTTTTGAAAACGTTTTTATTGAGTCTTTTGTGTTAAATCTTTTTTTGTCTGTTTTCATTGATTTAACTGATTACTGGATGACCTTGTGTTCTCTCTGAGGATTTGTGGAATATATATATATATATATATATATATATATATATATATATATTATATACACACATATGATAATAATAATCCAGGCAAGGTAAACATCCACAGGATAGTAATCCAAAATTTCAATCGGGCTTATAAAAAGTGCTAAATATCAAATAGCTTTTATATATGATTATTTTTATATACACATATGTACAAAATCTGTGGTACTGACATGTCAATGTTATCGATCAACAGCTGTTATAAACAGATCTCATCAGGCAAGGTTAAAATTCGATCTTAACCGTAGATCATATTTGGAAAGAATGAAATGGGGAGAAAAAAAATTTTTAATTAAAATTTGGAAAGTCACGTGGTTAGAATTGGGACCATTTAAAAATCAAAAATAACAAAGTAAAAATATAAATTATAACTTTTTATTTATTTTTTTTTTTGGTAACATGTCTCCAGTTAGGGTTATTAAAAAGTAGACGTACAATGACTGATGAGATTTCAGTTTATAACGGCTGTTGATCGATAACATCGACATGCCAGTGTCGCAGATTTTGTACATGTCAGTGTAAATAAAAATCATATATATATATATATATATATATTTAAATTCCCGAAACAGTTTTTCATGGTAAACAACTGATGATCCCTTAAAATAGTGTTAGAAACAAACTAATATAATAACTGTAAAAAAATAAATTGACTTGTATGAGTGATTTTCCACTGAAAGACTTGGGACTATAAGTTTTTTTTTTTAATTTTTTTTTTTTTTTAAATATAGTTTTAATGGTTGAAACTTCCGAGACTATATATATATATTAGATTTATGTATTCATCAGTGTTTCGTCTTTATCAAAAGACTTCCTCAGGAGAAGAAAGCAATGCAGAAAAATCATACAGAATATTTTAGATTCGTCGGAAAGTGTCCAGACTTGGGCATGATTGTTGACGTGAACAAGCAGAGAACGACAAACATGATTTTGGTTGTAGCGTTATCAGCAGTGGCCTGTCTCTATCTATATCTTTAATTAGATCTATATATATATATATATATATATATTTAATTTTTATTTATTAAGAGGATCAGCTTAAATCTTCTGTGACACTAGTAATAACTATTCTGTTATTATTAAATTTTCTATACTTTCGTACACAATGCTTCATGCAAACTACACGACGCTGATGCATAAAAATAACCGAATACCCTCCTCCTCCGCCTCCTCCTCCCACTATTTATATAAAGAGAACTTGTTACAAACAAAAAAAATAGATGCTGTTAATTGTCTGATAATGTCTTCGGAGTGAAACTGCTAGTCAACATGGAAATTTAATTGTGCCTACACTGAATGGATCGATTTATTAGCTCTATTATATTGAGCACTCTATGAATAAGGCAATCTACTAACATATGCACTCTTACTCTGAGGCTGTTAGACTTAGGAACATGAAATTTTTGTAGGAATGATTTTTTCTACCCAAGTAGATTGTGGTAATCGTTTTGATTACGATGTACGTTATTTTAAAGGAAATGCCGTTGGGGAAATTAGTTTTAAAAAAATAAAATTAAAAAAATAAAAAAAATTGCTTTACCTACTCAGTTGTGACCTATTTGCGTTGTTATTAAAAAAGAAGTTTAAAGCAATTTACTTTACTGTAAAAGGGAGGGGTAAAATAATCCAATAATCAAAATTGCTGAATGCGGATTATTTTAATCGGTCGCTATTTTATGGTAAATATAAATTGCTTTAAACTCTTTGAAAAAAAATAAATGAAACAGTTTTTTCATGGTAAACAACTGATGATCCCTTAAATAATGTTAGAAGTAAACTAATATAATAACTGTAAAAATTAAATTGACTTACATTAGTGATTTTCCACTAAATGACTTGGGACTAAAAGTTTTTTTATTTATTTTTTTTTTAAATTTAAAATTTTTTATTTATAGTTTTAATGGTTGAGAAACTTCCGAGACTATATATATATATATATATATATATATGTGTGTGTGTGGCAGAATTGTAACGGATACACAGGGAAAAAAATGGAATGAGTTAAGCAGTTTCCACCGTTCTTTTTTTTCTTTCTTTTCTTTTCTTTTTTTTCTTTTCTTTTCTTTTCTTTTTCTTTTTTTTTTTTTTTTTTTTTTTTTTTTTTTTTTTAAATTAAATTTTTTAATATTATATATATTAATAATATTACTTGCGTCAGGGTAGTTTAGAAGTTCCGTATTATATTTCGGGGAAAATTTCCTTTCGTCAGATCAGATGTATGTTCAACGTCAATGAAATGGATCTGAAATGAAATTAAATTTGTTTCATTTTTTTTTTTTTTTTCTTCAAATCCAGTGTTCATCTTTAAATCTGTGTCGGCATTAATATTATGTACATTCATAAATTGTTTCATTTATTTTTAAATTAGATTTTTATTCATTTGCATGCGTTCAATTTAATTAATTTACATTTTTATCTCCAAGACAGGGAGGCAACTCTTGCTAACTAAGACTGTTTTATTTTTTTATTTTAATGGGCACGAAGGCGGAAGCGGAGAGAACGTAAAATAAGGCTACACCTTTTTTAGCATGAAATTTAGTCTCGTAAAATATGAACAACCCAAAATATCGAAGATGAAATACCATGTTACGTTTACAATGTCTAAAAAAAAAAAATCATTGTTTTTGTTTTAAAGATTTTCGTTATTTTATTTTTCAATTTTTTTTTTTTTTTTTTTTTTTTTTTCTTTCAAAAAAAAAAAAAAATTACAATTTCAGCATTTAAAATATTTCCATATGTATATATATTCTATTTTAAAAGTTCACTGAAAATATCAACATTAAGTTTTTAAAAGTTAATGAAATGATATTGATTTTAAACTTTTTGTTCAATGTAAAATTTAAAAAAAAAAAAAAAAAATCTAACAGCTTTTACAAATTCTCACGTCGATCCCAACATTACACTGGGTTTCATGGTCCCAAGAGACAATCAAATAATTCCAATCTTGCTTCTGCTGTGGAACCACATTTTTAGTTTTGTCTTAAAAAGCAGAATTTTGCAATTCAGGAACTTTCATTGAAAGGGGAGACAATCTGTCTCTTTGGGGGGGGATCATAAATATCAAACAATACTAAATAACTGATAAAAATTTGAGGTTATCTTGAACATTTTAACTCTGTAATGGCTGCCAAATCTTTACGATTATTTTGATCTGTTTTTTTTGTTTTTTTTTTTAATTTTCTGATATTTGCAATAACAAAGTCAAACTGATTTTTTATAAATGGAAGAGAAATGTATTACAAATTTTTTTGGATCTTAAGCTCCCCGCCACTAGTGCTAAAGTTAGTCGGCCGCTAAGAATAATCCTGCTGCCAAGGGAGACAACTTTTCGGCTTGCTAAATTTTTTACGCGTTAACCCTTTTCACAAGTGTTTTGAGTGCAGCTTTCCTTAAAGTTTTCTTTGCTCACGAATAAAAAAATAAAAAAAAGCTTTTATTTTATTTATTTTTTTTTTAAACTTTAATTACAAAAAAAATAACATCCATTAATATTAAAATCGTATATAATAAGTTATACATTCTTATTTTAAAAATTTGTTTTTTTTAAGCAAAAGTGGCTTAAAAGTTGTCTCCCTTGAATAGCGGGGCTTCTTTTTTTTTTTTTTTTTTTTTTTTGCGGGAGCTTCTTAAAAAGATCCAATCCCCCCCCCCTTCCCTAAAACGAAATTGAATTTTTTTTTTCATTTTTATATAACAAATTAAACCTAATAATGACATATATCCAATATAATGTAATATTTTCCTTTTCTGGCTTGGAATAACATTGGCAGTGTGCATTTAGCGCAAACATGATTATTAGCAATTAAACTATGCCGTACCAACCATCTAGCGGTGCTAAGGTTATCGGAGATTTTATAGGGCTAAATCTCTTACAGAAAGATTTAGAAAACAAAAGCTGCTACGATTTCTTCAGAAAAAGCAGGATTAATTACACCACGTAATCATCAAGCATAAATAAATAAACAAATAAAATAAAATTAAAAAAATTCGAACCGGGCAAAAATAATAGAGCATTTAACTTTTGCCCTTAAGAACGGTCGAAATGTCGGATGAAACTAATTGCAAACATTTGGCAGCCATTAGAGTAGAAATATTCAAGATAATTTGATTTAAAAAATTCTTCTTCTAAAAAAAACTTTCTTTTCTTTTTTTTTCTTTTCTTTTTTTTTCTTTTCTTTTTTTTTTCTTTTCTTTTTTTTTTCTTTTCTTTTTTTTTTCTTTTCTTTTTTTTTTCTTTTCTTTTTTTTTTCTTTTCTTTTTTTTTCTTTTCTTTTTTTTTCTTTTTTTTTTCTTTTTTTTTTTCTTTTCTTTTTTTTTTTCTTTTCTTTTTTTTCTTCTTTTCTTTTTTTTTTCTTTTCTTTTTTTTTTCTTTTCTTTTTTTTTTCTTTTTTTTTTCTTTTCTTTTTTTTTTCTTTTCCTTTTTTTTTTTCTTTTCCTTTTTTTTTTTCTTTTCCTTTTTTTTTCTTTTCCTTTTTTTTTCTTTTCCTTTTTTTTTCTTTTCCTTTTTTTTCTTTTCCTTTTTTTTTTCTTTTTTTTTTTCTTTTCCCAGCCTCTAGTCATGTTTGTATTTAAAAATTCCATAATATTCAACAAAATGACAAATTTTATATTAAATTTGGGTAAAAATACGAAGCAGTTGAGATATAAAAAAAAAAAAAAGAAAAAAAATCTAAACTATTAATTTCTAAGTCATCGCAAAATGAATTTTGACCTTTGCTGGGTCGCCTGTGTGAAGGGGTCTGATGTTGCACAATCTGAAACTGTTAATGATCTCTGGTTTACATCTGAGCGACGTCTTTTGTAATTTCATTTTTAAACATTGAATTTCGAGGACCTGTTCGTTTCTTTTTTTTTTTTTTTTTTTCTTTTTGTTTTTTAAATTTTATTTCTAAAGAATTAAACAAATAAAAGTTAAAGAAAAATGCAAAAACTATTTTTTTTTTTTTTTTACTACACAGGGGTGTGAGCTCTCTGCTTCTTTTTAATCCAGAAAAAAGTGGATTTCCACTGTTTGGTTGGATTTTATTTTCTCTCGCTGTATCTTTTTTTTTTTCTCCCCCCCCCCCCCCCCCCGCCATTGCCCTTTTCCATCTCATGACAGTTCTTCTGTCTACAGCAGCCAAAATCCGGGAGTACTAACAGCTTCCCAGTAAGACCATTGCATTTATTGTGGGGCTCATAGTTTGCACTTTTCATCCACATCACTACACCATTGTATGTTTATTAATAATGGAGTTTATGTATCTGTCTGGAGTTTCGGCTTCAGACAGAGTACTATGACTATTTATTAAGTCCGCCAGCTTCATTATATACTATTTAAAAAAACCCGCTATAAACACTATGCATACTTCCCAATTTACATAATCAATTGCTTTTGAACTTCTAATAAATTAGTATTCGCAAATATACACTCATGATTGTTTTCATATTTTAACATGTATTTACGCTATTTTGCTCGCTAATAATCTTACTTATAAATTATAATTTAGACAGACAGATACATGAAATGCGTTACGTAGTTAATATAACTACGACGAATGGATTAACGCTGGCTGTTTAATCAGTGGTTCCCATCCCTTCCTCCATTAATTCAATATGGCGCAACTGATTGAACAGCCAACGTTAATACGGCGCGTTACTTAAAATGTAAACAACAACGTTGGCATTATTTATTTATTTTTTTTTTTTAAACCGTTCTAAGTTTGTTTATTTTAATCTTATCAGCCATTAAATTCACTGAATCAAATTGCTTGATTAAAATAATTGATTTAAAAATTACTATTTAAACACACACACCTTATAACGAATTTAGTTTTCACTTTAGGACCCGCGCTAACTTTGACCCCGTCGTTAGGGTTAGGGTCGGAATTTTTAAAAAAAATTTTTTTTTTAATTGTTGATTTTAATTTACGTACACCTTTTTTCCGCCTTGAAAGACATAAAATATTACTTATTATATTCTGACCTGGATTTGGCGCAAAACGATTGGGTGTAAAGAAATGCGAGCAGACGACACCTTTTACTGTGCAAGTAAATAACTGTTTTTAGAATCGTATATAAGGTAACTATTATTTCCTCTTTTCCTTCTCTTATTAACTTTCATTCGTTACTACTACACTATTATAAATACTACACTCAATTTTTATTTAAAATTTTTATTTTCTTTACATTTATTTTTAATGCAAAAACTGTTTACGGTTGCTACAAACCAAAATAATTAAAACTTAATTTATCTTTTTATTAATGACGTTACTTATCATGTGCAATATATTATTTAAATTAATTGTAGTGATAAAAAAAAGCTCTACCCAAATTACATACTAGCAAAAATATGCGACCGGAGGGTATATTTTCTAGTAATACTAAAAATGCATAAACAGTGTATAAATGGCATTAGTCCTGAAATAGAAATTAATTAACCAACCCTATATTTTTAATTTTTATTAACAATTCAATTGATTGAATTTTAGGGAGTCGCCTGTTTCGATATTTCAAGTAATAAATTAAGTGTTGTATTTGTTTGTAAGGGTGGCATGTTGCGTACTTAGTGTTTATTGAATTATTTACGCATATACTGGCTTGAATATTAAGAGGGACACTGGCTATATAAATTTAAGCCTAACTTGATCGTTAATTAGGGGGGGGGGGCGTCCTTCTGTCTACAGCAGCCAAAATCTGGGTGTACTAACAGCAGCCTCTCCGTAAGACGACTGCATTTATTGTCGGCCGAGTTTGCACTGGAACAACTCGGCGGACTTTTCATCCACGTCACTAGACCATTGTATATAATACTAAAAAGACATAATTTGTGTATAAATAACATTAGTCATGTCCATCCCTGTATCTGCGACGCCTAAGCTAGAAATATCATTTTTTATCATTAAATGCGTAAATTTAATGGACGCATGTCTTATGTCACTCAAACACTTTTAATACAGGGTGGGCCAAAATAAGGGTCCTATCTTTAAATTTGAATAACTTCCACAAAATAAAAGTTAAACTCACCAAACTTTATATGTGTGTAGACTGACCCTTCCGAGATTTTTTGAAATAAACAAAACAAATTTTAGCCGAAAAACACTTCTTAAAACTTACAAAAACTAAAGTATTGTTTTTTATACTGTTTTGAGTTTTTTAAGCAAAAATAATGTTTTCTAAATGAGGGTATGTTCCTTAGGGCTAATACGGCTCATGCTTGCTTCGGAAGGGGTCCTTTACTTATTCTAAAAAAAAAATTTTTTTAAATCAATAAATAAAAAAGTTATGAATTTTTAAAAATAGGACCCTTATTTTTGCCCACCCTGTATTACGAGTTAAACAAACCGTGCGTGCGTGCGTGCGTGGTCCCCCTCTGTATGTGGCGAGTGTAAAATGCAATAAATTGGCAATTTGGGGCACTTTTGACCCCCCCCCCCCCCTTGACCTCCTGGGGGGGGGGGCGGGGGCGCGAACCAGAATTTTTCTGAGATCAAGGATGCTCATTTTATATCCAGAACAATTGTTTCTACATTTTGGCCAAGTTTCAGAAAAATTGAATGGATGGATCAAACGTTATGGGAGAAAAGGGTAAATTTTTTTTTGCCATTTTGGGGCCTTTTGACCCCCTGGGGGTGCGAACCAGATTTTTTTCCAAGGTCAGCGATACTTGTTTTCTATTAGGAACAATTGTCTCCACATTTTTGGCCAAGTTTCAGAGAAATCTAATTGATGGATGAAAAGGGTTATTTTTTGCCATTTCGGGGCCTTTTGACCCCCTGGGGGTGCGAACCAGATTTTTTAAAAAAAAATCGGAGAATGTCACTTTCTAACCTGACCAAAGTTACAACTTCATGCAAAATTTCAGAAATTCAATGGATGATTGCGGAGAAAAATCCGGACGGACATGCCTCAAAACATAAGTCCCCCGATTTTATAAAATCGGGGGACCAATAATAGACTAGCGAAAATAGACTCCCTAACGGTCATCTATTTTTGCTAGGCTGCCGCGTCCCCCCTCCCCCTTAAAAAGAAAATCGAGCACGAACGCAGATTCCAAACTATATCGAAGAACCAATTTTGATACGTAGCCTCGTTTTAAGATGATTCATTGCTAAGTAAAAGAAATGGGGAAAAAAACATTCGTATAACGTAAGTAGTTGAATCAAAATGTGTTTTATAACTTTGTGCGTTTGCTCAGATGGTAGCGTATCGGACAAATTCGTCCTAATCACTCTTTGACGTTAAGGTTGCGAGTTCGAATCACGGCCTCGACGTTGAAATTATTTATTATTTATTTAGTCGTTAATATGTACTCTAATGTATTTGTTATGTTTCTGACTTTGAAATTAATTAAATAGTAATTACCTTCCCTCTCCCCTCCCCCCCATCGTCTCCCGTTTACAAAAATTCTCTAGAACAGACAAAGTGCTTATATTATAAGTCGCTGTGTAAACAATGATGTTCAGTCCTGTTCTTAAGCAACCCGAAATAAAAATAAAAATAAACTCCTTTCTCTCCTTCTTCCCTTTCGTTCTCTCTCTTCTTCCTTCTATCACTTTAGACGACGGCGACGGCACCACCTGTTGCTCAGGCAAACTGCTCGCTGTCTTACCCAAACATTGACTGCTCTTATCGTGCAGCCTCCTTCCCACAATCCGTCTCCGCCAGAAGCACTTCCGTTTCCGCCGGAAGTACTTCCTTCCCATAAAAACGCATTGCTCCTTCTCTTTCTTTTCCCTCTTTGTGCCCGGCTCCCCACACGAGGTAAGTCGTACGTTTGTCGTCGTCTCATTCAAATATACAAGGACATCACGAAAGCTATTGTAAAACTAGTAAGTATCATGTCCTCCCTGTATTCATGTGCCTTCCTCCGAACCCCACAGTACAATTAGTTTTCATATTTTTCATTCTATAATAAAAGGTTCCCTCTCCCTAAAAGATATCTCCGCTCTGCCTTAATTTTGGTTATAATAGCTATATTATGTTTTTGAAGTGTTTCAGGATTCGTTTGATAAAATTAATCTTTACGATAACCTTGTGAAATATAATATCTCGATGGGCGTGCAGGTTCCGGTAAGTGTGAAGCTAATTCAGGATAACGCATCCTACTGATGTTACAATTACCAAAATGTCCTGCAGCCATTTCTGAGTTATTTTCAGTGTGGAGAGTATCTCCTCTCGTTGAGGTCATTGTTCATTCATCACAGCAACTCATCGTCTGAGTAAAACTGTTTAAATACTTATATGTCCGTCAGTATCCCACGTCTTGACGTTACTCTTCAAACACATTATACACATCACAGCTACTCATAGTCTGCTAAGATCAAAGTGTAGTATCTGTTCCGATGGATACTGCACCCTATAGACTGGTATTGTCTTGGCCTTCGGGGCTTGATTTACGCCGGTCTATGGGTCTGTCCTGTGCGTTACCCTGCTATGCTTTATTATTTCAATCCGGCCTGCGGACCTCCCAGTAAAACTCATATCATTTTGTGACAGACATAAAAGTAGGTTTCAATTAAGATTTACAGTTGGATAAAAATGTATAAATATCAGCGAGCGATGATGCATGTATATTTCATTTTTCATTAACTATTAATTTCAAATCTTTGGCCTGAGATGAGAAAGAGAGAGGCAAAGAGGAAACGAGAGACGACGAAAGGGCATGAAACAGAGAACCTATGTGAGGTGTGTCAAAACGAATGCTGGATCAACTTGCTACTTCCCCCGTCATTATTTTGTATGATTCCAATATGGCTCTTCGTCGGCGCCTTTTATAACATCACATACAGAAGTCTCTTCCTGTGCCTTTTCTGATGTAACAGAAGGTTTGTAACTACCATTAGAATTAAACATGTCGGTCAATTATGGGAGTGCAGGTTCCGGTAAGTGTGAAGCACATTCAGGATAACGCATCCTACTGATGGTACAATTACCAAAATGTCCTGCAGCCATTTCTATGAGTTATTTTCAGTGTGGAGAGTATCTCCTCTCGTTGAGGTCATTGTTCATTCATCACAGCAACTCCTCGTCTGAGCAAAACTGTTTAAATACTTTGTATTGATCAACACAGAGGTGCACATTGAGAGAGATTAAATTGATTTTCAAATTTAGTCACGTTGCGAAATTCTCTCCCTTCAAGGACACAATGTCTGAAGGCTGAGCAAACGCGGAACTATTTTGATTTCGAGGCGAGGGTCGTCATTATGCAAAATAGGCGTTTTGGGCAGTCAAATATAGCTTAATAAAAAGAATGAGATTTTTGCTGGACGAAGTGTTTTTTTTTTTTAGGGCGGGACGACACGTTGCGAAATTCTATCATTTTCATCAGTAAATAGTTAAATGTAAGGGACGCGTCTACTTTGTGTCTCTTCCGCAAATAGGAAGATTCAAAATTGTCCATAATCAATTTTTCTGCAAAATAGAAAAGAAGTTCATATAAACATAACCGATAAGGAAAGTAACAAAAATATAATTTCAAAAAGTCCCGAAGTTTTTTTGTTTTTTTTCTCCTCCTCCTCATCCAGACTTGATGTTGCAGGATGATGTCATAATGGACATGGCGTTGTCTCTGATGATAGCTAGAGATTGTACCTACAATGGCTAATGTCTCGTATGAATCGTTAAGTATCGGGACCAAGGACCTCAAGATATTGAATTGAGTACCGACATGGAAAACCAGCGTCTATAGTGTCCTCATATGTGATGAAACAAGGTCATGCCAGATCTGACTACATGTTTAGAAACAGATGAAAGTCTGAGGGTGTCAAATCTAGTGAGTAGGGTGAATATCGTTCGTCTAATGTCTCTTAAGAATCGGGAAGTATTGGGACGCAGGACACCAGATGCTTTGACTGAGATAGGCTGGCAAATGAAACGGTCGGTTAGGAAGCTGTACAGTCAAACCTCTACATACAGAATTTAATTTGTTCTGGGACCGATGCTGAACTCTCAATTCCGTTGTGAGTGCTGCCGCATGGTGGGCTAACCACGAAACTTAAACGTTGTATGTTGGATATTCCATCGAGTATAGTCGATACTTTGATTGAATTTCACGTCGTATGGCGGAAAAATTTGTACGTAGAGGTTTGACTATACTTGGTGTTTTTTTTTTTCATAGTTTCGGCAAACTGACCTGCATGCAAGGATTGACATAAGATTCTGCAATTCTTGACGACCTGCAAGGGTCGGGGCATGTGTGGTGTCCCATCTGAATGACTCCATCGTTTCTGTTCAACAAATTCCATTCTAGCAACTATTTAAGGCTAAAAGACATTTCTAAAAATAGACTGAGATAGGAATATTTGCTGACGACACCATGTTCTACTCTCGTCATGTGGGCCAAACCGACGCGCACATATCTGAGGCAATGGCTGTATAGGTTTTAAAAAATGAGCAGACATAACAAAAAATGACATCACTGTATTCCACAAAATGCTGGGTAGGTACGGCTACTTAATAATAATAATAATAATAATAAAAAATTAAAAAATTGAAATCTAATATACAGATAACAACAAGGACCCGTGGCGCAATGGATAAAGTACTAAGTAACATTCAGTTCTAAGTGAGTCTTCTGGGGGTTGAAGGTTCAATCCTCAGTGCGGGCGAATTGGCAGATGAAACGAGAGCATGCTACACCCGTGGAGTTAATAAAGGGTTCCGTTCGAAATTCCGTCCAGATTCCCGAGTTCGACGGAAAGATTCCCGAGTTCAACAAAGTACACCTGAAGAAGGTCGGAGGTTACATCGGCCGAAACGTTGTGATAAAAACACCCAAGATGAGAACAGTAGTCCGAATATACCAAATTCTACGAACAACATAAATATTTAATTAGCATTAGACAGATACGAGCGATGAATGAACGAATAATACTAACTTGAATTAAATTAATAAAATATACATAATTAAAAAAAAACAATAAACTAAATATTAATATACACAATAATATAAAACGAACAATAGACTTGGTTTAAATTTAGATTTAAAATTTAAAAAAAAAATTCTAAAAAAAAAATTTATAAAAAAAAAAAAATTTATAAAAAAAAGAAAAAATTATTTAGATTAGATTAAAAGAAATAAACTCCACCAGAATGCATTTCGGTTTCTTATCTATATACCAAATTCTACATAAGCTTTTTATGCATTTTCTGTCTTTCGTGCTCCCGCGCAGTTTATTTATCTGAACAGTTAAAGCACATAATGATTGATAATTTCGGAAAAGGTAACTTTGTGGCTAAAGCGACTAAAAATATTTATCAAGCTTACAGAGAAGAATCCCTGAATAAAAAGAAAGTTCAGAAGATGGTTTGCAAAGTTCAAAAATAGAAGTCCCCCCCCCCTCCTGAAGATGAAGAGATCGATCAGGACATCCTTGTGGCATCACTTAATGAAACCCTGCATGGGGGGGGGGGTTATTTATCTACCTTCCACAGCGGTAAGATGTGACACAAGGTCGGAAAGTGGGATTTGATAAGTCAGCACGCTAGAGGAAGAGCACCTATGACCCTTAAAATTTGCCTGGGCAGCCCCGTCGGCATTCCCCGGTAGGGGCGCCTCAGGCGATTAGCAATAAACTAACCCCTTCTCAAAGGGTGAGAAGGCAAAGCCTGGGAGGGTGGACCTTCCAGGACAAACCCACATACCAGCGG
>OY744555.1:15692307-15702307 GCA_963556195.1 Sepiola atlantica
CGGAGCACATTCTGTAGAAGTAATTGTTAAACAAGCACACGGATGAAAACATTGCGGCGAGGGGACAGGGGCTGGAGCCTGGTAGACAGTGCAGGACCTATTAGGTTAGAGACTATTTTTTGTACCCTGTTAGGTTAGAGACTATTTTTTGTACCCTGTTAGGTCAGAGACTATTTTTTGTACCCTGTTAGAGACTATTTTTGTACCCTGTTAGGTTAGAGACTATTTTTTGTACCCTGTTAGAGACTATTTTTTGTACCCTGTTAGGTCAGAGACTATTTTTGTACCCTGTTAGGTCAGAGACTATTTTTTGTACCCTGTTAGGTTAGAGACTATTTTTTGTACCCTGTTAGGTTAGAGACTATTTTTTGTACCCTGTTAAGTCAGAGACTATTTTTTGTACCCTGTTAGGTTAGAGATTTTTTTTTTGTACCCTGTTAGGTTAGAGACTATTTTTTGTACCCTGTTAGGTTAGAGACTATTTTTTGTACTCTGTTAGGCCAGAGACTATTTTTTGTACCCTGTTAGATTAGAGATTATTTGTTGTACCCTGTTAGGTTAGAGACTATTTTTTGTACCCTGTTATGTAGAGACTATTTTTTGTACCCTGTTAGGTTAGAGACTATTTTTTGTACCCTGTTAGGTTAGAGACTATTTTTGTACCCTGTTAGGTTAGAGACTATTTTTTGTACCCTGTTAGGTTAGAAACTATTTTTTGTACCCTGTTAGGTCAGAGACTATTTTTTGTACCCTGTTAAGTCAGAGACTATTTTTTGTACCCTGTTAGGTATGAGACTATTTTTTGTACCCTGTTAGGTCAGAGACTATTTTTTGTACCCTGTTAGGTTAGAGACTTTTTTTTGTACCCTGTTAGGTCAGAGACTATTTTTTGTACCCTGTTAGATACTATTTTTTGTACTCTGTTAGGTTAGAGATTATTTTTTGTACCCTGTTAGGTTAGAGACTATTTTTGTACCCTGTTAGGTTAGAGACTATTTTTGTACCCTGTTAGGTTAGAGACTATTTTTGTACCCTGTTAGATACTATTTTTGTACCCTGTTAGGTTAGAGACTATTTTTGTACCCTGTTAGGTTAGAGACTATTTTTTGTACCCTGTCCAAGAAAGATAGACTAGTGGTCGAATTTTAAAAAAGTTTACGCAAAGAACACAGACTGAAAATTTACGTAAGCGTTTGTTGAAGTAGAATCAAATATTGAATTATCAGAACTTTTTTTTATATGCTAGATTAGAAGAAGGAAAGAAAGAAAGAAAATCTGATTAATTTTTCATTTTATTATGTCATTCAATTAATATTATTGCTCTATACACTATATTGAGCTTTGTTTTCATCCTGATAGTCTACTGGTTAAAGATATTATTTATATCTTTAAAGTATTCTCTCTCTCTCTCTCTCTCTCTCTCTCTCTCTCTCTATATATATATATATATATATATATATATATATATATATATATATATATATATTTATATATGGGGTAAGGTACACGATAAGTTATGAAAATGAAATGCTGTGGTAGACAAAATGTGTGAAAAATGACAAACGGAAAACAGGTTAAAATGCAGGAGAAAAACAAAAAACGAGAGATTTGACCGGTTTCGTTCGTGTTAGCGAACGTCTTCAGAAAAAGTGAAGATTTGGAAAACAATTTTATTTTGAAGGCACACCTTTTCCTTCTCCCATGTGTGTGCCTTCAAAATAAAATTGTTTTCCAAATCTTCACTTTTTCTGAAGACGTTCGCTAACACGAACGAAACCGGTCAAATCTCTCGTTTTTGTTTTTCTCCTGCACTTTAACCTGTTTTCCGTTTGTCATTTTTCACACACACACACACACACACACACACACACACACACACACACACACACACACACACACACATAAAGTTAATACAACAAAAGATATAGGAGGCAACTAATATCTTTAATTAGTGAACATCCGGATAAAACTGAAGCTCAATATACTGGATAGAGCATTAATAGCACTAGATAAAGTGAAAGAATAAAATATATTTTCAAAGTTTAATTTTATTACCTGCAGTAATGGCATTGCGGTAATGGTCCTCTGAGGAGAAGATTTTCTTTGAAAACTCATGAGTTAAGGACTTTAAAGTACTTTGCTTTAACATTGAATGCTAATAAAATTTGAGTCGCACCTTATTTTATTCTTTCACTTTATTCTTATTTTATATCTTCTGTTGGATTAACTTATATATATATATATATATATATATATCAGGACCGGCGGGACAGTTATAAAAGTGGGGGGGGGCTCTCCTAAAAAGTGGGGGGGGGGCGGTTAAACTCATGCATATATAACTTCATTATTGATGACCGTAAAGTGAGGTGGGGGGGGGGCTAAGTCAAAAAGTGTGTGGGGGGGATTGATCCCCCCCACTGCCCCCCCCCCCCCCGGTGCCGCCGTCAATGTATATATATATATATATATATATAGATATATACATATATAGATATATACATATATATATATATATATACATATATATATATATATATACATATACATATATTGGGATTCTCCAGCCTTACTGACGCAGCCGGCAACTCTACGTATAATTTCTCCTTAGCTCACTCCCTCTCTCAGACTGTCGATTTTCCGACCCGCATCCCCGATCGAATAGATCAACAAGCCTCACTTCTAGACCTTTTCTTGACCTCAATGCCCGAGGCTTGTGTGACGAAAGCTCATAGCCCACTCGGGAATGCTGATCACATTGTGCTAATGATACATATCACCCTAAGAAGTCGTCCAAAAGCTGATGAACCGTTGCTCAAAACAATAAGATACTACGAGCGGGCTGATTTTGAGTCAATCAGAGATCACATCAGTGACGGCCCATGGAGGGAAACCTTCTCACTCCCTGCCAATCAGTGTGCAAACGAATTAACTGAATGGGTCAAAGCAGGCATTGAAGCCTATGTCCCCATGCGAAAATACTTTAGCAAGCCTCGCTCTCCTCAATGGTTCACCTCGGAATGTGCAGCTGCCATTTCTGAGAGACAACAAGCATTCCGTAAATTTTGCCGACATAAGTCAGCTACTAATAGAAATAAATTTATAGAGTCAAGAAATAATTGCAAGGCCGTGATAGGTGAAGCGAAGAGAAGGTTTAATGAGTTAACAGAAAAACGCATCCAGACACAGAAATTAGGTACTCGTGATTTCTGGAAAATCTACAATAGTGTAGTGAATAATGGTCAATCAACGATTCCCCCACTATCAAACCACAATGATGTCGCTTGCACGGCCACTGATAAGGCTGAACTACTTGCTCAGCGCTTCGCTTCTAACTCTACTTTGGACTCAGATAACCACCCCCTCCCCGAATTCCCTTTGCTGACCGAAGCCACACTTGATAACCTGGTCATCACCCCATCCCAGGTTAGAGACATCATAAAAAACCTTGACACCTCCAAAGCTTGTGGGCCTGATCTTATACCCACAATAGTAATAAAGAAATGCTCTGCTGAACTGGCCCCTGTTCTCTCCAAACTCTACAATAAGTGTCTAGCTGAATCTTGCTTCCCCGATAGCTGGAAAATTGCCTCTGTGGTACCAGTCTACAAGAGTTCTGGGAATAGAACCGATCCTCAGAACTACCGCCCAATCAGTCTACTGCCGATCTTTGCCAAAATCTTTGAATCCTTAATCAATCTAGCAATAGTACGACACTTAGTTAATGCTAAACTTCTTTCTGACCGCCAGTATGGATTTAGACAATCACGATCTACTGCAGACATTCTAACGGTCATCTCTGAACGCATGTATCATACACTCGACAAGGCAGGTGAAGCTAGGGCAGTAGCGCTTGATATATCCAAGGCCTTTGACAAGGTATGGCATAAAGGGCTCCTCCTGAAAATACGATCATACGGTATTACTAGGCAATTACTTAATATAATTAGATCCTTCCTAGCCAAAAGAAAAATCCAGGTTGTCCTCGATGGCCGTTCATCTAAGCAACATGACATAAATGCTGGTGTACCCCAGGGCTCTATCCTTGGACCCTTGTTGTTCCTGATCTATATAAACGATCTCCCTGATGGCATAGAATCTGAGATTGGTTTATTTGCTGATGACACCACCCTTTACTCTCGCCATGTTGGCAAAACCGACGCAATTATATCCGATGCAATGGCTGAATCTTTAGAAAATGACCTCCAGGCTGTAGTGGATTGGGGTCATAAATGGTTGGTAACTTTTAATGCCGCAAAGACAAAACTCCTTTCCTTCAATAACTACAAGGAACCTTTTCAACCACCGATTGTCATGGCAAATAACACCCTACCTGAGAGTTCATCATTCAAACTCCTCGGCCTAACCTTCACAGGTAACATGAATTGGAACAAATACATTGAAGACATTGCCAAGGCTGCCGCAAAGAAGGTTGGCTCCCTCTACCGTGCTAGTAAACTCCTCACACCTGACATTATCCTGTATCTCTACAAAGCCACCATCCGCCCATGCATGGAGTATTGTTGTCACATCTGGGCTGGTGCATCATCTACTAGTCTCTCCCTCCTTGACAAAGTCCAAAAAAGAATCGCCAACCTAATAGGTCCCTCACTGTCAACCAAGCTCCAGTCTCTGTCCCATCGCCGCAATGTAGCATCCTTGTGCTTGTTTTACAAATACTTCAATGGATTATGCTCCGATGAATTGGCTACTCTGGTGCCCCCTCGACGGAAATTCACTAGACTAACCCGACAATCAACTAAATCTCATTCATTCACTGTGGAGGTCCTCAGATGTCGGAGAGCCTTCTACTCAGATAGCTTCTTTCCTCGTACTGCTAGCCTCTGGAACTCCCTCCCTGCCCCCTGTTTCCCCGACAGTACAGACATGCAGAAGTTTAAAACGAATGTAAACAGACACCTCGCTGCGCTGATCCCAATCTAGATTGACCACCCCCTACCTTCTCCCCTTTTCTTTTTCTCAGTAGCCCCTTACGTCTACAGTGGCGGCCTGCCTTGTTTGGGGTGAACTATGTTAAAAAAAAAAAAAAAAAATATATATATATATATACATATACATATATATATATATATATATATATATATATATATATATATATATATATATATATTAGTATAGTATAGTATAGCTATGTAGTTTAGGAGAAATAGAACAGAGGGATCTATTACCTTTGCAAAAACATATTATATTTATTTTATGTAATACTATACGGTTGAACGAATCGAATTTTCATTGTATATTATTACATTGTTTTTGTTGTTGTTGTGTGTGTGTGTGTGTGTGTGTGTCAAGAATTTATAATGTCATGATTATTAGGGCGCGACTACTGATCGAATCGTGAGGCGTTGGAAGGTTGTGCAGTCAGTTGGGTTCTGTTTGTCATTCGCTGCAGACAAATATAGATAAGATAAATTTAACTTTCATTTTTCTTAGCGAAGCCAGTGCGTATTTCCAGGGGAGATCACTCTGTTTGGCCCTTTCGTAAAACAAGGAAGTTTCGACCTGCGGACCTCCGACAAGTAAGTAAAAAAAAAACAAAAACAAACAAACAAAAAAACAAATGCGTGTTTATTTTATTTATATATTTATCTACCGTTCAAAAAATGACAATCTACGGCCCTTCCTAGACCAGTGGATCCGTAAACAAATCTACATTTATTATTAAAAATGTAAGTAAAAGTCAAACACAGAGTTACATCTGTTCCACGACAAACATGGAATAATAATAATAATATATATTTTTAAATTGTTAATCATGTTTTGAGGTTTTAACAGATTAAAATGATTTACGTATTATTTTTGTTAATGGTAAGAGTTTCCCTAAAGATCTCTGAATATATACCTTGAAAAGTAGATCTTTTAAAAATTCGTCTATTATGATTAAAAAAATATACTTTAGAAAATATTTTCAATATTTTGCGGTGACCTGTAGCCTGCACGTACTTATTCGGTTCCATTGTACTATAGGGACTATTAAAATATCGCTACTTCTGCAGTTAACAGACTTTGCTATTTAAAAATTTTTTTTTTTTTTTTAGATAGGACTTTCAAGTTAAATTCAATGTTTACGGTATCTTTTGTTTATTAAATTGTTAGGTGAAAGTACAGAATAGTTAACAAAGCCCCCCCCCCCGCTCTCCATGTTAAGAATGGGGTTCTAAATAATAACGTTATTGTTTCAGCACGGTTCGTAAACTGCAGAAGTGCCGAAATATCTCACCTAGTTCGATTTTTTTTTGGACAAAATTTTAGAAGGAATTAATTGTTTTTTGTTTTTTAAAATCCTATTTCTTGTTTTAAAATAAAATTGTAATTTACTTGTTAAAGTGTCTAAAATGTAAGTTTAATTCAATGTTTCAATCGCTGGCTGTTATTTCAAAAGAGAAGTGGGTGCTTATACAGATGGAGGCACATATGAAAAACGCAGTTACAAATAAATTAACCGGAAAACTTTTTGATATACTTAGGTATCAGGAAAAAATAGGTATCTACACTAAAAATTAGGGAAAATTATCGAGTAGAATTTTAATTAAAAATAAAAATCAGTTTTATCATATTTTAAGGGTCTACCATTGATTCGAGCAGAAAATAAAACATGTATATCAGAAGGACATAACTTAGTCTGTCATATTAACAAGTAATAAATCAATGGCAATCGGCAAAATACGATAAAACCGATTTTTATTTTTAATTAAAATTCTACTCGATAATTTTCCCTAATTTTTGGTGAGGATACTTATTTTTGCCTGACACGTAAGTATGAAAAAATAGTTTTTATTTTGAAATGCGTTTTTCATATGTGCTCTCATCTGTACAAGAACCGATAATTGTCTTCTTTTACTAAAAGTATTTTTTTTTTACTTTATAAAACATTTTTTTAGAACACTTTTTGACACAGAAAGTAAACTTTGAACTTTCTTTTGACACAAAAACTAGTTTTAACAAATTTAAATGCCAAAGTGGCATTTAAATCAATTAATAAAAAAAATTTGAAAATTCAAATATTTCAGATTTGCATTAAATTTGTATCCATCGTCATTAGACACCAATTAACCAAGATTCCCTGAATTTCAGTTTCTTCTTGAGACCCTTAAGCTTAAGCCTTACATTTAAGACATTTTCTAGAATCAAAATCATGTAATGGATTTTGGTCAAAATTGGAATAAGGATTCTAGGCATAAGGTTTAGTAGCATTACGTCTTGATTTTAATCTTCATAAGGGGACATAAAAGTGGTGCAAAACTGTTCTGTTTGATGAATTGATTTTACCCATCCTGGGACTGGTATTCTTCTATTTATATACAGAGTGAGCAGAAAGAGGCTAATTTTGGAGTTTGTCATTATTTTTTTTATATTTAGCTGGCTTCACAAACTCAGTTTTTCCAGATTCAGACAATTTAACAGCAGCTCAATGGATGACTCAATGGGTCATATTTTTTTCTGTTGTAAAGTCATTTCACAATTTTTTTATACTTAGATGCGTTCTTGCATTTTTTAAAAAATTATCTCTCTCTGTTAGTCACACTAACGTTTGGACGTTTTCGAAGAATACCCTTTTTTTTTTCGTTGTTGTCGTATTTTAATCATTCTTTCCGTGATTAAAAACTGAAAGGAAAAATCAATCAGTATAATTTTGGTTATTCGGACTACATTTCTCATCTTGAGTTTTTTCATCACAACGTTTCGACTGCTGTAACTTCCAGGTACTAGATTGTGAATTGTAATTTGACTATATGTGAATTGTAACCTCCAGGTACTAGATTGTGAATTGTAATTTGACTATATGTGAATTGTAATTTGACTATATGTGAATTGTAATTTGACTATATGTGAATTGTAACCTCCAGGTACTAGATTGTGAATTGTAATTTGACTATATGTGAATTGTAATTTGACTATATGTGAATTGTAATTTGACTATATGCGAATTGTAATTTGACTATATGCGAATTGTAATTTGACTATATGTGAATTGTAATTTGACTATATGCGAATTGTAATTTGACTATATGTGAATTGTAATTTGACTATATGTGAATTGTAACCTCCAGGTACTAGATTGTGAATTGTAATTTGACTATATGTGAATTGTAATTTGACTATATGTGAATTGTAATTTGACTATATGTGAATTGTAACCTCCAGGTACTAGATTGTGAATTGTAATTTGACTATATGCGAATTGTAATTTGACTATATGTGAATTGTAATTTGACTATATGTGAATCGTAACCTCCAGGTACTAGATTGTGAATTGTAATTTGACTATATGTGAATTGTAATTTGACTATATGTGAATTGTAATTTGACTATATGTGAATTGTAACCTCCAGGTACTAGATTGTGAATTGTAATTTGACTATATGCGAATTGTAATTTGACTATATGTGAATTGTAATTTGACTATATGTGAATCGTAACCTCCAGGTACTAGATTGTGAATTGTAATTTGACTATATGTGAATCGTAACCTCCAGGTACTAGATTGTGAATTGTAATTTGACTATATGTGAATTGTAATTTGACTATATGTGAATTGTAATTTGACTATTTGTGAATTGTAATTTGACTATCGTGTACTATAGGTGTACCTTGTCGAACTCGGGAATCTGGACAGAATTTCGAACGGAACCCTTTATTTAATCCATGCTCTCGTTCCGTCAGTAATTCGCAATTCTTTGTATCGCCCGCACCGAGGATTGAACCTTCAATTTTCAGATAACTATAACTTAGGACTGAATTTAACTTAGTACTATATCCACTACGCCATGAGTCCTTGCACGCGATACAAAGAATTGCAAACATGGCTGACAGAACGAGAGCATGCTACCCTCGTAGATTAAATAAAGGGTTCCGTTCGAAATTCCGCCCAGATTCCCGAGTTCGACAGAAATATTCCCGAGTTCAAAGAGATACACCTGAAGAAGGCCGGAGATTACAGCGGCCGAAACGTTGTGATAAAAACACTCAAGATGAGAAATGTAGTCCGAATAAACAAAATTATACAATTTATCAATCCTCATCTCAAAAATTCAGAAATATAAAAATGAATCAATGTGAAAATTTGGCGTCAATTCAAAACATTTCACATTTTTATTTTCTCGATTTCTATGCACTGGTATACACGACAAACCTGGGAATGGGAAACAAAAGACTATTTCTAACTAGCAGAGGTTTTTTTTTTTTCATTTATTTTCCTCCCACAGCGGGAACATTAGACACAAGGTCAGGAAAGTGGAATTTGAAAAGCCAGCTCCCTAGAGAAAGAACACTCTGGCCAACCCCAAAAATGCCTGGACAGTCTCGTCAGCATTCCCTGGTAGGGGTGCCCCAGGCGATTAGCAATAAACTAACCTCTTCTCAAAGAGCGAGAATGCAAAGCCTGGGAGGATGGACCTCCTAGAACTGCATATCTCAGACCGATAGAGAATAAGGCCACACTAGCCATCGCAGGCCCAAGACTCTGTTGGTCTGATTTTGGTATGAAATAGTTACCCCGGAGGCTGGGGTACCCGTCTTTGCTCCGGGGATATCTACAACAATAAAATATTAGCAAGCAGACACATTTTAAATAAATAATTGATCGACCATAATTGGGGGTGATGTAGGGAAGGGCGACACATCCCCCCCCCCCCTCCGGATTATTAATAATGTACCGGGTCGATAGGTGGCGGGCTGTCTGAAGATATCGCCTTCCTGACCAGCCTTTTCAGAGTGAGGGCCAGATGAGACATTTGGAAGGAGATCGCGGGCTGGAGTGAAAAACAAAATCTCAGAATTACTATATTTTGTTTACATGAATAAATTGTACAAAAATTGCATTGAACACTCGACAAATCTGATAAAAATTAGCAAAAAACTTGGCAAACCAGAAGAATAAGTGACCCAAAACAGGAAGTCTTTTATATCAGGAACTAAATCTGACCGAACATCGTTTGCTGCTGACTGAGTCGAGTACTCTTTTGGTTTGCCGAAAAAGACT
>OY744555.1:15707307-15732307 GCA_963556195.1 Sepiola atlantica
GTTTTCTTTGTAGAATGAATATTAACAGCTTAACTAAAATGGGAGTTGGCCGTGGTGAAGTAGATAACAATTTGGACTAACGACCTGGGTGTGCCAGGTTCGAATCCAGTCAGTTCCATGGCACCATTCTCACTGACCAAAGGAAGAGTCTATCAGGCACGTGTATGCAATATGATGATGTATGGAAGTTAAACCTGACCAAAAATGCACCAAACATTGATGTTATTGTTTTTTTCCCTTTCCCTTTGCAAAACTCAATCATGTTCTGCAAAGCCAAAAACAAAAACAATTTCCCTCTACAAAACAAAAAAACCAAACCAAACACCATGAATAAATATTTGAAGATATAAAGAACTTGAAGCATAAAAACTTTTACCAAAATGAGCGGATTCAGCATTAAATAACCCGAAAAAGGGTTGATATGCCGTAAAACAACCAAACCAAACACCATGATTAAAAATTTGAAGATATAAAGAACTTGCAGCATAAACACTTTTACCAAAATGACCGGATTTGGCATTCAATAACTCGAAAAAGGGTTGATATGTCGTAAAACAAAACAACCAAACCAAACCAAACCTGACCAGTGAAGGTTGAGGACATGCGTTGCATGGAGAGAAATGATATGAGAATGCTATAATGAATGTTTAATGTGAGTCTTAAAGACAGGCTTAGATCTGATGACCTCAGAGGACGATTAAATCAGGGCAGTATAGGGAGACGTGTGCAAAACAGGAGACTTAGATGGTTTGGCCACGTTGAAAGAATAGATGAGAGTTCTTGGATTAGTAGATGTAGAACAGTTGAGGTAGCAGGTTCAGTTCACAGGGGAAAGACTAAGGAAAACATGGGAGGAAGTGATAAAAATGGGTCTGAGGGAAAAAGGGATAAATAAAGACCTGGCCGGAGATAGGTTAGTTTGGAAGTCAATTTCTTAATTTCTTGAAAAGCCTCACGGACATTTTTTTTATGGAAGTCGCTCCAGACAAGGCATGAAGCCACTTGATGTAAGGAGGTAAAACTGAACAAAAGATAATTATCGCAAATACAGGCGATGCTTATTGACTTTAGTCTATAGGTAGGAGGAAAACAGTCAGCAGAAGGAAAGAAGCTATTGCAACATGAAAATGTATTACAACAAGGTACCTGAACAGCGAGTTGATGAAGAACACTAGACCAAAGAATCAAACGAGCTGGAACAAAGGAAGCAGGGGATAAATCAAGCAATTCTGAAGAACATAATAGTACTTATAGAAAAGACTGAGACTAGCAACATTATGTCTGTGTGAGAGAGAGTGCAGAGAAGAAGAAAGGGTGGGGTCAATCAAATTACAGACACGTTTCTGCACCTTATCAAGAACCCTCAAATGGGACAGAGATTCACCAGCCCAAATATGACAACAGTACTCCATTGATTGTAGAGAACGAGAATAGCCTCAGGTGTGAGAAAGTGTTTGGAGCGATAGAGCGAACCGACTTTATGAGAAGCAGAAAGAGCAATGAATCTAATGTATTAACTCCAAGAAAGATTTGATGAGAGAAAGACCAAGAAGTTTCAGAGTCGATTTCTCCTCAAGAGCAGAGTCATCCATGAGAATCTCAGGAAGAAATGGGACACGCCTACGATTGAAAGATTGTCGTAACTCGTTACCGGATCTTATTTGCAGCTATAAAACACCTAAATAAACACCTAAATAATTACGAATAATAATTACAAATACAGTTCTCCATATAAGGTCTGATAGTAGATTTGTAGAGAAATTGTTTGAAGCAATAGAGAGAACCAACTTTACAAGAGGTTTCCTGGTTTCATCCCCGTAGGGAATCGTCAGGCTAAAATGCATGGAGTTTGTTTTGCCTGGTGTTTAGTCGAGCTAGTTAACCAATCAGATTCTTTGTTATTCTATTAGCCAATCGTTGAGCTTCTCACAAACAAAGTTTCGGTTGATTTCACTTCCTATTTCCTATTCTATTGTTCTATTTTCTATAGGGTGGTCTATCCCTGTTTCTTTGTTGTGTCGAAATAATGGGTGATCTTATTTTAAAAGTTCTTGCTTGTATTTCTATTTACGGTTTAGGTTTTAATTTTGTTAAGTTTTTTAAAAATTTATTATGTATTGTTAACCTAAGGTAAATTTTATTCTGTGCACGCAGTTGTTTGCTATTTCACTTCTACGGTTTAATAGTTTTTTGGGGTCTTTAAAGTTCAGGATTTTAAATTTCTCATTCAGACATAATCTACACGGGTCGTCTAAATTTGTACATGTACTGACCTGTCGTATTATTTTCCATTTGATTATTGGTGAGCTCCCGCTTTCTTTGAGCTCCCGCTTTCTTTGAGCTCCCTAGTGCTGTTTTAATTCGGCTCCAATCACTGGTTTCTCGTTGTAAGACATTCACAGTGAGAACTCGTTTTATTACCACAACTGCAAATAAGTTTTCTTTTCTTCCTTCGTGTGCCTAGAACAGACCTTCTTCGCAAGGGCTTCCCGTCTGTTGAACACATTACTGCAGGACTGCTTCCTTCCAGATTACATAATGGTTATCTTCGAATCCAATGTCAAGATTCCTGTCTTGAACTGTCCTTACAAAAGGTCCCCTTCATCAATCATTTTCAATCCTCTCATAATGTTCTTCATCTCTCAACTGACAATTATTCTATCTTATTAACCCTTGTCCTTGACTAATGGCTGTGATATGCCTTGCTTAACTTCAATTTACAACAAAACACCTTGTCTTAACAACGTAATGAAAATAAAGAATGATAATGTGAAAAAATCCTCTCAAAATGACGTCACTTCCGAAAGGATGACTTTGCAATTTTAACAGCACTTGCCATTCAAAGTATGGTTTAAAAAAAATGCTGGTTTCTTAATGAAATTTGTTTAATTAATTGTATGAATAATTTTTATTAATATCACCTTATCGAAAAATATTGTAAATACATATGTAAATTTGAGAATAGCAATTATAAGTGTATATTTGTAAATATAAATTTAATTGTAGTTTAAAAGGAATGAATTATGAAAATGGAAAAACCCGTCTAGTGTCTGAGCGACTTTTTGTAACAGTATATAAGGAAGTTGAAAAAAGTATTCGTTTAAGTACGATTCTTGACACGTTTTCTGTTCTAATCGCAGTCTCGTCTTGAAATTTCGTTCTACTTTGTTTATATGTTATTTAATGTTTTCTAATGTCATTTAATGTTATTTAATGTTATTTAATGTTATTTAATGTTATTTAATGTTATCTAATGTTATTTAATGTTATTTAATGTTATGTAATGTTATTTAATGTTATCTAATGTTATCTAATGTTATTTAATGTTATTTAATGTCATTTAATGTTATCTAATGTTATCTAATGTTATTTAATGTTATTTAATGTTATTTAATGTTATCTAATGTTATTTAATGTTATTTAATGTTATTTAATGTTATTTAATGTTATCTAATGTTATCTAATGTTATTTAATGTTATTTAATGTCATTTAATGTTATTTAATGTTATCTAATGTTATTTAATGTTATCTAATGTTATTTAATGTTATTTAATGTTATTTAATGTTATTTAATGTTATCTAATGTTATTTAATGTTATTTAATGTTATCTAATGTTATTTAATGTTATTTAATGTTGTTTAATGTTATTTAATGTTATTTAATGTTATTTAATGTTATTTAATGTTATCTAATGTTATTTAATGTTATTTAATGTTGTTTAATGTTATTTAATGTTATTTAATGTTATTTAATGTTATCTAATGTTATTTAATGTTATTTAATGTTATCTAATGTTATTTAATGTTATTTAATGTTGTTTAATGTTGTTTAATGTTATTTAATGTTATTTAATGTTATTTAATGTTATCTAATGTTATTTAATGTTATTTAATGTTATTTAATGTTATTTAATGTTATTTAATGTTATCTAATGTTATTTAATGTTATTTAATGTTATCTAATGTTATTTAATGTTATTTAATGTTGTTTAATGTTATTTAATGTTATTTAATGTTATTTGATGTTATTTAATGTTATCTAATGTTATTTAATGTTATTTAATGTTATTTAATGTTATTTAATGTTATTTAATGTTATTTAATGTTATCTAATGTTATTTAATGTTATTTAATGTTGTTTAATGTTATTTAATGTTATTTGATGTTATTTAATGTTATCTAATGTTATTTAATGTTATTTAATGTTATTTAATGTTATCTAATGTTATTTAATGTTGTTTAATGTTGTTTAATGTTATTTAATGTTATTTAATGTTATTTAATGTTATTTAATGTTATTTAATGTTATCTAATGTTATTTAATGTTATTTAATGTTATCTAATGTTATTTAATGTTATTTAATATTATTTAATGTTATTTAATGTTATTTAATGTTATTTAATGTTATTTAATGTTATTTAATGTTATCTAATGTTATTTAATGTTATTTAATGTTATTTAATGTTGTTTAATGTTATTTAATGTTATTTAATGTTATTTAATGTTATTTAATGTTATCTAATGTTATTTAATGTTATTTAATGTTATTTAATGTTATTTAATGTTATTTAATGTTATCTAATGTTATTTAATGTTATTTAATGTTATCTAATGTTATCTAATGTTATTTAATGTTATTTAATGTTATTTAATGTTATTTAATGTTATTTAATGTTAATTAATGTTATCTAATGTTATCTAATGTTATTTAATGTTATTTAATGTTATTTAATGTTATTTAATGTTATTTAATGTTATTTAATGTTATTTAATGTTATTTAATGTTATTTAATGTTATTTAATGTTATTTAATGTTATCTAATGTTATTTAATGTTATTTAATGTTATTTAATGTTATTTAATGTTATTTAATGTTATCTAATGTTATTTAATGTTATTTAATGTTATTTAATGTTGTTTAATGTTGTTTAATGTTATTTAATGTTATTTAATGTTATTTAATGTTATCTAATGTTATTTAATGTTATTTAATGTTATCTAATGTTATTTAATGTTATTTAATGTTATTTAATGTTATTTAATGTTATTTAATGTTATTTAATGTTATTTAATGTTAATTAATGTTATCTAATGTTATTTAATGTTATTTAATGTTATTTAATGTTATTTAATGTTATTTAATGTTATTTAATGTTATTTAATGTTATTTAATGTTATTTAATGTTATTTAATGTTATCTAATGTTATTTAATGTTATTTAATGTTATTTAATGTTGTTTAATGTTGTTTAATGTTATTTAATGTTATTTAATGTTATTTAATGTTATCTAATGTTATTTAATGTTATTTAATGTTATCTAATGTTATTTAATGTTATTTAATGTTATTTAATGTTATCTAATGTTATTTAATGTTATTTAATGTTATTTAATGTTATTTAATGTTATTTAATGTTATTTAATGTTATTTAATGTTAATTAATGTTATCTAATGTTATTTAATGTTATTTAATGTTATTTAATGTTATTTAATGTTATTTAATGTTATTTAATGTTATTTAATGTTATTTAATGTTATTTAATGTTATTTAATGTTATTTAATGTTATTTAATGTTATTTAATGTTATTTAATGTTATTTAATGTTATTTAATGTTATTTAATGTTGTTTAATGTTATTTAATGTTATTTAATGTTATTTAATGTTGTTTAATGTTATTTAATGTTATTTAATGTTATTTAATGTTATCTAATGTTATTTAATGTTATTTAATGTTATTTAATGTTATCTAATTTTATTTAATGTTATTTAATGTTATTTAATGTTATCTAATGTTATTTAATGTTATTTAATGTTATTTAATGTTATTTAATGTTATTTAATGTTATTTAATGTTATTTAATGTTATTTAATGTTATTTAATGTTATTTAATGTTATTTAATGTTATTTAATGTTGTTTAATGTTATTTAATGTTATTTAATGTTATTTAATGTTATTTAATGTTATTTAATGTTATCTAATGTTATTTAATGTTATTTAATGTTATTTAATGTTATCTAATGTTATTTAATGTTATTTAATGTTATTTAATGTTATCTAATGTTATTTAATGTTATTTAATGTTATTTAATGTTATTTAATGTTATTTAATGTTATTTAATGTTATTTAATGTTATTTAATGTTATTTAATGTTATTTAATGTTATTTAATGTTATTTAATGTTGTTTAATGTTATTTAATGTTATTTAATGTTATTTAATGTTGTTTAATGTTATTTAATGTTATTTAATGTTATTTAATGTTATCTAATGTTATCTAATGTTATTTAATGTTATTTAATGTTATTTAATGTTATTTAATGTTATTTAATGTTATTTAATGTTATTTAATGTTATTTAATGTTATTTAATGTTATCTAATGTTATTTAATGTTATTTAATGTTATCTAATGTTATTTAATGTTATTTAATGTTATCTAATGTTATTTAATGTTATTTAATGTTGTTTAATGTTATTTAATGTTATTTAATGTTATTTAATGTTATTTAATGTTATTTAATGTTATCTAATGTTATTTAATGTTATTTAATGTTATCTAATGTTATTTAATGTTATTTAATGTTATTTAATGTTATTTAATGTTATTTAATGTTGTTTAATGTTATTTAATGTTATTTAATGTTATTTAATGTTATCTAATTTTATTTAATGTTATTTAATGTTATTTTATGTTATTTAATCTTAATTAATTAATAGTTTCCCAACATAATTCATTCTAAATAAATAAATTAATTAATAGTTTCCTAATTCTAAAGGTATACAAATATTATGAAAGCTGACTTGAAAAAATTAATTAATTGAATAATAATTACTCGAGCCCCCCCCCCCTCTCTTACGTTTACAAAAATTCTCCAGGACAGACAGACAGACAGACAGACAGTGGTAATTCATTATTAAAATAAATAAATGTTGTACATCTTATAGAGTGGCGGATAATCTCTTCTTATCGGTACCTTCATTACACTTAACTCCAATCACCGGTTTCTCCTTGTAACACATTCACAGCGAGAACTTGTTTTTTCTACCATAACTGCAAATAACTTTTCTTTTCTTCCTCCATGTGCCCAGAACAATTCTGTCCTGAACCGTCCTCGCGAAAGGTCCCTTCCATCAATCATTTTCAATATTTTAAATATTCCCCAAATTTCAGTTTCTTTGGAGTATTTTAAAGGGGTTTTAGGGATCATAATGAGCACAACCTCTAATTTGAAAATTATAATATTTCAGATTTACATTAGATACCACCAATTAAGAAAGCTTCCATGAA
The DNA here is from genome assembly GCA_963556195.1 of Sepiola atlantica. NCBI lineage: Eukaryota > Metazoa > Mollusca > Cephalopoda > Sepiida > Sepiolidae > Sepiola > Sepiola atlantica. The sequence continues at coordinate 15,714,600 of OY744555.1, forward strand.
TTTCAATTTCTTGTTACGATCCTTTAACTTTAAACCTTAAATTTTAGACATTTTTTAGGATGAAAATCACGCAATGGACTTTGATCAAAATTAGAACAAGGATTCTAGGCATGAGGTTTAGTGAGATTATATCTTGATTTTAATCTTTTGTAAGGGACGTAATTATTTTTTCTCTGATTTACTCCATTTGCATAAAACTGAATCAAACTATTTCAAGAGAGCAGAAAGTGACTAACTTTGGTTTACTTTCGGCGGCCTTGTAACTCGCTTCTCTTATTTCGTCCTCGTTCCATGAGTAATGTTTCTGACAAAGGGGGAAGAAGTGCTGTTTTCTGAGTCGGAATCTATCCATCTAACACTTATCTTTAGCTAGTTTTTTTGACCTTGAAGTGGTATTTTTTTTGCAGCTCCTAACATTAAGTGGCTTCATGCCTTGTCTGGAGCGATTTCAATAAAAAACAAAAAAGAAACAAACACGAGTTTGATAAAAAAAAAAGTGCAAAACTGTTCGAGGAATGTATTTTACTGATCTTCGGATGGGTATTCTTTTTTTATTCTTTTTTTTAATTCTTCTTTTTTAATTCTTTTTTTGTTCTTTTATTCTTTTTTTCTTTTCTTTTTTTCTTTTTTTTTCTTTTTTTTTCTTTTTTATTCTTTTTTTAATTCTTCTTTTTTTATTCTTTTTTTTGTTCTTTTATTCTTTTTTTAATTCTTCTTTTTTTCTTTTTTTTCTTTTTTTGTTTTCTTTTTCTTTTTTGCTTTCTTTTTCTTTTTTCTTTATTTACTTTTCTTTTTTATTTTTTCTCTTTTTTTCTTTTTTCTCTTTTTTTCTTTTTTTTCTTTTCTTTTTTTCTTTTTCTTTGTTTTCTTCTTTGTTTCTTATCTTTTTTTTTTCTTTTTCTTTTTTTTCTTTTTTTTCTTTTTTCTTTCTTTTTTCTTTTTTCTTTTTCTTTTTTAAATTCTTATTTTTCTTTTTTTCTCTTTCTTTTTCTTTTTCTTTTTTCTTTATTTACTTTTATTTCTCCTTTTTCTTTTTCTCTTTTTTTTTCTCTTTTTTTCTTTTTTTCTTTTTCTTTGTTTTCTTTTTCTTTGTTTCTTATTTTTTTTCTTCTTGTTTTTCTTTTTTTTTCTTTCTTTCTTTTTTCTTTCTTTTTCTTTTTTTCATTTTTATTCTTCTTTTTAAAATTTTTTTCTTTTTTCTTTTTCTATTTTTTCTTTTTCTTTTTTTTTACTTAGAATTTATTCCTTAGGATGCAGTCTATGCGCCTCCTGATGCACCTGCAGCGAGGGCCGCAGATGCAAACGTTGTTCTCTCGTCCGCACGTCACCAAACTGGCCGCAGCAGCATGTCCGTCTTTTTCTCCGATCCATCATTCTGCTCCATCGTCAACACCTTACTCCTTCAACCGCCCCATGCATAAAGTCTTCCCTTTTCACACGACGCACAAATCGTGGCCCGCCTTGTTCTATCCACAAACTCAGGAAATTTTCACCCAGTCGGCTTCCTTGAACCGGCATGGAATCGGACGTGATCCAAAAGACGGCCTCGCAGAAAACCAAGTGTCAGAATCAGCCTGGGTAAGACTCTTCGAATTCTTTGGTTAATTTCTTAAATATTGACTGTATCTTCTTCTTCTTCCTTTTCTTTTCTTCTTTTTCTTTCTTCTTCTTCTTAGTCTTCTTCTTCCTTTTCTTCTTTTTCTTCCTTTTTTTCTTCTTTTTCTTTTTTTTCTTCGTCTTCCTTTTCTTTTTCTTTTTTTTCTTCTTCTTTTTCTTTTTCTTCTTTTTTTTCTTCTATTATTATTATTATTATTACTAATTCGAAAGTTGAGTCCGGTCATCAAAACAAAGCATTTATACGTTTAGCTTTTGTAAGTATGGATGTTCGAAAAAGCAATAATCTCGGTAAAAATCTCAAATCTAGGTCAATAACTTTTTAAAAGATATTACATAAAGTTAATATAATGGAATTATTTTTTTTTAATTTAAAATTTAATTTTTATCCACAATGAAAATGACGATATATGGACGTAATCTAGCGTGGAAAATCAAAAACACAAACAAAATGCACACGTGGACGTAATCTCGCAGGGACTTCATGTAGATTTAGCGCCACGTGCGCCAACCGTCATTAGATAAAAGAAAGTCTTATCAAGCAAAAACACTCTGTGTTATTTAATAATGTTTGCCTAAATATACATATATATAAACTGAACTTAAATCGCGCATGGTCGCTGGTAGGTATAAATTTGGGAAAGTTCATTTTAAGCATCTTTAGACTTTTTTTATCTAATAGCTTTAAAAAATATCTGCATCTAACACATGGTTTTTATGAAGGCATTTTGCCTCTTTCTTTATGTTTAAAATTCTAAAGATGCTTAAAATAAATGAACTTTCCCAAATTCATACCTACCAGCGACCATGCGCGATTTAAGTTCAAATTTAAAAGTCCGCACAACATTGGACGTCATTTCTACAAAACCAGGAAGGATTGTTACAGGTTATATATATATATATATATATATATAAGTAAGGAAAGGAAGTCAACATCTTAGAAGCACGGATTATAATGTATTAAAGTGAAATATTTTGAAAATCAACAATCGTGCAAATTTTAAATGAAAAATTAATTTATTTAATTTTTTTTTTTTTCGCGAATTTTCGTTGTAAAAAAAGTTTGTATTTTACAACGAAAATTCGCGAAAAAAAAAAGAAAAAAATTAAATAAATGAATTTTTCATTTAAAATGTGCACGATTGTTGATTTTCAAAATATTTCACTTTAATATATATATATATATATAAACATAAAGATAGAGGCAAAATGCCTTCATAAAAACCATGTGTTAAATGCAGATATTTTTTATTAAAATCAAAATAAAAAATAAATTTTTTTTTCTTCATCTTGACTTTTTTATCTAATATTTCCCTTGATATAACAAGCCTCGACAGAGCTTTAGACAGATAAAAGGTATTAACCTTTTTTTTTCTCGTAATAATCCTTCCTGGTCTTCTGGAAGTGGTGTCCGATATTGTGTGGACTGTCAAGGCTTGTTATATCAAACGAAATATTAGATAATACAGACAAGATGAAAAAAAAAAATGTTTAAATATTTTATTTTGATTTTAATAAAAAAGATCTGCATCTAACACATGGTTTTTATGAAGACATTTTGCCTCTATCTTTATGTTTAAAATTCTAAAGATGCTTAAAAAAATGAACTTTCCCAAATTTATACATATATATATATATATATATATAAATTGACTTTACTTTATATATTAGATGTATGTTTTTAAGTAACAATTTGAAATTGCACACAAATGAAATGCCAATTGATGAGCGATGCATTTTTATCGGAATGTTGTTGCTATTTCAAAAATTAAAAGAATAATTTTAACTTTTGTTTTTTTTCTTCTGCAGGTGTTAAGACTTTCAAATGAAAATGGTAAGTTCTTCATCTTTATTTACATTTTGATTGTAAACCTTTAAGACTCGGTACACACTAAAAATGTTACAACACAATCGAAATACATGTATTGCCAGGGTAAACAGAGAGAGAGAGAGAGAGAGAGATAATGTATTAATAAAGATTACTCCCATTTGAGTCGGCCAAAAATGCCTTACGACATGAAAGAGTCAGCTTTTTTTTTTAATTTATTGAATTGAATTGTAGTTTTCCCGCCTCTTTTTCTTTTTTTTATTTCTTTCGTTTCTTTCTTTCTTTTTTCTTTTTTTCTTTTTTCTTTCTTTCTTTTCTTTCTTTTTTTTTTAGTTTTCCCGCCTCTTTTTCTTTTTTTTTATCTCTTTCGTTTCTTTCTTTCTTTTTTTCTTTTTTCTTTTTTTCTTTTTTTCTTTTCTTTCTTTTTTTTTTAGTTTTCCCACCTCTTTTTCTTTTTTTTATCTCTTTAGGTACTTTCTTTATTTCTTTCTTTTTTTCCTTCTTTTTTCTGTAGTTTTCCCGTCTCTTTTTCTTTTTTTATCTCTTTCGTTTCTTTCTGTCATTCTTTATTCCTTTCTTTATTCCTTTCTTTATTTCTTTCTTTCCTTCCTTCTTTTTTCTGTAGTTTTCCTGCCTCTTTTTTTTTTTATCTCTTTCGTTTGTTTCTGTCATTCTTTCTTTCTTTCTTTCTTTCTTTTCTTCTTTTTTCTGTAGTTTTTCCTGCCTCTTTTTCTTTTTTTATCGCTTTCTTTTGTTCCTTTCTTTCTGTCTTTTTTATCCCATTTCTTCTTTCTTTCCTTCTTTTTTTTTCTTGTCAGTATGAAAGAATTTAGTGAGTTTTTAGCAGAATTTCGCTTCTTTTTTTTTTATTATCCAGAAAAAGCGGATTTCAGTTTTCGCGCATTATCTTTGTTTCGCTTTTCCTATTTCTTCCTCTCTTAAATCGTAACAAAGAATCTGATTGGTTAACTAGCGAGACTAAACACCACGTGTGTATATAAAAAAACAAACTCCATGCATTTTAGACTACGGGGATGAAACGCAGAAGTTTATCTTGATTCCGTTTCGTTTCGTTTCGTTTCGTTTCGTTTCGTTTCGTTTCGAAAATTGACGTTTGAACGATCATTTTGAGAAGTTGACTATCACTTTGTTATACAACGCATTAAAATCTCATTTATAATCTTAAAAAGTATGTTCTCATAGGTTCTACGGATTGAGAATATTTTAAGTTTAAGTTTCAATTTCGTTTTAGTTAAAATAAGTTTGAAATTTAGTTATAAATGTTTTGATTGTATCTGAAATGTGTAGCTTAATTGACATAAATATATTTTCATAACTTATTATATATATATACACACACACACATATATATATACATGCAAATATATATATATATATATATACATGCAAATATATATATATATATATATATATATATGCATGTATATATATATATATATATATATATATATATACATGCAAATATATATATATATATATACATGCAAATATATATATATATATATATATATATATATATACATGCAAATATATATATATATATATATATATATATATATATATATATATATATATACATGCAAATATATATATATATATACATGCAAATATATATATATATATATACATACATGCAAATATATATATATATATACATATGGGAATAGAAGGATGAAGGTAATCCGACGTGATGGTAAAATGAAAAAGGAAAACCAAAAACTGGATGTTTTTTTATGTGTACATCAACGTTTCGTCTTTATTTATAAGACTTCATCAGGATGATGATATAGGGAAAAGATATCATGCAAGCACGGATACATGTAGGGTAGACATGTTGGGAAGAAAAATAAAATAAAATGAAAAATAATGGCAGCGTCTAGCTAAAACACCCACATCCCATGCCGGCTTATACACTGTCCCTTGCAATGACTGCCATCAATTCTACGTGGGAGAAACACAACGTGAATTAAAGAAACGATTAAATGAACATAAAAGGGATATAAAAAACAACAACCCTCTTAGTGCACTTTTCTCCCATGCTCTAGAATATGGTCATGCATTCAAATTTGAACAAGCCAAAATCACTAAACACATCCACAACAAATCTCGGCGAAGATTATTGGAAACTGCACTCATCACATCCTCCACTACTATCAAGCAGCGAAATGGTTTCTTTAACCTATCACCCTTAATAAGCAAGATCATCCTCACAGAACAAAGTCTTTTGCCTGATCATGGCTAACTTTTATTTTCATCTCTAACCTTATGACACTCTTCCATTCACCCACACCCTTCCCTTTTCTCCCTGAATCTTCTCTTATTTTTCCTCATTTTTTCCCTCACATTTTTAATACTACAGTCCAAATAAACTTTCTCATGTTCCAAATATTTCAAATATATTCCTCACCCACCCTTTCAATCACCCCCCTCCCCCACCCACTCCAATCCCTCACTCATTGCTATCATTTTCCAAATATTTCAAATATTTCACACCCTATCACGACAAATCCTCCCTCTTCCCCCTCTCATCCATTTTCTCCCATACCTTTTCTTAAATTCCCTCATTTTCTTCAAACGCTCTCTAAGACTATAACTTTCGCCCATCCACCAAAATCACAGCCCCCCCCCCTCCCTCTCTACCCATCCCCATTTCCCTGCATACACCCCACACACACAAACATTCCAACTCACTCTTCCCCTTCAATCTCGACCACAGCCATCTGGTCAAACACCCCCTCCCCCTTTTCCTCCAATCTCTCTCTGCCATCCATTTTACCCCTGCTCATCCCCCACCTCTTTCTCTCATCGCCAGCCACAGTAGTCCTTGCTCCCTCCACCCTTCCCCTTTTTTCTCCCACTCATTTTTCATTCTCTAACAAGTACGGACGTCCAGCTAGACGCTGCCATTATTTTTCATTTTATTTTATTTTTCTTCCCAACATGTCTACCCTACATGTATCCGTGCTTGCATGATATCTTTTCCCTATATCATCATCCTGATGAAGTCTTATAAATAAAGACGAAACGTTGATGTACACATAAAAAAACATCCAGTTTTTGGTTTTTCCTTTTTCATTTTACCATATATACATATATATACATGCAAATATATATATATATATATATATATATATATATACATGCAAATATATATATATATATATACATACATGCAAATATATATATATATATATATATATATATACATGCAAATATATATATATATATATATATATATATATATATATATACATGCAAATATATATATATATATATATATATACATGCAAATATATATATATATATATATATATATATACATGCAAATATATATATATATATATATACATGCAAATATATATATATATATATATATACATGCAAATATATATATATATATATATACATGCAAATATATATATATATATATATATATATATATATACATGCAAATATATATATATATATATACATGCAAATATATATATATATATATACATGCAAATATATATATATATATATATATATACATGCAAATATATATATATATATATATACATGCAAATATATATATATATATATATACATGCAAATATATATATATATATATATATATACATGCAAATATATATATATATATATATATATATATATATACATGCAAATATATATATATATATATATATATACGTGCAAATATATATATATATACATGCAAATATATATATACATGCAAATATATATATATATATATATATATATATATATATACATGCAAATATATATATACATGCAAATATATATATATATATATATACATGCAAATATATATATACATGCAAATATATATATATATATATACATGCAAATATATATATATACATGCAAATATATATATATATATATATATATATATATACATGCAAATATATATATATATATATATATATATATATATATACATGCAAATATATATATACATGCAAATATATATATATATATATATATATATATACATGCAAATATATATATACATGCAAATATATATATATATATATATATATATATATATATATACATGCAAATATATATATACATGCAAATATATATATATATATATATATATATATATATATATATATACATGCAAATATATATATATATATATATATATACATGCAAATATATATATATATATATATATATATATACATACATGCAAATATATATATATATATATATATATATATATATACATGCAAATATATATATATATATATATATATATATATACATGCAAATATATATATATATATATATATATATATATATATACATGCAAATATATATATATATATATATATATATATATATATAGCTGAGCAGCTTAAGTCATAAATGATGAAGAATCGAGCATTTTGGTAAGCAAGCATGAAACTTGGCACGATTGCTCACAATGGTCTACTCTTCCGAAAAAACTTTTGGGCCACTCAAAAAATCCAAGATGGCCGCCATTTTTCAAGATGGCCGCCACGGATGGTAAAATTTATCATTTTGTGAACTAAATGCTTCATTTTTGACCGATTTCCACATATTATATATCAATTTATATGTTTCTGATGTCAACAAAGCCATTTCTGACGACAAAATAAAGATTTAACACCATTTGAGTGTAATAAAGGCTATATTTTACACACTTATGTCAGTTTATCCCGCATTTTTCTCTTCTTGTTCTTGTGTTTTCATCAGGATTCACACGTTCAACACTCGCAATTGCAGCTGCATAAATTTGTACATGGAAGGCCGAATTTATAGCATTTGCATCTTCCAAAGCATTGTGTCTTGCATCCGCATTTTGTTAGTTCCTTGCAGCTTTCTGCAACTGGCGGAAGTGTTGTCCAAAATATCTTCCATGTATTGCCGTGCTTCTTCCACCCCCACTCGCCAGGACTATCAATTTCCATGTGACAGCATGTTGCTTGACTCCAAATGCACCCTGCTTGATATGTTGCACGCTTTGTGTGTTCAGTTAAAGCTGCTTTAGTTGGAGGTATGGAGTCATAGGGTCTCTGTTTACGAGCAAACATGTCCAATCTTACAGCATCTATTTCTGTGAGGGAGGTAGATCTGTCATACATTGTGATGACAAACTGGTCAATAACTGCTTGGTCCTCACTTGTTATGACTGATGGATGACTGCTCAGCTTGACAAATACGTCCGTCACGTCAGGTAAAACATTCCATGTCTGAAATGCTGTCTTTTTAGCTTTATATCGAAAGGCTGACACATTGTCACAACCAGTAAAGGCATGGAAAAAGGACAAGCCTTTAACTTTTTCAGGGCCAAGTACGCTGATGACTTCATGTACTGGAATAAACCTTGTGTCATTTCCTTGACCAAATTCAATGAACATTGCCTCCAGGCCCAACTCTTTCAAGACTGGAAATACAGTGATGGCAATGACAAGGACATCTGTGTCATTAGCTTTCAGCAGTACTGTTTTGTAACCATGATTAACTGCATGTTTTGCGTGTACAAACATCCTTGTGTCTGATTCCTCATGGTTGCAAGGTGCTAGTCCTTCAAAACTGATATTCTGATTGCTAACAACATCTGCAACTCTGGTGATTACCACGAGATTTTCATGATCCTGTGCTAGTGAAGTGATTCTATCAGCCAGAAACTTGAAGAGAGCTGTTTTATTGTCATCATCCCTCAAGAAATTTCGCCAGTTGGGAGGGAGCTTGCCGTTGTGGGTTACCCGACGCTTTGCACCTTGTCCACGTTTTGTCCGTGTTTCAGCTTTCAAACTTGTTGGTAAGTAAACATCAAAAACAATGTCAGTCCTCTCGTATGCTGAACTGAATTTCAGTACCTTTGGAAAAAAATCAAGTTGTGCATACTCTTCGAAGGTTTTTGATTTGCAGGGTGGTATTGTGTTTACCAATGCTGAACCATCGATGATGATGACTGACACATGTGGAACTGAATCTGGACATGTAACTTTGGACTGAAGAAGCAATGCAAGTTGAGACTTTGTACCACTGTAGAGGTTTCCATTTACACTCAACGATGCAGGAAAGGACTGGTTCTCATGTTTAAAGAATTCCATCAGGTCACACTCCCTGGATTGGCAAGATATGAATAGTTTAGAGAATAGGCGACAGTCATCTTTCAAACTTTTATGTTTGGTATCAGTCACTGCTGCTTCTTGTGTCTGGTCAAAGAAGTCTATGTTGTTCCTTTTGATTTTGGAATAGAAAGCAGCCCGGTTTTCTCCCTCTAAGGTCTTCATGCGAGTCCTGCCATTCCCATAGTGCATGCGAACAGCTTCAGCTGCGGTTTCCGATGCTATAATCTTTGTATCCAGAGTGAGTAGATCGGATGATTCTTCTTGAAATGGATTGCCCATTTCATTGATGACAGCCGTGAGCTTTGTTACTTTGCCATAGAAAGCTTTCTGGGATTGACTTGTTTGTTCTCTGTGTTTCATGTTTTCAGTAACATCCTTGTTCGATGACAGTGCTTCATATTCTTCAGTAAGACGACTCACTTCTGGCCCTGCTACCATCCATCTTCGTAGTGCTGAAGGATCCTCTGTCACACCTACGACCCCACCCTCTCCTTTGATGATTGCATTTTCCTGTTCATGTGCTTGATCGATGGGCATAGAAGAAAATGGTCGCAATGACTTGAAGACAACAAATTTGCCATTTTTGAATTGCAAATGCGTATCAGGATGGGTCTGCTCTAAGCACAGCATGTCCTTCAGATGAACTGATAGCCATCTTGCATAGTTGTAGTTATTGTTGGCAAAGAAGTATGGTATCAGCTCCATCAGTGTTTCGACATAAAGTCTGAAGTCAGCTTCCCTGAAAGAACGTATCAGAGATAGTATGGTCAGTTCCATTGAAAGCACTAGATACCAGTAACTGAATTGCGGGCTCTCTGCTTTTCGCTTCTCACACCACTCATCAAAGCTTAAGATAACTGACGCATCTTGCTCGAAAGAAGTATCTGCAATGTAATACTCGTATGCTTTTTTCATCAGTGTGTAGAGACTACATGCAGTAATCTGGTGAGCGTATCGTGTCCTAGTAACACTTGAAGCAGTGATGAAAGATTCTGCAATACCAGACGAAGCTATATCTGCTTCTACAATGGCTTCTATCCAACCACTTGCTTTTAGAAGCGACCCAATTGACTTCAGTGCAGCCATTTCAACATGCAAGCCGCCAAACATGATGACGAACTTATTTTCACCATATTGCTGAGGCCAGTGCCATTGTATTTGCTTGGTCAATGCATAAAGTGGCTGATCAGCAGTTATGACTGGAATTTGCCCTGGGTTGAGGAACGCTATTGTCTCTCTAATCCTCTCCATAAGTATTGTGGCAACTGAGTGGGCTTGTTCTCGGAGGAGAGGTAGAATTGATGTAATGCTCACTTTGAAATCTAAACCTCTCTTCTCAGAAGCATGGTGTGCCGACCAGGTTATGGGAAAGTCAATATCGACACTTGTTGGATATTCGAACTCTGGAAGCGACGGAGTCTTGTTCTTTAGATATGCAGGATGAATGTTTGTGAAAGATTCTGGAAGTTCAGGCACCCGTTTTATGCTATGATTTTTGATCATAAGTGGCTCACGCAGTTCACCATCACTGTCAGACGTTGGATGTTGAAATAGTGAGATACTGGTACCATGAAAGGATGTAGCTGTTGTTGCAGACGGATTGTGATCTATATTGTCCATAGCTGATGTGGTGAAAAGACCTTTCCTAAGTTCTGTAGGGCACACAACACCCTCTTCAGTGTACCTGTCAACAACGGCATCACCCAATTGAGCAGATATTTCAAGCACCCTGTCATATGAAATGCTTAGTCCATGGTCATGTAACAGTTCCACAAGTCCTCGTTTTCGTGTTTTCCCATACAAAGATAGGCCCATAAAGATGGGAAAGGGAGTCTCACGATTGTGTGAATGTCTGAATGTGGATGAATTGCTTTTGTGACTGTAGCAGTTGTACTGCAGGAGCTGAGCTACAGCCAAGTCTGTCTTTGATGAACCTAATTCCAGTTGCAACTTGATATCGACGCCGTGCTCCACCATACAAACAAATTGTTGTAGTGATTGAGGAATAGAATTTCCCACTGAGTCTGCACGGAATCTACCATTAAATTTCCATTCATGAGCAAGCATGTGTCTTCGCAAAATACTAGCAGCTTTATTGAGTATAACAGCATCAGAAAATTCTGAAGCTTTTGACAAGATTGACCCTGTATCCTCTGTAAAGGACAAGATAACATCTCTCCCACTCTTGTGAGCTTCAAGTGCTGGTATATCTGACAAAAGCTTCTCTTTCAGTCTTGTTGAGTGAACATATGAGGCAAGTTCATGCAGTTCCAACTGTTCAAGTCGTTGCTTATACAGTGTGATGAGATCTGCAAGTTTAAACACAACTGGTGCATCACTGTTCGTATTAGTTTCAACTATATAAGCAAGAAGCTCTGAATATACCAATGGATGGATTCCTTTTTTCTGAGAATCTTCATTTTCCTGTTTTTGTAGAGCAGCAAGGTGACATCTTTCCCTGTTGTAAAGAGTTGTTAAACAATCTTTATGATACTTCAACTCTTGTGCAATGGCATCACCAGCACTCAATCGGGCAAGAATTTTACATTCACCTAGAGTTGTGGCACATTCATTGAGCCTACTGCTGAGCCCCATTGTCATGACTTCACGTCTTTGTCCATCATCTAGAAATTCTTTGTCGCAGATGAAACATTGTTCTGGCTTTAAACTCACTCTTCGAGTCTTTGAACAACTCTTGTCAGTATGTTCCTGAGCGTCAGATGCCCTTTTCCTGGCCCGATCAAGTTTGGTATTTTTGAACAAAGCACGGCAACTCTGATGGTACTGAGCATTGTTTTGCCGCAATGTATCTTCAATACCATCACCTTCATCGAGCCTAGCAGGATTAATAATCATGGGCATCTGACAGAGTTCTTGAAAAAGAGGAATATTTGTAGCCAGCATTGAATATCCATCTGATTTACTGCGACCTGGAATGGGACTACTGAGATCCTCTCCGGTTTTATCTGTCTGACATAGGCAGCATTTGCTCCAATCAGTTTTCACATTTGACGTCTTCTCAATAGACATTCTGTAAATGTTATAGGCTTCAGGCCGAGGGTTTATCCTTTTACCACCTATAACCACAGTTACCGAATATATTTTGACACATTCAGATATGGGATACAACTAGGTTCAGAAAGGTAGGTTCCCTACACCTAGCCCGATCGTTCATCCAGTATCATTTAAGTCCCGTGCGATCTGTACACCATCCAGGTAACTATAGCCCCGTTACCTTTGGCTCGGCTCTCCCGCGCTGGCATATCCTGTCAATTCAGGTGCGGCTATCTAACAGACTGAACATTATTTTGTCCATGGGGCTTATTAGACAGCATTTGGGACACTGAAACATGAACAGTGTGTCCGTAATCAGTTGATACTGGACCCCATGCTGAGTTTCACAGCAGTGATGTCACCATTATGCCCTGGTTGTGTCATGACAATCACTCTCTTACATATGACATATTATAAGAATGAGCTGAAAGGATTAATTTTTATAACTAATACATTCAGCTCACTTGGGGAATTGAATATCAAGTCAATGATTCGGTTTAATGGCAATAAAAGGCAAAAATTGACAATATTTGCTTAAATTCATCTCATATATGTACCTTTGTGGATTGTAGGACTCATTTATCGGTTATTTTTGTGTCATTTACTGCTTTCGCATCCCCTAAAACATATAATTTGACTCAAAAATTGTGAAAATCGGTTAGATACTTTGTAAACTAGCAATATTGGATTTCAGAATGGCGGCCATCTTGAAAATGGCGGCCATCTTGGATTTTTTGAGTGGCCCAAAAGGTTTTTCGGAAGAGTAGACCATTGTGAGCAATCGTGCCAAGTTTCATGCTTGCTTACCAAAATGAACGATTTTTCCTTAATCTGCTCAGCTAATATATATATATATATATATATATATATATATATACATGCAAATATATATATATATATATATATATACATGCAAATATATATATATATATATATATACATGCAAATATATATATATATATATATATATACATGCAAATATATATATATATATATATATATATACATGCAAATATATATATATATATATATATATATATATATATACATGCAAATATATATATATATATATATATATATATATATACATGCAAATATATATATATATATATATATATATATATACATGCAAATATATATATATATATATATATATATACATGCAAATATATATATATATATATATATATACATGCAAATATATATATATACATATATATACATGCAAATATATATATATATATACATGCAAATATATATATATATATACATGCAAATATATATATATATATATGGTGGGCAAAAATAAGGGTCCTATTTTTAAAAATTCATAACTTTTTTATTTATTGATTTAAAAAAATTTTTTTTTTAGAATAAGTAAAGGACCCCTTCCGAAGCAAGCATGAGCCGTATTAGCCCTAAGGAACGCACCCTCATTTAGAAAACATTATTTTTGCTTAAAAAACTCAAAACAGTGTAAAAAACAATACTTTAGTTTTTGTAAGTTTTAAGAAGTGTTTTTCGGCTAAAATTTGTTTTGTTTATTTCAAAAAATCTCGGAAGGGTCAGTCTACACACACATAAAGTTTGGTGAGTTTAACTTTTATTTTGTGGAAGTTATTCAAATTCAAGTTATTCAAATTTAAAGATAGGACCCTTATTTTGGCCCACCCTGTATATATATACATGCAAATATATATATATATACATGCAAATATATATATATATATATATATATACATGCAAATATATATATATATATATACATGCAAATATATATATATATATATATATATATATATATATATATATATACATGCAAATATATATATATACATGCAAATATATATATATATACATGCAAATATATATATATATATATATATATATATATACATGCAAATATATATATATATATATACATGCAAATATATATATATATATATATATATATACATGCAAATATATATATATATATACATATACATGCAAATATATATATATATATATACATGCAAATATATATATATATATACATGCAAATATATATATATATATATATATATATACATGCATATATATATATATATATACATGCAAATATATATATATATATATACATATATATATATACATGCAAATATATATATATATATATATATATATATATATATATATATATATATACATGCAAATATATATATATATATATATATATATATATTTGCATGTATATATATATATATATATATATATATATATATATATATATATATATATATATATATACATGCAAATATATATATGCAAATAAATATACGCTGCCTGTTAGGATAGAGGATATTATTCTATAAAACAATATAATTTTTTTTTTAAATTTAAGGAAATTTTCGTCTTATTTACATTTCAGGTTTTTTGTCTTGGTGTCGTAACTGCTACCTTTCGACGGCAGTCGGTGTTGGTATGGAGGCCGAGGGAAGTAACATTGCATCATGGGCTTACCAAGGTAAGTCGCTCAACCATTTAGTCCATTATCACAAAAATTAGGATTAACTACTTTACTAGAGAGCTGATTTAATCTCATCATCATCATCATCATCATCATCATCATCATCACCATCATCATCACCATCATCATTATATTCGATTTAACGTTTGTTTTACATGCTGGCATGTGTTGGACAGCTTTAAAAAATTGACTTCCAAACTAACCTATCTCAGGCCAGGTCTTTAATAATCCGTCTTTCTCTCAACATCATTTTTATGTTTTCTTTAGCCTTTCTCTGTGACGGACCTGCTATCTCAACTGTTCTACATCTACTAACCCAATAACTCTTCAAAGTCTCCTGTTCTACGCACGTCTCCCTATCCTCTGCAGATTTAATCTTCCTCTGAGGTCATCAGATCTAAGCCTGTCTTTAAGACTCACATTACACATCCATCATATCATTGTCATATTATTTCTTGCCATGCAACGCATGTCCTCAACATGCGGACAATGGCGTGCAGAGGTCTGGTGATATCTGGGGCCAACTCTTTTATTGTCTGCCCCAAAGAGTCAAGTATAAGTTCTAGTACTGAAAAAGAAGATACTTTGAATATGATCGGATGCCCGGAGGTGGGGGAGGCACCATCCACACTCTCTGCACGTACCCGGGTGTAGAAGATTACTGTCTTCGTCTTCTTCTTCTTCTTCTTCTTCTTCATCATCATCATCATCATCATCATCATCATCATCATCATCATCATCATCATCAGTTTAACGTTCGTTTTACATGCTGGCATGTGTTTGACAGCTTTAAAAAATTGACTTCTAAACTAACCTATCTCTGACCAGGTCTTTATTTAACCCCCTTTTTCTCAAATTCATCCTTATCACTTCTTCCCATGTTTTCCTAGGCCTTCCCCTGCCAAATGACCATGCTACCTCAACTGTTCTACATCTACCAACTCAATCATTCTCATCTGTTCTTTCATCATCATTATATTCGGTTTAACATCGATATTACAGGCTGTCATGTGTTGCATGACTTTTAGAAATTGACTTCCAAACTAACCCTAACTCTAACCAGGTCTTTATTTATCCCTCTTTCTCTCAAATCCATCCTTATCACTTCCTCCCAAGTTTTCTTTGGTCTTTCACCTGTGAACTGACCTTGCTGCCTCAACTGTTCTACACCTATTAACCCAAGAACTTTCATGCATTCTTTCAATGTGACCAAACCATCAAAGTCTCCTGTTCTGTACATATCTCTCTATAATCATCATCATCATCATCATCATCATCATCATCATCATCATCATCATCATCATCATCAGTTTAACGTCCGTTCTGTACATATCGCTCTATACTGTCCAAATTTAATCTTCATCTAAGGTTATGAGAACTAAGATTGTTCTTTAAGACTCACATCACACATCATTCGTATCATTCTGATATCATTTCTCACCATGCAACGCATGTCCTCAACCCTCACTGGCCATGTTTCACTTCCATACATCATAACACTATTTACGCATGCCTGATAGACTCTTCTCTTAATAAGGTTCCAAAATAAGTTTGCGTTTTCGTAACAGCCGTTCAACATTGAATGTACCCGATGTATTTCTCTGCAATGTGAGTGACAATAATCCGGCCCAGTATTATAGTACGCCGCGTGCCTTTTAAAGTGGAGGTTTGGATGGTGATTTCTCTACTCAATCGTATTTATTCTTTTGTACCTGTTGTGAAGTTGTCCAACAGTAAATAATAAATAAAGGAAGTCAAGTCGAGGGTTGTTTTAACAAGTGTATTAACAAAGTAAGAAACTTGACTAGCACTTGGCTAGACAGTTACAAGACTGTGCTTTGTCTTCTCTGTGTCTCTGGTGACTCGCACTGTTTATAGTCACAACCGGTGTAGTTTCTCCTGTGTAAGAACGGCCGGTGTAACATATATAGATATATATATAGAGAGAGATTTAAAAAGTTCATACCTTTTTTGTGAAGCATACAAATGAAATATATATATATTGTTGTGAAGTTGTCCAACAGTAAATAATAAATAAAGGAAGTCAAGTCGAGGGTTGGTTTAACAAGTGTATTAACAAAGTAAGAAAGTGACTAGCACTTGGCTAGACAGTTACAAGACTGTGCTTTGTCTTCTCTGTGTCTCTGGTGACTTGCACTATTTATAGTGACAACCGGTGTAGTTTCTCCTGTGTAAGAGCGGCCGGTGTAACAGTACCCATCATTATCTATTTTATAGCAGCTATGTCAGAACAATCCGTTCTTAATTGCTGATCAATCATTGGAAATTTCCTATTATATCAAGTAGTGATGCGTTATCCCCCCTCCAATAGGAGATTCATAGTCTGAATGTCACGAACAAATAATGTCATTTGGTAATCGAATGTAAATGAATAAGTCATAAAGAACAATTAAACCATAACTAAATTTAACCTAACCCTAACCCTAAACCCTAACCATAAACCTAGCCCTAAACCTAACCCTAAACCCTAACCCTAACCCTAACCCTAAACCCCAACCCTAACCCTAACCCTAAACCCTAACCCCAA
>OY744555.1:15734807-15762307 GCA_963556195.1 Sepiola atlantica
CTATAGCAACTATTTTATTATTGGCATATGCCAACTATTTTATTATTGGCTTATGCCAACTATTTTATTATTGGCCTATGCCAACTATTTTATTATTGGTCTATTGGCAACTCTTTTATTATTGGCCTATAGCAACTATTTTATTATTGGCATATGCCAACTATTTTATTATTGGCTTATGCCAACTATTTTATTATTGGCCTATGCCAACTATTTTATTATTGGCCTATTGGCAACTATTTTATTATTGGCCTATGGCAAATATTTTATTATTGGCCTATTGGCAAATATTTTATTATTGGCCTATGGAAACTATTTTATTATTGGCCTATTGGAAACTATTTTATTATTGGCCTATTGGCAACTATTTTATTATTGGCCTATAGCAACTATTTTATTATTGACCTATGGCAACTATTTTATTATTGGCATATGCCAACTATTTTATTATTGGCCTATAGCAACTATTTTATTAATGGCCTATGGCAACTATTTTATTATTGTCCTATAGCAACTATTTTATTATTGGCCTATAGCAACTATTTTATTATTGGCCTATTGGCAAATATTTTATTATTGGCCTATTGGCAAATATTTTATTATTGTCCTATGGCAACTATTTTATTATTGGCCTATAGCAACTATTTTATTATTGACCTATGGCAACTATTTTATTATTGGCATATGCCAACTATTTTATTATTGGCCTATAGCAACTATTTTATTAATGGCCTATGGCAACTATTTTATTATTGTCCTATGCCAACTATTTTATTATTGTCCTATGCCAACTATTTTATTATTGTCCTATGCCAACTATTTTATTATTGTCCTATGGCAACTATTTTATTATTGTCCTATGCCAACTATTTTATTATTGTCCTATGCCAACTATTTTATTATTGGCTTATAGCAACTATTTTACTATTGGCCTATGAAAACTGTTGTATCATTGGCCTATGAAAACTGTTGTATTATTGGCCTATACTAATTGTTGTATTATTGGCCTATGAAAATTGTTTAATTATTGGCCTATGAAAATTGTTTAATTATTGGCATATGAAAATTGTTTAATTATTGGCATATGAAAACCGTTGTATCATTGGCCTATGAAAACCGTTGTATCATTGGCCTATGAAAACCGTTGTATCATTGGCCTATGAAAACCGTTGTATCATTGGCCTATGAAAACCGTCGTATCATTGGCCTATGAAAACTATTTTTTATGTCCTGTATATTCCTCTTTCTTTTTCTACTTTCTTTTCCCATCTTTCTCTTTTTTTTTATCCCACTTTCTTTCTCTTTATTTCCGGCTCTCTCTGTTTCCTTCTCTTTTTTCCTCTTCCTACTCCCCCTCTCCCCTCTCTTTCTTTTACCCTTTCTCCATTCCGATATTTCCCCTCCTTTTTGCCTACAGATCGTGTTAATACTATACATTTTTTGTTTTGTTATAAAAAGTGTTGCTGCTGCTGATCCCGACCCCCCCCCCCTATAATCATGTCGACACACCAGTAAGACGACTGAAGTTAAGCGGCGTTGAGCCTGGCCAATCCTAAATGGGTAACCATTTGGGAAGACCGGGTGCTGTAACAAAAATCTCAACTTCAAATTAATCTACAAATCAATCACACGCAAAAAAACATTTTGTACGATTTCGACACAAAATCACCCAACGATGGGTGATATGCCGTAGCCCCCCTCCCCCGACATATTTTTTTTAAGTGTAATAATCGGCAATTGTTGACTGCTTTTTTTTTTTTTTTTTCAAATGATTAAAAAAAAATTTTATTTTTTTTTTTAAAAGATTAAAAAAAATTTTTTTTTTTCAAAAGATTAAAAAATCAAATGATTAAAAAAATTTTTTTTTTTTTTTTCAAATGATTAAAAAATCTTTTCTTTTTTTTTTTTCAAATGATTAAATAAATTTTTTTTTTTTTTCAAAAGATTAAAAAAATTTTTTTTTTTTTTCAAAAGATTAAAAAAAATTTTTTTTTTTTCAAAAGATTAAAAAAATTTTTTTTTTTTTTTTTTTAAAGAAGAAAATCTCAAGACTCATTTTAGGCAATAAATAAATTCAAATTGGGTTTAAATTATTTTCACTTCTTGGATTCTATGACATTAAACAATGGCACCATTTTAAAAATATTTATAAACGTCCGAGAAATGTATTTCATTGACCATTATCAGAGAATAATGGGTGCTTGTACAGATAAGGGCACACATGAAAAACGCATTTCCAAGTAAAAACTATTGGTTATACTTACGTGTCAGGCAAAAATAAGTATCTCCACCGGCCTCTGGAACTCCCTCCCTGCTCTCTGTTTCTCCGATAGTACCGACATGCAGAGGTTTAAAACTAATGTAAACAGACATCTCGCTGCACAGCTCCCAATTTAAGATGACACCCAAAATCTACACTCTAATTCTCAGTAACCCCTCACGTCTACAGTGGCGGCCTGCCTTGTTTGGGGTGAACTATGTTAAAAAAATAAATTTAAAAAAAATAAAAATATTTTTCTTTTTAATTAGAAAAAATTATAGAGTAAAATTTTAATAAAAAATAAAAATCATTTTTATCGTATTTTACCGACTGCCATTCATTTATTACTTGTTTATATGTCAGAGTGAGTTACGTCCTCCTGATTTAAGTGTTTTTCGCTCTAATCAATGGCGGATCCATAAAATACGATAAAACTGATTTTTACTTTTAATTAAAATTCTACTCGATAATTTTCCCTAATTTTTGGTGTAGATACCTATTTCTGTCTGATACATAAGTATATCAAAAAGTTTTCCGGTTAATTTATTTGGAACTGCGATTTTTACCTGTGTAACTGCGTTTTTCATATGTGCCCTCAATCTGTAGAAGCAATGAATAAATTGGCGAATAATCAGTTAATTTAAATAAAGAAATAGAAAAAGTCAAGATAACATTGTTATAAGCATGGAGGCCAGTGGAAAAAAAAGAAGTGTTTAAAGTTAACGTGCGAAGAAACGCTGCAGATGCGTAGATCTTGTGGGGTGTCTTTGGTTCCCTGTTTGGGGTCTGGTATTTTAGACGACGGTCGCGTCTTTAGGGATTACCAAGCACCACACTAAACAATTAATTTTGTGTAGGTAAATTGAGACCGATTCGATAACAAGGATTGGCAAGGATCACCAGTTAGCGAGTGCTAACTTTTAACAATAGAATATTGTTAATAGGGTTGGGACATAATGGGTGGAAATTTCAGATTCATGCGAGTAGTATTTTTTTGTGTTCATTTATACATAAATAACACTAAACAATCAAACATTTTGAAAATTTTGCAAAATTCAGAAGGGGTGGGACGTAATGGGTTAAAATTTCAGATTCATGCGAGTAGTATTTTTTTGTGTTCATTTATACATAAATAACACTAAACAATCAAACATTTTGAAAATTTTGCAAAATTCAGAAGGGGTGGGACGTAATGGGTGGAAATTTCAGATTCATGCGAGTAGTATTTTTTTGTGTTCATTTATACATAAATAACACTAAACAATCAAACATTTTGAAAATTTTGCAAAATTCAGAAGGGTTGGGACATAATGGGTGGAAATTTCAGATTCATGCGAGTAGTATTTTTTTGTGTTCATTTATACATAATAACACTAAACAATCAAACATTTTGAAAATTTTGCAAAATTCAGAAGGGTTGGGACATAATGGGTGGAAATTTCAGATTCATGCGAGTAGTATTTTTTTGTGTTCATTTATACATAAATAACACTAAACAATCAAATATTTTGAAAATTTTGCAAAATTCAGAAGGGTTGGGACGTAATGGGTGGAAATTTCAGATTCATGCGAGTAGTATTTTTTTGTGTTCATTTATACATAAATAACACTAAACAATCAAACATTTTGAAAATTTTGCAAAATTCAGAAGAGGTAGGACGTAATGGGTGGAAATTTCAGATTCATGCGAGTAGTATTTTTTTGTGTTCATTTATACATAAATAACACTAAACAATCAAACATTTTGAAAGTTTTTGCAAAATTCAGAAGAGGTAGGACGTAATGGGTGGAAATTTCAGATTCATGCGAGTAGTATTTTTTTGTGTTCATTTATACATAAATAACACTAAACAATCAAACATTTTGAAAATTTTCAAAAGCCATTGAAACTATGTGGGATGTCTTGGTTCCCTTTTTGGGGGTCTGGTATTTTAGACGACGGTCGCGTCTTTAGGGATCACCAGTTAGCGAGTGCTAACTTTTAACAATATAATATTGTTAATAAAAAAAAGGAGAATCTGTAAAGTAAGAAAAATAAAACTTTTATATAGAAACAATTTTTTACAAAAATGTAAAATATAACAATAAAGTTTGTGAAGGTTAGAAAATGTTTGAAACGACACGAGCGTTAAATTTGTCTTTAAAGTTTAGTATGCGTGTGTGCATGTGTGCGTGTGTGTTTACTTGGGTTAAGCTGTTATTGTGGGAAGACAGCAGGCGTGCTTAAAAGTGGATGTGTGGTTCGCACTTCAAGTCGGGTGTTTTTGTTGTTGTTGCTGTCTTCATTGATAGCGAGGCGAGTTATTTCGTTGTCGCAAGGAACACTGATCTTTTTCCGATAATTCCCTGGTTTTATAAAAGTTTATTTCGCACCCACTTGTTCAAAACATGTGTGAACACTTTTTCTTGAGTTCACACTTTGGCCACAACTGTTATAACTTATTTTTACGAGCCTGACCGCAAGGTGATCCCCTCTTCAAGAAGAAATAAAAGGAAGAGGAAAGAAGAGGAGAGAGTAACCCGAACGAACCTAGAAAGAAAAGGGGTAACTAAATAGGCTAGCACTATCTTTCAATGGCCGTTCGTCTCATCGATCTATTGATCTGCCACAATCTCACCTAAACTTAGTCTAATAATACTAAACCATTAGTTAGAATGGGGAAAGGGGCGTATAGACGTATAAACTAAATAAATAAAACAATTGAGCCTGAGCGCAAGGTGATCCCCTCTTCAAGAAGAAAGAAAGAAATATAAAGAGGAAGAAGAGGAAAGAAGAGGAGAGAGAGTAAGCTGAACGAACCTAGAAAGAAAAGGGGTAACTAAGCAGGCTAGCACTTTCCTTCAATGCCCGTTCGTCTTATCGATCTATTGATCTGTCACAATCTAAATGAAAAACACAGAGTTTTTGTGAATCCATTCTAACTATGATGTGATTTACCGGAGTGTCAGTTTTCCAAATGCAAATGGGCCCGGTATGAAGTGGGACACTGTTTTATATAAAATTAAGTTGACCTAATTTTTGATTTCAGATCGAAAACACATCTGACCTATTGATATTTTATTCTTCTTGACCAATGATCTACAAAATTTTTCAATCTGTGTTCTTTACATTATTAAAAAAAAGAATTCCAATCGATTTCATCAATTCCATACTATATCCGGCAATATACATATGTTTAGTAACAGGAAATTCACGTCAAACATGACTAATTTTCTGTGGATAATCATACATGTCCACTAGCCAATCCTATCACTGTTTTTGTTATAAATAAGGACAAACAAACTTTCGACAGAAAGGGAGAGAAAGAGAGTGAGAAATGCTATTTTGGGGTCTGCCAGAACGCTGGTCACTTCCCCCTGATGTGCGGCCATTTTTGAATCGGTTGAACTACTCCTTAATTTGTGTTACACATTCCAAAAGAAAACTTCCAGAGGTGTTGAATATCAGTTCACTCTCATTCTCACACCATTGATTGATCTGACTGCTCTTCCCCACATTAAATGGCCTTGTGTCACATCTTGCTGCAGTGGAAACCAATTAAATAACCAGCCTAAGTTTGGCACAAGACCAGACTGTACAAATGAAACAGTAGACACCAAATGTTCAAAACTCTCGACTTCTGTGCGGCAGAATCTGCACTTGTTATTGTTACTGAAACCACTCATCTTTTTAAAGGCATTGGTCATCAAGTCTTGATCTTGGGCAGCCATTATCATTCTCTCCTGATCATAGTGCAGCGATCCTCTTTTCAGCCAGTCTACAGAGTCTTCCTTATCTGTATATCCCAGGGATTATCTCCCTAATGTAAATAAATGTGTTACGGTAAAACATGTGTCTGTTCTTTTATTGAATTCACCCTCCATTCTTGAATATCAAGTCCAAAAGGTTGCCAGTTCTTTAGTTTAGCTGTGAATCAGAATTTATTTGGTTTCAATTTTGAAAACAGGGGCAGACAATCA
Source organism: Sepiola atlantica (assembly GCA_963556195.1). Taxonomy (NCBI): domain Eukaryota; kingdom Metazoa; phylum Mollusca; class Cephalopoda; order Sepiida; family Sepiolidae; genus Sepiola; species Sepiola atlantica. Next base: position 15,741,028 of record OY744555.1, read on the forward strand.
ACCGGAAGTAATATAGAATTAGAAGTTTTTATTCAAAATAATCAATAAAGTGACAATAATAACAGCGAACAGTGTTTTTTTTATTTAATAATATAAACATTTTATAAAACGAATAATCAAAATTGATTTTGTTTTGTATAATTTAAAACTTTATAAAAACGAAGAGTTTGTCTGATTTTTTTTATCAAACAAACATTCAACATTAATTTTTTTTGTATAATTTAAAACTTTATAAAAACGAAGAGTTTGTCTGATTTTTTTTATCAAACAAACATTCAACATTGATTTTTTTTTTGTATAATTTAAAACTTTATAAAAACGAAGAGTTTGTCTGATTTTTTTTATCAAACAAACATTCAACATTGATTTTTTTTTGTATAATTTAAAACTTTATAAAAACGAAGAGTTTGTCTGATTTTTTTTATCAAACAAACATTCAACATTGATTTTTTTTTGTATAATTTAAAACTTTATAAAAACGAAGAGTTTGTCTGATTTTTTTTATCAAACAAACATTCAACATTGATTTTTTTTGTATAATTTAAAACTTTATAAAACGAAAAGTTATCATTTAAAAATTAATGGTAATAATAAAGATCCATTTTTGGATGAAAAAAAATCAAAGTCTGAATTACTTCCGGTTGATTGGGTTAGGAGTGAATGGAACTTTTCAAAATTGATTTCTGATTCACAGCTAAACTACAGAAGTTCCAAAAGGTTTGATATTTTTTATTTGAATTTGTAAACAAGTATCGTTTTTTTCATTAAAAAAAATTTCAAATTTTGATTGATCCGACTGGCCTTCCGCACATTAAAAGGCCTTGTGTCACACCTTGTTATAGTGGAAAACAATTAAATAACCAGCCTAAGTTTGGCACAAGACCAACAAGTAGGCTATACTTTAACAATAATGTCACTCAAACTCCACACATTCCCAAATGCAAACGAAATAGTAGACAACAAATGTTCAAAACTGATTTTTTCCTTAAAAAAAAATAATTTTCAAACATTTAAATTTATTTCTTACAAAATGTAAATACACTTCTTTAATTTGAAAATGTAAATTTAATAAAAGTACAATTATTTTTATATTTCTTCAAAACTGATTTTTTTCTTTAAAAAAATTTTTTTTTCAAACATTTAAATTTATTTCTTACAAAATGTAAATACACTTCTTTAATTTGAAAAAGTTAATTCACTAAAAATACAATTATTTTTTATATTTTCTTAAAACTGATTTTTTCCTTAAAAATAATTTTCAAACATTTAAATTTATTTCTTACAAAATGTAAATACACAATAATTTGAAAAAGTTAATTCACTAAAAATATAATTATTTTTATATTTTCTTAAAACTGATTTTTTCCTTAAAAATAATTTTCAAACATTTAAATTTATTTCTTACAAAATGTAAATACACTTCTTTAATTTGAAAATGTTAATTCACTAAAAATACAATTATTTTTATATTTTTTTAAAACTGATTTTTTCCTTAAAAATAATTTTCAAACATTTAAATTTATTTCTTACAAAATGTAAATACACTTATTTAATTTGAAAATGTTAATTCACTAAAAATACAATTATTTTTATATTTTTTTAAAACTGATTTTTTCCTTAAAAAAATAATTTTCAAACATTTAAATTTATTTCTTACAAAATGTAAATACACTTCTTTAATTTGAAAAAGTTAATTCACTAAAAATACAATTATTTTTATATTTTCTTAAAACTGATTTTTTCCTTAAAAATAATTTTCAAACATTTAAATTTATTTCTTACAAAATGTAAATACACAATAATTTGAAAAAGTTAATTCACTAAAAATACAATTATTTTTATATTTTCTTAAAACTGATTTTTTCCTTATAAATAATTTTCAAACATTTAAATTTATTTCTTACAAAATGTAAATACACTTCTTTAATTTGAAAAAGTTAATTCACTAAAAATACAATTATTTTTATATTTTTTTAAAACTGATTTTTTCCTTAAAAATAATTTTCAAACATTTAAATTTATTTCTTACAAAATGTAAATACACTTATTTAATTTGAAAATGTTAATTCACTAAAAATACAATTATTTTTATATTTTTTAAAACTGATTTTTTCCTTAAAAAAAATAATTTTCAAACATTTAAATTTATTTCTTACAAAATGTAAATACACTTCTTTAATTTGAAAAAGTTAATTCACTAAAAATACAATTATTTTTATATTTTCTTAAAACTGATTTTTTCCTTAAAAATAATTTTCAAACATTTAAATTTATTTCTTACAAAATGTAAATACACAATAATTTGAAAAAGTTAATTCACTAAAAATACAATTATTTTTATATTTTCTTAAAACTGATTTTTTCCTTATAAATAATTTTCAAACATTTAAATTTATTTCTTACAAAATGTAAATACACTTCTTTAATTTGAAAAAGTTAATTCACTAAAAATACAATTATTTTTATATTTTTTTAAAACTGATTTTTTCCTTAAAAATAATTTTCAAACATTTAAATTTATTTCTTACAAAATGTAAATACACATCTTTAATTTGAAAATGTTCATTCACTAAAAGTACAATTATTTTTATATTTTTAAAAACTGTTTCGCATATACATAGTACGAATATAATTAGTAGAAGATGAAGTGTACAGATGGTCAAAGGTAGAGGAATGGTTAAAGGAAAGAGGGAGGGCAAGCAGGAGACAATGCTGGCCAATCACTGTTAGGTTCTGTTTGTAGCAGTTCTACAGAATAATGAATCTGGTGCATATGCCTTCCTTAAAAAAAAATAATTTTCAAACATTTAAATTTATTTCTTACAAAATCAAGGGAGGCGCGAGAGCGCTCTATCCCTTAATAGACTTTAAAAATGGCCTATGTTGGAAATCTCATTTCTTTGATCAATCATAACTCAAAAACCAAATAAACCAAATTATTTAAAACTTTGCACAAAATTTTTATTTGATAGGTTCTATAAGTGTGTAGAATTTCAGCATCATTAGTAAAGGCAACCCAGAGATCCAGAAAGTTCAATCATGAAATCATGTTATCTGTGTGTACGTACGTACGTACGTACGTACGTACGACCCTGTATCTCATCAACTATTTGATGGATTCAGCTGATTTTTGGCAGAGATAGAGGTTTTAGGGTCTAGTTGATGGCATTTTAATTTCAGTTTACCATATACCTTAGTTTTCCAGAAAATTCCAAAAAAACTTAAAAATGACCAAAGTAGTGACATTCCATGATAAATGCCAGTATACTGAAATCATATGCCCTTAATAGGGTTAAGATGAAAATTCATATACACTAAATGTACAAAAGCAAGGAAATTCCCACATTTTTACACTTTTATTGTCATTAAGGGTATGCGAGCACAATGTAGGAGTTTCACATGTTGGCCGGTCATAATTCAGGAAGGGGACATTTTGTATTCAGCACCGTCCTCTTCCAGAAGACATGCACACGGGGTAACTGTCGTGCCTCTACACCGCCTGCTTACCCAGAGGCGGTCTTTTCGAATCGGTCAACATGTGAGTCGGACGTTTTTTCCGCTTGTGATAGACGTTGGCTCTGGGGCAAGTAGCTTGGCAAAAATAGAGGTAAGCAACGCATAGTTCTCTAAACCTATTTGAATTTTTACTCTTTTATAATTTGCTTTGTTTTGTCTTAGAACATGTTTGTAAGACTTGTTTATTTTCATGTATTTCCAGTTTTACAGTGAAAAGATGTTATAGTTCAGCGTTGGCCTCGTGCGAGCAAATAAATACATATTCATCAGTGTAATTCGTGTCCGAAATTTTTTCTCCAGTTTGTTTGCTGTTACAATTATGAGTGCAAAACTCCCTTAAATCTTAAAATATATCCTATTTTGATTAAATTTAAATAATATGTATAACCTTTTCCGGGAAAGACAATAGAAAGGCTCCCGAATCTGTAAGTGCTCTCCTAAGGGAGCTATGAGGGCCGAACATTCTTAAAAAAACTAGGGAGCTATGAGGGCCGAACATTCTTAAAAAAAAACTTAGAGGACTATGAGGGCCGAACATTCTTAAAAAACTTAAGGGACTATGAGGGCCGAACATTCTTTAAAAAAATTAGGGGATTATGAGGGCCGAACATTCTTAAAAAAACTTAGGGGGCTATCAGGACCGAACATTCTTAAAAAAAAACTTAATGGGCTATGACGGCCGAACATTCTTTTAAAAACTTAAGGGACTATGAGGGCTGAACATTCTTAAAAAAAGTAGGGGGCTATCAGGACCGAACATTCTTAAAAAACTTAGGGGGCTATGAAAGCCGAACATTCTAAAAAAAACTTAGGGGGCTATGAGGGCCGAACATTCTTAAAAAAACTTAATGGGCTATGAGGGCCGAACATTCTTAAAAAAACTTAGGGGTCTATGAGGGTATACCCCCTTAAAACTTAAAATATATCCTATTCTGATGAAATTTAAATCCTATGTATAAAATTCTCCAGAGGAGAAAATAGAAGTGGCCCCGAATCTCAGTGTGCCCCCCTCCAAGTGAGTTAGGGGGGAAGAACCCCCTTAAAACTTCAAATATGTATATTTGTTTGAGGTAGTAAAAAAGAAAGAAAGTTATACGGTGTTATGAGGACACAGTAGTGATCCTCATTCAATCCCGAGCAACGTCGGGTCACCCTGCTAGTTAAAAAAATAAATCCCCCGAAATCTATAATTAGGCTATATTTGTATTTTTAATTTTTTTTTAATATTTAACTGGCTTTGCAAACTCACTTTTTCATGATTCAAAACAATCTAACCAAATGAATCACATTTCTTTCTAGTATGCTTTAAGTGTACCAAGTGCATCGAATTATTAATTAGGTTTGACAGGGTTTAGGGGTTAGGGTTTAGGGTTAGGGTTTAGGGGTTAGGGTTTAGGGTTAGGGTTAGGGTTAGGGGTTAGGTTTAGGGTTAGGGTTTAGGGTTAGGGTTAGGTGTACCGGGTGCATCGAGGATTGATAGTGGTATGACGTTTTGATCAAATAAAACACCAAATTTTCGTCTCTTCGTGATTATGTCTTTAATGTTTTTCTTTCATCTTCAGCACAAATGTAGTCCACCACCTTTTCCGCCGGCTTCTAAAAAAATATTTTAAAAAAAAGGAAGGAAAAAAAAAGATAAAAAAGAAAAAAAGAAAAGGAAAAAAAATAGAAAAAAAAGAAAAGAAAAAAAGAATAAAGGAAACAAAAAGATTAAAAAACGAAAGAAAAAGAAAAGAAAAAAGTAAAAGAAAAAAAAAAGATAAAAAAGAAAAAAAAGAAGAGGAAAAAAGAATATAAATAAAGAAAAATAGAAAAGGAAAAAAGATAAAAAAGACAAGGAAAAAAAGAAAAAAGTAATGGAAAAAAAAGAAAAAAAGAAGAGGAAAAAAGAAGATAAAGAAAAAGATAAAAGAAAAAAAGAAAAGGAAAAAAATAGAAAAAAAAAAAAGAAAAAAAAGAAAAAAGTAATGGAAAAAAAAGAAAAAAAGAAGAGGAAAAAAGAAGATAAAGAAAAAGATAAAAGAAAAAAAAGAAAAGGAAAAAAAGAAAAAAAAGAAAAGGAAAAAAGAAGATAAAGAAAAAGATAAAATAAAAAAAAGAAAAGGAAAAAATAGAAAAAAAGAAAAGAAAAAAAAGACTAAAGAAAAAAAAGATAAAAAAATAAAAAAAATAAAAGGAAAAAAGAAGATAAATAAAGAAAAAAAGAAAAGGAAAAAAAGAAAAGGAAAAAAAAGAAAAAAGTAATGGAAAAAAAAGAAAAAGATAAAAAAGAAAAAGATAAAAGAAAAAAAAGAAAAGAAAAAAAGATGAAAAAAAGAAAAAAAGTAAAGGAAAAAAAGAAAGAAAAAAAAAAGATAAAAAAGAAAAAAAAAAGAAAAATGACCGAATTAAATAGTAGTAACAATAATCTCTTCGGACTACTAGCAAAAATACAAAACAGGCTTATATCTTCAATCCTTTAGATGAGAACTTGTGTGTGTGTTTTTTTATTTTTCTTATCTTTTTTATTTTTTTATTTTTTTATTTTTTTTTATTTTTCTTATCTTTCTGTTTTTGCTGGAGATTCACCGGCTTTTTCAGACACTCCATCCTAGAGATCTTTTTAAGATTCTAACCGTCCCTTTAAGTGCAGTTGTTTGTATTTCTCTTGCACTCGGTTCACCGGGTATACTCGCCAGATAGCCTTTGAAATTCTTTTTCATTAGTCCTGTTGCTCCTATAATTACTGGTATGATGGAGATTTTCCTAAGATTCCAGTTTCTTTTCATGTCGTACATAAGACCTTGGTATTTCGTAATCTTTTTCCTTTCTGCTCTGTTCAATCCTGCATCATTAGGGACACTGACTTCAACTAGGGTTGCTACTTTCTCCCTTTTGTTCCATATTACGATGTCAGGTTTAACAGCTCCGTTTTCTAGATATGTAGCTGTAGGGATTGCATAGTCATAGTGGATGGTGTATAAATTATTTCCAACTGTTCTTTCTGGTATATGCTCCCAGGACTTGCTGCTACACTGGATATTCAACTTTTTACAAATAATCCAGTGAAGATATTTACGCAGTCCGTTGTATCGCATTGTATAATAGCCATCCCCCAGGAGAACCTTACAACTGGATGTCAGGTGGCTCACACTCTCTACTTCTGTGCGGCAGAACCTGCACTTGTTATTGTTGCTGAGACCACTCATCTTTTTAAAGGCATTTGTCATCAAGCCTTGATCTTGAGCAGCCATTATCATTCTCTCCTGATCATAGTGGAGAGATCCTCTTTTCAGCCAGTCTACAGAGCCTTCCTTATCTATATATTCCTGGGATAATTCACCTAGGAAATACTTAGCACGTTGTTGGTTGGCCCATTCTTCCAGTTTTCTAGAATGGAAGGTCTTGGTGTATTTCTGACGGCTTTTCCGAGCTATTTCTGTGGAAATGTGTGTGTGTATATGGACATTAAATGTGTGTGTATTGATATTAAATGTGTGTGTGTGTGTGTGTATGGACATTAAATGTGTGTATGTGTATATAGATATATAGATATTAAATGTGTGTGTATGTGTATGGATATTAAATGTGTGTATGTGTATGGACATTACGTGTGTGTGTGTGTGTGTGTGTATAGACATTAACTGCACAGAATGTGATTTTACGAATCCGCGTTACTCGACTGAGACCACATAATCAACACTACGGCCAGTGTCGCGTATGTGGTCTCAGTCCGTGCTATAATAAAAAGATTTGCAAACAAAATCACGACGATAGACTTGTAGCAAGACAACAGCGTAAGTTTAAAACCCGACTCTGTTACGAGACCGATAGAACCACATTCTGATGAGCAGAGACCAGTACAGCCTACTTGCCATCTGGACTGAAACGTCAAATCTGTTTCTCTTTTTTTTGTGTTTTACATCGAATATATATATATATACAGGGTGGGCAAAAATAAGGGTCCTATTTTTAAAAATTCATAACTTTTTTTATTTATTGATTTAAAAAAATTTTTTTTTTAGAATAAGTAAAGGACCCCTTCCGAAGCAAGCATGAGCCGTATTAGCCCTAAGGAACGTACCCTCATTTAGAAAACATTATTTTTGCTTAAAAAACTCAAAACAGTGTAAAAAACAATACTTTAGTTTTTGTAAGTTTTAAGAAGTGTTTTTCGGCTAAAATTTGTTTTGTTTATTTCAAAAAATCTCGGAAGGGTCAGTCTACACACACATAAAGTTTGGTGAGTTTAGCTTTTATTTTGTGGAAGTTATTCAAATTCAAGTTATTCAAATTTAAAGATAGGACCCTTATTTTGTAGATATATATATCTTTTTTTTGTGTTTTACATCGAATATATATATATATATATCACTGTTATTCTTGAGAATCATCAGCTGTCAATCCATGGGCATAAAAACGGATTGACCGGGGAGACCATTATTCGGAGTGGACATAAATTCTGTGTAATCTCAAGTAGCTCGCTATCTCAGCATGTCCCTTGTTTTTAAGAGGCGATAACTTTTTTTTCAAAGCGAGACTAACTAAGCAGTTTTATATATTTTTCCCCACAACAGGTGCTGAGGGCCACTGTTGAGGGCCGCTGCTGACGCCGCCGTCAGGAAACCTGCTCTTACATTAGAAATCGCTGGGAAGTGACAGAGAGAAAGGGCGATGATGAGATTGGCATACGCCCTGCGCAATAATCTCTGTAAAACCGGCCTTCAGTTGGACCAAGCCAGCGATCGCGCCAAGTGGAGACAAAAATCCAACATTTCGGACCCAACCTTAGCTTGGTATTAACGCAAAAGAAAAAGAAGAGGTCTGCCATTTCGCACCATTGTAAATATGCATTTTGCACCATTGTAAATATGCATTTTGAACCATTGTAAATATGCATTTTGCAACATTGAAAATATGCATTTTACAACATTGAAAATATGCATTTTGAACCATTGTAAATATGTATTTCGCACCATTGTAAACATGCATTTTGAGCCATTGTAAATATGCATTTGGAACCATTGAAAATATGCATTTGGAACCATTGTAAATATGCATTTTGAACCATTGTAAATATGAATTTTGAACCATTGTAAATATGCATTTCGCAACATTTAAAATATGCATTTTACAACATTGAAAATATGCATTTTACAACATTGAAAATATGCATTTTGAACCATTGTAAATATGCATTTCGAACCATTGTAAATATTCATTTCGAACCATTGTAAATATGCATTTTGCACCATTGTAAATATGCATTTTGAACCATTGTAAATATACATTTTGAACCATTGTAAATATGCATTTCGCACCATTATAAATATGCATTTTGAACCATTGTAAATATGCATTTCGAACCATTGTAAATATGCATTTTGAACCATTGTAAATATGCATTTTGAACCATTGTAAATATGCATTTTGAACCATTGTAAATATGCATTTCGCAACATTTAAAATATGCATTTTACAACATTGAAAATATGCATTTTACAACATTGAAAATATGCATTTTGCACCATTGAAAATATGCATTTTACAACATTGAAAATATGCATTGCCTATTTGACGTTTTCAAAGGTAATTCAGTATATATATTCTTGTATATGTGTGTAAAACTAAGGGAGGTAATTCAGTATATATATTCTTGTATATGTGTGTAAAACTAAGGGAGGTAATTCAGTATATATATTCTTGTATATGTGTGTAAAACTAAGGGCGGTAATTCAGTATATATATTCTTGTATATGTGTGTAAAACTAAGGGAGGTAATTCAGTATATATATTCTTGTATATGTGTGTAAAACTAAGGGAGGTAATTCAGTATATATATTCTTGTATATGTGTGTAAAACTAAGGGAGGTAATTCAGTATATATATTCTTGTATATGTGTGTAAAACTAAGGGCGGTAATTCAGTATATATATTCTTGTATATGTGTGTAAAACTAAGGGAGGTAATTCAGTATATATATTCTTGTATATGTGTGTAAAACTAAGGGAGGTAATTCAGTATATATATTCTTGTATATGTGTGTAAAACTAAGGGAGGTAATTCAGTATATATATTCTTGTATATGTGTGTAAAACTAAGGGAGGTAATTCAGTATATATATTCTTGTATATGTGTGTAAAACTAAGGGAGGTAATTCAGTATATATATTCTTGTATATGTGTGTAAAACTAAGGGAGGTAATTCAGTATATATATTCTTGTATATGTGTGTAAAACTAAGGGCGGTAATTCAGTATATATATTCTTGTATATGTGTGTAAAACTTAGGGAGGTAATTCAGTATATATATTCTTGTACATGTGTGTAAAACTAAGGGAGGTATTTCAGTATATATATTCTTGTATATGTGTGTAATACTAAGGGAGGTAATTCAGTATATATTAAGAGAAATACTTACTCAACATGCTGTTTAGTAGAGATCTTTGGGCGACATCGACTTTAATTTTTGTGGGTAGCACAGGTCGCATGATAACCGATGAGCTCCTCAGCATCCGTTCGGTCTGAACATCTTGGTTTACAACCTCCAACTTGACCACAATCTCATCTTGTAAGCTGGACAAAGAATCAAAGAGAAAAGTTTATACTTTTAATTTGTTCAAAAATATTTCGGGATTGAGGTATTGTTTCAGGCTGTTATTTTCACAACGTTTCGATTGTTCGTACTCCTTGTTCAGATGTCTTTTGTCGCATTCCATGCATCGAGTGTCAGTTAATTTTAAATATATCTCCTTCTACCTGGAGTTTAATTTTGCTTGAATATATACTGAATTATCTCCCTTAGTTTTAAACACAAAAAGCTACCCATATTCTTGGCCTTTTGGCTAAGATCAAAGTGTAGTATCTGTTCCGATGGATACTGCACCCCATAGACTGGTATTGTCTTGGCTTTCGGGGCTTGATTTACGCCGGTCTATGGGTCTGTCCTGTGCAGTTCTAGGAGGTCTACCCTCGCAGGCTTCGCCTCCCCTCTTTGGGGAGGAGCATGTTTATTGCTTACTGCCTGAGGCACCCCTACCGGGGGATGCCGACGGGGCTGCCCAGGCAATTTTTAAACCCCACTTTCCCGACCCGACCTTGGGTCACATCTTACTTGTGAGAGTAAGATAAAAACTGGCCTTGTGCCTAACTCCTGGAGAGGAGTAAATCAATACCCATATTAATACATCTATTATTATATTGAAGATGCGTGGTCAATTGCTTCACTCGTCTCCACAGCGATCGGCTAGAATAACAATTCATATTTTTGTAGATAAGTAATTATTTAGGGGTATTCAGAATACGATTCGACAAAAAAGGTTTTCAAGTTCTGCTATAAAGTTCCCAGGTTCAAAAAGTTGCACCTGAAGAAGGGCGGAGGTTACATACCCGAAACGTTGTGAAAGTTAGAAAGCTAGTTTAAAAACTTTTCTGCACTTACTTTGGGTCTGAAATCAATTCGGTTTCGACTTTTTCGTATCCGAGCGTATGTGCTGCCGTAGCTGCAACTATCATCGGGTAGATATCAAGGGGGGCTTGCGGATATAGGTCTCGGATATTTCCTGCGATGAAAGAAAAATAAGCAAATTACAAATTATTTAATTCAAATCATTGAATGTAGTTATTACTAGCTGTCCCGACCCGGCGTTACCCGGGAATGTTTTGCTTTCTTTTTTTTAAAAACTATACCGTTTTTTTTAATATGTATACTAGCTGTCCCAACCCGACATTACCCGGGAATGTTTTGCTTTTTTTTAAAAAACTATACCGTTTTTTTTTAAATATGTATACTAGCTGTCCCAACCCGACATTACCCGGGAATGTTTTGCTTTTTTTTTTTTTAAACTATACTGTTTTTTTTTAATATGTATACTAGCTGTCCCAACCCGACATTACCCGGGAATGTTTTGCTTTTTTTAAAAAACTATGCCGATTTTTTTTTAATATGTATACTAGCTGTCCCAACCCGACATTACCCGGGAATGTTTTGCTTTTTTTTTTAAAAACTATACCGTTTTTTTTTTAATATGTATACTAGCTGTCCCAACCCGACATTACCCGGGAATGTTTTGCTTTTTAAAAAAAAAACTATACCGTTTTTTTTAATATGTATACTAGCTGTCCCAACCCGACATTACCCGGGAATGTTTTGCTTTTTTTTTTAAAACTATGCCGATTTTTTTTTTGGGGGGAGAGGCTATTTTGCCAGTCCGGCAAAATAACGACCCCCTCATTATTCTGCCGGGACCTGCAAAATAACGATTTAATAACAATTTATTTTCATCATCATCAAGTTGTTATTCTGTCGGTTATTTTAATCTTTTGAATATAAAATAAATATCTGCTTTTAATACAAAAAAAATTAAAAGTAAAAATTAATTAAATGAACGAAAATATTACAGACACTTAGATTCTTTAGTTGGATTTAGAAGTAATTTGCGTCGGATAAAAAATGTTTTAGTTATTTAAGAAAAAAATAGTTTTCATTTATTGATATAAAAAATAAATAACTTGTTAAGAAATCTGATTATTAAAAATAATTCAAGATAAGACGCTAAAGAAATTAAATCAGATATACTTTTTTTTCAACGTTTATATAATTTCAGTTTTATAAACAGTCTAAACAGCAATTTTAAAACTGATTTTTCACTATCTTTTAAGATAAATGTTAGGACTATTTCTCATCATTTCACTAAACCATTAAATTTAATGTTTTTCTTGCGATAAAATAACAACAGTAGTAATTGTCAATAACTTCAACTGCTACATGTAACGACGAATCTTAATGCAAAGTTGAAAATTAATTTTACAATTAGTTTTAAATGATAACTTTTCGTTTAATAAAGTTTTAAATTATACAAAAAAAATCACTGTTGACTATTCATCTTATAAAATGTTACATTATTAAATAATTATTTATCCAATTTTAATATATTTCTTTTTTATTGGAAAAATGTTGAAATGAAAAATTATCTTTTTTACGCCGAGTAGATAGAAACAAAAGCATAAGTATTAAAGATTTGTTTATTTTTTCAGTTTCATTATCTTCGTTTAATTATTTCTTTTTTATTAGAAAAATGGTGAAATAAAACTTGTCTTTTTCGTAAATCGTGGCGAAAATCGCCGTATGAATTATTTATTTAATTTAAAAAAGTAGTCAGAAGTTTTAATTATTTACTTAATTATTTTGAAATAAAAATAAACCGGCAGTTAAGTTGACTCGTGAAATCTTCACTGTAACTGTAACAGTTAGGTTAAATAAACATGAACCGGCAAAATAACAGCCCCATCGTTATTCTGCCGGTCCCGACAAAATAGCCTATTCGTTTTTTTTTAATATGTATACTAGCTGTCCTGACCGGGCGTTACCTGGGGAGTGTATTTATTTGCAATGCGTTTTGCTTTCATTTTTTAAACTATGAATATTGTTTTAATATGTATACAAGCTGTCCCGACCGGCGTTACCCGGGAATGTTTTGCTTCTTTTTTTTAAAACTATGCCGTTTTTTTTTTTTTTTATGTATACAAGCTGTCCCGACCTGGCATTACCCTTGAATGTTTTGCTTTTTTTTTAAAACTATGCCGTTTTTTTATATGTATATTAGCTGTCCTGACCCGGCGTTACCCGGGAATGTTTTGCTTCTTTTTTTTTTAAACTATGCCGTTTTTTATATATATGTACTAGCTGTTCCGACTGGGCGTTACCCCGGGAGTGTATTTATTTGCAATGTGTTTTGTTATTCTTATTTAAACTATGAATATTGTTTTAATATGTATACAAGCTGTCCCGACCCGGCGTTATCCGGGGAGTGTATTTACTCGAAATGTATTTTGCTTTGTTTTTTTTAAACTACGAGCAAATATATGCTATATAAATGTAAAAGAACTACATACAATACGTGGTTAAAGCAAATTGAAATAATTTCTAATGCTATTGATAATATTTACGCATTCATTTATTTATTTATTTATACTCGCTTGTGTCTGATGAACCAGAATCAGATGTTGATTTTGTAGGAAGAAATGTATCGATGACAAAGAAACGATAAATAGACTGTCTTTACTTTATATATTAGATGAGTGAAAGTGATTGAAAATATTTACCATGAAAAAGGACCACTGCTTCACTTTTGACTTGGTCATTTTTCGTTTTCAGGTCTCCCAGGAGGGAAAAGTTGGATGGCTGCTTCGTTATTATTATTTTCAGCGACTGAATAATAATTTAAAAAAAAGATAAAGAAGGAGCAGTTTTGAAGACTAGCACATGCGCACACATATGGAGAGTTTGAATTACCTACTGGAGAGTTTGAATTACATACTGGAGAGTTTGAATTACATACTGGAGAGTTTGAATTATTTACTGGAGAGTTTGAATTACCTACTGGGGAGTTTGAATTATCTACTGGGGAGTTTGAATTATCTACTGGAGAGTTTGAATTACCTACTGGAGAGTTTGAATTATCTACTGGAGAGTTTGAATTACCTACTGGAGAGTTTAGATTACCTACTGGAGAGTTTGAATTACCTACTGGAGAGTTTGAATTACCTACTGGAGAGTTTGAATTATCTACTGGAGAGTTTGAATTACCTACTGGAGAGTTTGAATTATCTACTGGAGAGTTTGAATTACCTACTGGAGAGTTTTAATTACCTACTGGAGAGTTTGAATTACCTACTGGAGAGTTTGAATTATCTACTGGAGAGTTTGAATTACCTACTGGAGAGTTTGAATTACCTACTGGAGAGTTTGAATTACCTACTGGAGAGTTTGAATTATCTACTGGAGAGTTTGAATTACCTACTGGAGAGTTTGAATTACCTACTGGAGAGTTTGAATTATCTACTGGAGAGTTTGAATTACCTAATTAGGGAGTTTGAATTATTTACTGGAGAGTTTGAATTACCTACTGGAGAGTTTGAATTATCTACTGGAGAGTTTGAATTATCTACTGGAGAGTTTGAATTACCTACTGGAGAGTTTGAATTATTTACTGGAGAGTTTGAATTACCTACTGGAGAGTTTGAATTATCTACTGGAGAGTTTGAATTATCTACTGGAGAGTTTGAATTATCTACTGGAGAGTTTGAATTACCTACTGGAGAGTTTGAATTACCTACTAGAGAGTTTGAATTATTTACTGGAGAGTTTGAATTACCTACAGGAGAGTTTGAATTACCTACTGGAGAGTTTGAATTACCTACTGGAGAGTTTGAATTATTTACTGGAGAGTTTGAATTACCTACTGGAGAGTTTGAATTATCTACTAGAGAGTTTGAATTATATACTAAAGAGTTTGAATTATTTACTGGAGAGTTTGAATTATCTACTAAAGAGTTTGAATTATTTACTGGAGAGTTTGAATTATCTACTGGAGAGTTTGAATTACCTACTGGAGAGTTTGAATTATCTACTGGAGAGTTTGAATTATATACTGGAGAGTTTGAATTACCTACTGGAGAGTTTGAATTACTTACTGGAGAGTTTGAATTATCTACAGGAGAGTTTGAATTATCTACTGGAGAGTTTAAATTACCTACTGGAGAGTTTGAATTACCTACTGGAGAGTTTGAATTATCTACTGGTAAGTTTGAATTACCTACTAGAGAGTTTGAATTACTTACTGGAGAGTTTGAATTACTTACTGGAGAGTTTGAATTACCTACTGGAGAGTTTGAATTACCTACTGGAGAGTTAAAATTACCTACTGGAGAGTTTGAATTATATACTAGAGAGTTTGAATTACCTACTGGAGAGTTTGAATTACCTACTGGAGAGTTTGAATTATCTACAGGAGAGTTTGAATTACCTACTGGAGAGTTTGAATTATCTACTGGAGAGTTTGAATTATCTACTAGAGAGTTTGAATTACCTACTGGAGAGTTTGAATTATCTACTGGAGAGTTTGAATTATCTACAGGAGAGTTTGAATTATCTACTGGAGAGTTTGAATTATCTACTGGTAAGTTTGAATTACCTACTAGAGAGTTTGGATTACTTACTGGAAAGTTTGAATTACTTACTGGAGAGTTTGAATTACCTACTGGAGAGTTAAAATTACCTACTGGAGAGTTTGAATTATATACTAGAGAGTTTAAATTACCTACTGGAGAGTTTGAATTACCTACTGGAGAGTTTAAATTATCTACTGGAGAGTTTGAATTATATACTAGAGAGTTTGAATTATCTACTGGAGAGTTTGAATTATCTACTGGAGAGTTTGAATTATATACTAGAGAGTTTGAATTATCTACTGGAGAGTTTGAATTATCTACTGGAGAGTTTGAATTACCTACTGGAGAGTTTGAATTATCTACTGGTAAGTTTGAATTACCTACTGGAGAGTTTGAATTACTTACTGGAGAGTTTGAATTACTTACTGGAGAGTTTGAATTACCTACTGGAGAGTTTGAATTACCTACTGGAGAGTTAAAATTACCTACTGGAGAGTTTGAATTATATACTAGAGAGTTTGAATTACTTACTAGAGAGTTTGAATTATCTACTGGAGAGTTTGAATTAACTACTGGAGAGTTTGAATTTTCTACTGGAGAGTATGAATGACCTACTGGAGAGTTTGAATTATCTACTGGAGAGTTTGAATTATCTACTGGAGAGTTTGAATTACCTACTGGAGAGTTTGAATTACCTACTGGAGAGTTTGAATTATCTACTGGAGAGTTTGAATTACCTACTGGAGAGTTTGAATTACCTACTGGAGAGTTTGAATTGTCTACTGGAGAGTTTGAATTACCTACTAGAGAGTTTGAATTACCTACTGGAGAGTTTGAATTGTCTACTGGAGAGTTTGAATTACCTACTAGAGAGTATGAATTACCTACTGGAGAGTTTGAATTATCTACTAGAGAGTTTGAATTACCTACTGGAGAGTTTGAATTATCTACTGGAGAGTTTGAATTATCTACTGGAGAGTTTGAATTACCCACTGGAGAGTTTGAATTATCTACTGGAGAGTTTGAATTACCTACTGGGGAGTTTGAATTACCTACTGGAGAGTTTGAATTATCTACTGGAGAGTTTGAATTATCTACTGGAGAGTTTGAATTACCTACTGGAGAGTTTGAATTACCTACTGGAGAGTTTTCAAATTTATTATTCTTAACTTCTTCACTAACTCAACGTTTGAGAAATAAAGGAGAACTTTAATAGAATATTCGAATATCTATGTATCTCATATAGAGATTAAATCTAGCTCCAGCCAGGAAGGGGCTCCTTGATTTCTGAGAACTTCAACTGAAGTAAAATGAAACAAAAAAGGAAAACTTCTTTACTAACTCAACGCTTGACAGGTAAAGGGGGACTTTAATTGAACACTCGAATATCTATGTATCTTATATAGAGATCAAGTGTTAGCTCCAGGAAGGGGCCCTTTGATTTCTGAGAACTTCGACTGAAGTAAAATGTTTGCCCATACAGAAAAAGAAATACAATTTTAGTTGTAATTGAAACAACTCTATTTATATTATCTTCAATTAAAAATCTGAGTTATTCCCCTTGCTATTTTTCGGTGATTAGTTAAAAATGTTTTGTAATATAGATTCATTGCTATACGTTTAAGCAAACAGATGTAATTTTCCATTCGAAGTCAAGCTAGAATTAGGAAATATGAAATTAACCATTAAAAAGAGGTAAACTAAAGTGGTATGTGCAGGTATGTCACATGGTTGACGGGAGGGAGAAGAAGAGTCAGACAGCGAATGGGATGAGAGGACCACATATTGAAATGGACCTGCTTAAAGTTGTGACACTCTGAGGAAATTGGATGGCAAAAAAAGAATGGAGAGAAACGGTTAAAGAAGAATGGTAAAACAAAGACTGTTGGACATTCATGACTGAAACTTGGTGGACAAGTCAGGCATAGAGTGAAGTTTATTTGTATCAAATATGGTTGGGTTGCAGAAAGGATTGCAAATTTTATTAATGGTTCCATCAGTGGCATTTCTTTTAGGTAATCTATTATATAAAGGGTAGTTATCTGTGTGTGTGTGTCTGTGTGTGTGTGTGTGTGCGTGTGTGTGTGTGTGTGTGTTCATCTAACAGTCAAAAATTACAAAACGAATAGCCACAAAGTTGGTATTTTCGTGATCAGCATTGTCCCGGATGAATAATATCTAGAATTTAGACAAAATCATTCATTCTTTGACCCTAAACTGGCGCAGATTTTGTCAGGGGAGGGGTCGTTTTTTTGACCACCCATAAAGCAAAGACTGTTGAACATTCATAACTGAAACTTGGTGGACAAGTCAGGAATAGACTGAAGTGTATTTGTACCAAATACGGTTAGATTGCAGACAGAATGGTAGATTTTATTCACAATTCGATGGATAGCATTCTTTAGGGGGTTAGGTCATCCTGTAACCATCTGGGGGGTTAAGGTCTGGTTAGTGTGAAGCCCATTCAGGATCACATCTGCTACTGATGAGACGATCACTAAAGTGTCCCCGCATGTCACTGAACAGCAATAAAACTGTGAGATGGATAGGAAAATTCTGTACCAAAAAGTTATCTCTCTTGCTCCAAAGATATTTGGAAACAGAGTTATCTGCCCCTTGCATTTGGACGAGACTATAACAAGATTATAGCTTGACAACCTCCTCATTTCCAAAGTGATTCTTTTCGGTAGTAAATAATAACTAATTTTTTACTTTTTTTAACATAGTTCACCCCAAACAAGGCAGGCGTAAGGGCTACTGAAAAAAAAGAAAAGGGGAGAAGGTGGGGTGGGGGGGGCAACCTAAATTGGGATCTGCGCAGCGAGATGTCTGTTTACATTAGTTTTAAACTTCTGCATGTCAGTACTGTCGGGGAAACAGGGGGTAGGGAGGGAGTTCCAGAGGCCAGCAGTACGAGGAAAGAAGCTATTTGAGTAGAAGGCTCTCCGGCATCTGGGGACCTCCACAGTGAATGAATGGGATTTAGCTGATTGTCGAGTTAGTCTAGTGAACTTACGTCGAGGGGACACTAGAGTAGCCAATTCATCAGAGCATAATCCATTGAAGTATTTGTAAAACAAGCACAAGGATGCTACATTGCGGCGATAGGACAGGGACTGGAGCTTGGTTGACAGTGAGGGACCTATTAGGTTGGCGACTCTTTTTTGGACCTTGTCAAGGAGGGAGAGAGTAGTAGATAATGCACCAGCCTAGATGTGGCAACAATACTCCATGCATGGGTGGATGGTGGCTTTGTAGAGATACAGGATAATGTCAGGTGTTTACTAGCATGGTAGAGGGAGCCCACTTTCTTTGCTGCAGCCTTGGCAATGTCTTCAATGTATTTGTTCCAATTCATGTTACCTGTGAAGGTTAGGCCGAGGAGTTTGAATGATGAACTCTCAGGAATTGAAAAAAAGGGAGACAATAAGAGGGTGAGAGAGAGGAGAAGAGAGAGGGGGAAAACGAACCCAATAACAGGTAGAACAAGAGTTAGAAAAAGACTTATAAAGAGAAGTATAAGAGAGGAGAAAAGACAGATAAACGTGAATTGCAGAAAATTAAAAAAATATATAAACATGACATTTTTAGGCAGATTAAAAATCACTCATCATTTGTGAGGTCATCTACTGTGCACAGGATCCCCTATCTCTCTCCTTTAGTGGATGACGTCATACTTTCGTGACGCCATTTACTATACATGATTATCCTCACCTTTGTTTTAATGGATGACGTCATCCACTTCGCACAGAGTAACGATGACTAAAAAAGAAGGAAACATTTCAATCGCTCAGCAGATGATAAAATGGCGCCTTCGTTGAAATTAAAAAGTCGACTAAAAACAGAAACAGATTATCTTAAGATGCGTCGATTTGATGTCGCATTTAGTAATTAAAAAACTTATTTTTTTCTATGTGCGTCATTCAGCTTCACTCGTACATCTCTGACCATCTTTGACCAATACGAAACGGTTCTCAACATGCTGCCAAAAGTAGTAAAATTGTTAACAAGTCATTTTATATTGTTGATCTCCATAGAATTGTTTTCATCCAATTATTTCTTCATATTTGTGTCTTGCCACTCACAAAATCTACTTTATAATAAAAATAATGACTGTTTATTTGTACCCAATATGGTTGCAGACAGGATTGTGCATTTTCTTAGCGATTCCATGGGTGGTATTATTGGGGGGGGGGGCACTCTGTACAATATATCTAATTTTTGACAGATTTTGGGGGTTTGAGAATTTGAGAGATTGAGATTTGAGAATTGAGAATTTGAGAGATTGAGAATTGAGAATTTGAGAATTGAGAATTGAGAATTGAGAATTTAGAATTTGAGAATTGAGATTTGAGAATTTGCTAATTTGAATATAAGAATTTGAGAATTTGAATTTGAGAATTTGAGAATTGAGAATTGAGAATTGAGAATTTGAGAGATTGAGATTTGAGAATTTTCTAGAGAATTTGGGAGGGGGCACTCTGTACTTGCAGTATAAAAACCTAACTTACCTGAAGGGTGCCTTGATCTGCCATTCTCATGATACCTTCTACATCCCATAACATTCCCCCCGGAATGTAGATCCCGTGATCAATGGCCGCAGATTTGAGGGATTTCTCAATCTCTGGATAAAGCAAACAAGCAGGGTAGGCGATCTATAAAAACGATAAATTAAAGCCTAATAAGTATAAATTAATAACATTGAGTGCTTAAATTATAGCTAGCCAATTTTTATTTATTATTGTTACACCATATTCTTTTCAATAAAAAATGAATAACATTGACTGCTTAAATTCTGGTTAGCAAATTTTTATTTATTATTGTTACACCATATTCTTTGCAACAAAACGATAAATTAAAGCCTAATAAGTAAAAATAATAATAATAATAATAATAATAATAATGATAATAATAATAATAATAATAATAATGATAATAATAATAATAATAATAATAGTAATAATAACAATAATAATAATAATAATAATAATAATAATAATAATAATAATAATAATAATAATAATAATAATGGACGCTTTATAAGACTCACAAGCGATGAAGCCAATGAAAACAGCTGGGCATGGCTAAGAAAAGGACACTTGAACAGAGAAACGGAATCTCTGCTGACGGCCGCACAGAACAATGCGATTAGGACAAACTTTATTAAAGCAAAGATAGATAAAACCCAGGAAAACAGCAAATGCCAATTGTGTGGACAAAGAGACGAAACGATAAATCATATAATAAGTGAATGCAGCAAGCTAGCCCAAAAGGAATACAAGAACAGACATGACAGCGTGGGGAAAGAAGTACACCGGGAAATGTGCAAACAACTGAATTTCGAATATGCAAAAATCGGTACAAACACAAACCAGAAACTGTACTAGAAAACGAAAAACACAAAATCCTATGGGATATGAATATACAAACAGACAAACCCATAACAGCAAGGAGACCGGATATGATAATAATCAACAAGAAAGAAAAATCCTGCAAAATCGTAGACTTTGCCGTTCCAGCGGACCACAGAGTGAAGATCAAAGAGACGGAAAAAAGAAGCAAATATACTGAACTTGCCAGAGAACTGAAAGGAATATGGAACATGAAGAAAGTCAGTATAACACCAATAATCATTGGAGCACTAGGAACAGTCCTCAAAAACATGGAGAAAAGACTAGGAGAAATAGGAATCAAAGGGATAACTGAGACCATACAAAAGCAATGAATGGAGAACAAACACATGGAAGCAAAAAACAACAGAACCGGAGAAAATACAACCGCACGAGAGAGGTGCAAGCATAGGCTGACACCACGAAAATTATGGACAGAGGGTC
>OY744555.1:15769807-15774753 GCA_963556195.1 Sepiola atlantica
TCTATTTTTTTATAACCCACTTAGCCTGGATTCCTTTTTTCTCTATTTAACACTTCAAAGTTTTAATCCATTTACAAACCTATTCAAGCATAAATATCTGATCTTTATATAAAATACACACGTGTGCATAAATTAATAGATACACAAGTACACATATAAACATATATATATATATATATATATATATATATATATATATATATATATATATATATATATTTATAAAAAATAAAATATAAAGGTAAAAATATACACAAATATCCATATACGGATATACACATATATAAATGCATATATTCATTTTCAAGCATAAATATCTGTTCAATTTATAAAATACACACATGCGCACAAATTAATAGATACACAAGTACATACATGAACTTATATATATATATATATATTTATATATATAAATATACATACATACAATATATATATATATATATATATATATATATATATATATATATATAGTGTGTGTCAGGTTGTATATGAAAGAAATCAAATAAAGTGCTCGATCATATAAGAGAGCTAATATAATTTATTTAGATACTGTATATTACATAATTCAGCAATGTACCGCGGTTTCATCCAAAAGGGCAGATTTACTAAAGATGTCTAAATCTGCCCTTTTGGATGAAACCGCGGTACATTGCTGAAATATGTAAAAAGGTAAAGGTAAAGGTCGCATAGCCTGGACGCGCACAAGTGTCGTTGCCGACATCGCACACTGCCCATGGCCATAGCGGCGGTGATTTGTTAAGAATCACCGTGTCTAGGGCACAGCATATGGAAGGCGGAGCCTATCCCTCTCCTTCCGCTGCCTTGAACCTTTCCTAAGTTTTAGTCAGGTACCCATTTACTGCTGGGTGGAAATATGTAATATACAGTATCTAAATAAATTATGTGTGTGTGTCTGTGTGAAAAAAGACAAACGGAAAACAGGTTAAAATGCAGGAGAAAAACAAAAAACAAGAGATTTGACCGGTTTCGTTCGTATTAACGAACGTCTTCAGAAAAAGTGAAGATTTCAAAACAATTTTATTTTGAAGGCACACACATGGGAGAAGGAAAAGATGATCCGATTGGACAATATGAGAAGACTTTTAGTGTGCCTTCAAAATAAAATTGATTCCAAATCTTCACTTTTTCTGAAGACGTTCGCTAACACGAACGAAACCGGTCAAATCTCTTGTTTTTGTTTTACTCCTGCACTTTAACCTGTTTTCCGTTTGTCATTTTTTTCACACATTTTGTCTACCATGGCATTTCATTTTCATGACTTATCATGTAGCTTACCGCATGCATATATATATATATATATATATATATATATATATATATATATATATATATATATAGTCTAAAGAAGCTTTGAGTCATTAAAAAAAAAAAAAAAAAAAAAAAAATTAAAAAAAGTAAAATGCAGTTTAAATTCCCAGACAAACTAACTAAATCCAAGATATTGCAGACTTAACATTCGTTGGAAAATTAATAAATGAAATAATATAAGTAAAATAAAAAAATAAAATAAAATAAAAATAAGAAAGGGGGGTTAATTATCTAAGAGTGAAACAAAAACAGGAAACCTTAAGCGTCTAATATTAATACGGGGATCATCAGCTGTTTACCATGTAACTGTTTCGGATATATATATATATATATATATATATATATATATATATATATATATATATATATATTGTACATGTATTGTGTTAGTTTCTGTAGATATAAATCCGTTGAAACTCAAGTGTTTATAAAAAGTGCTCAATAACAAGTAGAGCTGTTTTTAGCATAAATTTTTATTTATACAAACATTATTGGTTACATACGTGTATACATGTTTCGGTTGTACTCTTCACAGAGAGTCAACCTCTTCAGACCAAAGAAAAAATAAACCGGGAAGTGAAATGAGATTTGGAAAACTTTCTTATTAAGTATATTAAGGAAGAGGGACGTTTGTTACCATAAATGCGGAAGGGGTGGGAGCGAACGTCGTCGCGGTTAGAATTAATTTGAATTATGAAGGGATGGAGGGGATACGAGATATGCTTGTTGAATCTTTTTAATTTAGGCTTGAGGAGAGAAAGATGGGAGGTCAAAGATTGTCTGGGTCATGTAATTGGATGGTGTGGGAGGTGATGGGCGAGGGGGGAAGAGGGTGGGCAAGAAAACAAGGTCACGCTCAAAAACCAAAAAAGCGGAAAAAGAAATATTATTTCTTCTTTGAAACAAAAAATTTTGAGAACATAAAAGTGTGGTTTTGTTCATTATTTTAAGATGAATCCTAATTCCTATTGATTTTATACTCCTACCGCTACTTACCACTGCCACCATCCATTTGTATCTCATATTTTGATCTTTTTGCTCAAAACAACCGCAAGTTCTGAGCCGGCTGCCAAAACATTTTGTACTTGTGTGATGTTTCCTTCAGAAGAATCATCCTGAAGAAGTCTTATAATAAAGACGAAACGTTGATGAATACATAAATAATATTTTTTGGTTTTCCCTTTTCAATTTCCATATCTATCTATCTATCTATCTATCTATCTATCTATCTATCTATCTATCTATCTATCTATCTATCTATCTATCTATCTATCTATCTATATGTGTATCGAGGCAGCATTTTTTCTCTAAGGCACGTATTATTAAAAATAACCGACAACTCATGTCTGGATATTTTTGTATGGATCCCTTCCATTTTCCGGATAAAGTCCTAATCTCGGATGAGAATTGGCCGATGAATCTGCCGTAATTTTCTTTTAGGTCCAAAGTACTTTCTGACCCATCTGGGTCCATCTTCAGTGGGAATAATGTCAATCAGGTAAAGACCTAGAGTGAGTTTATAGTTAATTTTGGCGGGAAAATTTAAATACGAAACTATATTTATTTAGTATTCTAAACATTTAAGTATATTAGTACTAGTGTTAGAATTAATCCTGTTAATAACCGGGTTTTTTGTTTTAATGTGTAAAGCTTCTAGTATATAGAGCTTTTGTATATTAGTATTGTGTTCTAGGATTTTAGTGTGGTCTACAAGAAGTTTCGGATTTGCGAGCGGGGACAGGAATGTTCGTTCATCAGCCAATTCTCATCCGAGATTAGGACTTTAATCCGGAAAATGGAAGGGATCCATACAAAAATATCCAGACATGAGTTATCGGTTATTTTTAATAATATATATATATATATATATATATATATATATAAAATAAAAAATAAATTGGTTTTAAATTAATTAATATATATTAATATATATATATATATATATATATATATATATATTAATTAATTTAAAACCAATTTATTTTTATAATTAATTTACAAATTAATTTTTGCGTGCACAAAAGTTAGACATGGACGCACGTTTCTGGCTATATATATATATATATATGGTGGCTGTCTATTCGATTTCGAATACGACCACTTTTGGAGTATCGATGTGATATTAATGTGAAGGTTCTCAGTAAGAGGCGCGGATGTGGCTCTTCAAGCCTGCCAGACTTTTACAGACCCTACCACAGAGGTGACAGGTGTTGTGATGATCTGAGGGGATGCCATAAATGAAGCCACCTCTTGTCCGTGCATGATTTTGCCAAACATGCACTCACTGGTGATTCAACAAACCTGCACGTGACATAATTACCAAGTTGCAAGCTTGGCATCTTGGGTGTTCCATGTTTCCTTGATGTGCTGGAGGTGTCACGTCCCGTCTTTTCCCTGCTGCTCTCTTCTGCTGCTGGTGTTTCATCCTATTCTTTTAAAAAAGCTTGGTGCCTTCAAAAATCACTTTCCTCCACCTTGACCTATCTATAGCCATCCCCCTCCCATCCTCTAACATCAATTCCAAAGCACTTCAAATCGTCCTTGGAGACAATCTTTGAATCGCTTACGAGGTTTATGCTGTGGGCGAATATTCCCAGTTAGTTCCCCATAAATCACCTGCTTGGGCAGTCTGTCATCAGTAAGACGAACAAGATGACCAGCCCAACGAAGTCTGCGTTTCCTTATACGAGACTCGATGCTTGGAACAGCAGCTCGTTCCAACACTTCAGTGTCAGGGGTAAAGCTATCCCAACGGATGTTAAGCAAGTGTCTAAAGCAATTCTGCTGGAAACGCTCTAGCAGGCTAACATGAGATCTGTAAGTGCAAGCATATAACAAAGTTGATACCACACAGGCCTCATAACACAGAGATCTTAGTTTCTAGCCTGCCACGCTTCTCCTGGGGAGATCGGGTTTGACTTGCACGATTTGTAGCGGAGTCATCCCGTGCAAAGTTGGTGCGATGTGTTCCCACGGTTCACGGGGACAGTGACGAGACCTTAAGTTCAAAGGTTAGGTCACACCTGCGTGTTGATCACGAGATTTCGTGACGTCAGTTTTCCCGTTGGGAAAATTGGAGTGAGATTAGCAGTTCTCGATTGGAAGCCGACAAGAGAACAACGATAGTCATGTAGCTGCTACAAGCTGAAAGATTTCGAATCCCCAAAAATGAGAGCCAGAGTAGATCTCCAATCTATTCCAGAGTTTTGCCCTGTGTTTCTTTCCCTACAACTTTTATTTTATTTTTTCAAATTTTAAATCTTGGCCTTTGCCAACTTATCTATCCCAGCGACTTCCTCTGATGATAAGATTTTGATCTTTGAAAAGCCTGGCTTAAGGAAAATTTAACTTGAATAAATTGCCTTTTTGCGGAATATACCTTGCTCTGAGCAATTGAATTGAAATTTGATTTGGCTTTTGCTTCTCTAATTTCCTTTCCATTCTTCTTCATATCTACCTGCTCTATCCTGGATATTGAGCTGTATACTCTTCACAATAGGTTTTACCTTTCCTAAAAGTTCGCTTTTAGTACACCACTTTAAATATATATATATATATATATTATATATATATATATATATATATATATATGTATGTATATATATATTAATATA
>OY744555.1:15774953-15804953 GCA_963556195.1 Sepiola atlantica
AGAGAGAGAACGGGGAAGGAGAGACAGAAAGAGAGAAATAATTGAGAGAGAAATTAATGAATGAATGAATTTATTAATAGAAGTAATAGTATAGTTTCGGCTTCAGACAGACCAGACAGATACCAAATCTCCACTAGTAATGGAGGAGAGTAGAAAGTGACTAACTTAGGTTTACTTTCGGCAGCCTCATAACTCTCACTTCCCTTATTTTGTCCTTTAGTCCTCACATTCCATGAGCGATGTTTCTGACAAAGGGTGGAAAATTGCTGTTCCGGGTCGGAATCTATCCATTTAACACTTAGTGTTGGCTAGTTTTTTTTTTGTTTTTTTTACCTTGAAGTAGTTTTTTTTTTTTTTTTTTTCAGCTCCTTACATTAAGTGGTTTCATGCCTTGTCTGGAGCGACTCCCATAATAAAAAATATTTAAAGAAAATTACCGAAAATCAGAAGGATGACGTCACAATATTTCCAACTCCATTCGAATTTTAATAAGTTTTTTTTTTTTTTAGCCCTTTACATTAAGTGGCTTTATGTATTGTCCGGAGCGATTCCCATAATAATAATTTTTTTTACCGAGAGTCAGAAGGATGACGTCACAATATTTCCAACTCAATTCGAATTTTAATGATTTTTTTTGTTTTTTTAGCCCTTTACATTAAGTGGCTTTATGTATTGTCCGGAGCGACTCCCATAAAAAAATAATTTTTT
Source organism: Sepiola atlantica (assembly GCA_963556195.1). Classification (NCBI taxonomy): domain Eukaryota; kingdom Metazoa; phylum Mollusca; class Cephalopoda; order Sepiida; family Sepiolidae; genus Sepiola; species Sepiola atlantica. The sequence goes on from OY744555.1 coordinate 15,775,662, forward strand.
TTTTACCGAGAATCAGAAGGATGACGTCACAATATTTCCAACTCAATTCGAATTTTAATGAGTTTTTTTTTTTTAGCCCTTTACATTAAGTGGCTTTATGGATTGTCCGGAGCGACTCCCATAAAAAAATAATTTTTTTTTTTACCGAGAATCAGAAGGATGACGTCACAATATTTCCAACTCAATTCGAATTTTAATGGGTTTTTTTTTTTTTAGCCCTTTACATTAAGTGGCTTTATGTATTGTCCGAGCGACTCCCATAAAAAATAATTTTTTTTTTACCGAGAATCAGAAAGATGACGTCACAATATTTCCAACTCAATTCGAATTTTAATGAGTTTTTGTTTTTTGGGGGGCAAGGGGGAGGTAAATCGTGCTCAAATAGCGCCTATTTCACTATCAACAATTTTGGGGGACTAAAATAGAATTTAACGCATTTATTCTTCCGCTGCCCCTTTTTTTTTTACTAAATTCATATTTGTATTTATTCAAAGGGAATTTCAAATCAAAAGAAGTCTGTGTAAATAAATACGAAGCTCTCAAAATGGTGGACACGTTGCCATGACGACGTAATAACAATAAATACAATTCACCTGTTTTCACATTGTCGACCGTTTCAAATACAAGACGTGCATTGTTTTGTTTTTGTTTTTGTTTTCGTTTCATTTTTCGGATACTTTAAAAAAATTTTTTTTAAGTATTCATCTTGTACGATTTACGGAAGAGAATTTGATTTCATTTGCATTTTTTTTTTGTTGCGTGAAACATAACTAACACGTACGTACATTTATTAGTTTTTTTTGGTTATTTACAAGTAAGTGTTTATTTTTTTTATTGCTTGAAACAATTGTCAGAGAAAGTTGTATATGTTCATCTTAAAGTGGAAGGAAATATGGGGTCACGTGATCTGTATGGATGGACGTAATATATAACGGCAAAAAAAACAAAAAACACGTGTTTTTAAAAATAATAATACAAGTTGTTTTTTTTTTTTACATTGAAAAAATGACGGCAGATGCGAAGAACACGGAGGAACGCTGGCTTCCGGTGGAAAAAAAGGGTGAAGAAAGTGTCTACGGATGCCTGAAAGTGATACAATTTATTTATTTTTTTTATTCATATTAATTTCAGACTTTTCTTTTTTTCATATTAATTTCAGACTTTTTTTTTCATTATATTCTAATAATTAACATAATATAGACTATTTGAAAAATAATTTATTTGACTTTAAAAACTTAAAAAAAAATTTCATTGAAGAAAATAAACAAAATAATATAATCTTTTTTATTTTCAAGAAATAATGTTTTTGAGCAACGGAATGTGTTTTTTTATTTAATGTTTTTAAAAAATATTTAGTGAAAATAATGTTTTTTTGGGGGAGGTTTAGGGTTAGGGTTTAGGATTAGGGTTAGGGCATTTCCATTTCTAAGAAAAAAGTTTGATTCCGGAAGTTACTCCATTTCCAAGAAAAAAGGTTTTCACTATTATTAAAAAAAATGTTTTGAAAACAATTAAATAAAAACAAATAAATTATTTTTCAAATAGTCTGTATTATGTTAATTATTAGAATATGATGAAAGAAAAGTCTGAAATTAATATGAATAAAAAATATTGTTGTATCACTTTCAGGCATCCGTACACACTTTCTTCAAGCTTTTTTTCACCGGAAGCCAGCGGTCCTCCATGTCCTTCTCATCTGCCAAAATGACTCTATTAATTTTAACAATTATCACCTGAAATGGCATTTTTATAATTTATTTGTGGGCACATGTTCGTCTTTAACCACTGTCCGTTTTTCACAACTTTTTACTGACCATTTTTATTTTATTTTTTCGGTGTACACTTATCTATCAGGCTGCTAGAGAATTCCGGCGTTTTTGGAAATTTTTTTCAAATATTTTACATTTTAGGAGGAGGGATCAGTTTCCAATGTTAATTCAACGTAGACTGATCCCCCTCTTTTTGACCATCTCAATTTAAAAAAAAATATTCTTCTGTTTACAATTACCTATCATGTCACGAGAGAATTCCGGCGTTTTTGGAAAGAAATTTAAAAAAATTGAGATTTTAAGACGAGGGATCAGTCTTGTTCGTCTTTTACCATAGTTCGTTTCTCACAACTTTTTACGTCTTAAAATCTCATTTTTTAAAAATTTCTTTCCAAAAACTCCGGAATTCTCTCGCGACATGATAGTAAGCAGAAGAATAATTTTCAAAATTTGAGATGGTTAAAAAGAGGGGGATCAGTCCACGTTGAATTTACATTGAAAACTGATCCCCCGTCTTAAAATCACAATTTTAAAAAATTTCTTTCCAAAACCCCCGGAATTCTCTATTGACATGATAGGTAATCGTACATCGGAAAAGATTTTTAAAAAAATCGAGATGGTCAAAAAGAGGGGGATCAGTCTACGTTGAATTTACATTGGAAACTGATCCCCCTCCTAAAATGTAAAATATTTGAAAAAAAATTCCAAAAACACCGGAATTCTCTAGCAGCCTGATAGATAAGTGTACACCGAAAAAAGAAAATAAAAATGGTCAGTAAAAAGTTGTGAAAAACGGACAGTGGTTAAAGACGAACATGTGCCTTAATTTTAACAAACAAATTATCAATCGAAAGTTCTTTTTTCTGTGTTTTTTTCTTAAATACGTTACTTTTTATTATACGTCATAACATTTTCTAATATCATATGATATGGTTCCAAAGAAATTGTGTTTTGTTTGCCGCCGCCAAAGAAACTCTTGCAGGTGGCGAGTAAAGTACCCTCTGCTAGTCCCTCGCTTAGCCCTAAAACTTTTTCTTTTTTTTTTGGCAGTTACGTCCATCCATACAGATCACGTGACCCCATATTTCTTTCACTTTAAGATGAACATATACAACTTTTATATCTGGCCTTGTTGCTCGGCCTTTTGGTCGAGATCAAAGTGTAGTATCTGTTCCGATGGATACTGCACCCTATAGACTGGTATTGTCTTGGCCTTCGGGCTTGATTTACGCCGGTCTATGGGATTGTCCTGTGCAGTTCTAGGAGGTCCACCCTCCCAGGCTTTGCCTCCCCTCTTTGGGGAGGAGTAAGTTAATTGCTTACTGCTTGAGGCGCCCCTACCGGGGAATGCCGACGGGGCTGCCCAGGCAATTTTTGATGGTCAGAGTGCTCACCTCTCGGGCGCTGGCTTTTCAACCCCCACTTTCCGACCCGAGCTTGGGTCACATCTTACTTGTGGGAGTAGGATAAAAACTGGCCTTGTGTCTAACTCCTGGAGAGGAGTAAATTGCTACAACTTGTATATCTGGCCTTTTGGCTAAGATCAAAGTGTAGTATCTGTTCCGATGGATACTGCACGCCTGTCCTGTGCAGTTCTAGGAGGTCCACCCTCCCAGGCTTCGCCTCCCCTCTTTGGGGAGGAGTAAGTTTATTGCTTACTGTCTGAGGCGCCCCTACCGGGGAATGCCGACGGGGCTGCCCAGGCAATTTTTAAATGGCCAGAGTGCTCACCTCTCGAGCGCTGGCTTTTAACCCCACTTGCTCGACCCGAGCTTGGGTCACATCTTACTTGTGGGAGTAAGATAAAACTGGCCTTGTGCCTAACTCCTAGCGAAGGAGTAAATAAATATACAACTTGTTTTTTCTTTCTATAGACCAAGTGAATGTGACGCGTTGTTTTGTATTTCTCTCTTTCTCTTTCTCTTTCTTTTTCTTTTTCTCTCTCTCTCTCTCTCTCTCTCTCTCTCTCTGTCTCTCTGTCTCTCCCTCTCTCTCTGCCGGATACAACGAATGTAAAGTGTTTCTGCTGTTATAGATGACGCGCCTGATTTCCGTGACTTTGCGTCGACAACGATCGGGCAGGTCGCGGAAGCGCCCGAGAGTTGCCGAGACGAAAACGCCAAGCGTTAATGGAAGAATTGCAGACGATAATATAAGACGAATAAATTCAAATAAAAACTAAATAAAAACCGAACAAACTGTATGGTGGGGGTTTAAATGAACCATTTTTAATCAAATGTGTAGAAAGAAAAAACAAAATTGGGGGGGGGGGGGGATTTTGTTTCGTTGTTTTTTTTTTCTTGCTAACATAAAAGAAAAAAAAGAAAAATGGGTACTTGTCCAGGGTTTGCGCCTAATTTCCGTGACTGCCCGGCAGCAGCGAGCCGACAGCTAACGGAAACGTCCGAGACCTGCCGAGTCGAAAACGAGGATGGGGTCGACGCTGCATAAACAAAACTGCAAAAAATCGTTAAAAAAAAAAAGGAAGGCTCGGCAGACGACAACAATATAAGACGATGAATATACGGAAAGAAGAAGAAATGCATATATTTTTATACAAAAAAAATGAAATAAATGAACAAACCCATAGCTAAAATTAATAAACTTTTTTTTTTTATTATTTTTTAACCAATTTTTTGGGGTATTTTTGAACCAATAATATTTTAAACTGTTTTTTTTTTTTAAATTAGGCATTTTGAAAAACTTTTTTTTAGATTTTTTATGGGTCTTTCTTGAATGTCTGACGCCACATGAATTCCCGCAGATAGTCGTCTATTAGGGTCCTGCTCGTCCCGCATTCTTTTTTGTTCCTCTGCTTCGCTTCCTTCCACATTCTCTCGACATGATTGGTGCAGGCACCCGTCGTCGGGTCCACGAAATGTTCGGTGTGAATCACCGTAAGATGTCGATATCCCTCCTCTCCTAACCTGCTATAAGCCCTCCAGCAATCGGAGACGACCGCATTCTTTTTTTAGGTTTTTACCAGTCGCCATATCCTGGGACCACAGGTAGATCATCTTTAGAATGGTCTAAATCTCTAAATTTGATCTAGAAAAAAACGTCCCCGATCGCAACGAAATCCAAGCCCGGCATTCCTGGGTGGGGCATCTCCAGGCATATCTGTCCGCTATACTTTTTCTAGCAGCTAACCGGCAAAGTTGGCCGCATCGCCTACAACACATTGCTTTTGCCAGCAGAGCTTTCTGCTGACAATAATTAACGCAATCCTCCGGAGATTCAACCGAGCTGCAAAGTTGCTGAAAATTCATTTTTGTTATGTTAACAAGCATCTCTTTCAAATAGTTATCGGCTGCTTGATGCAGCAGCCTGATTGGTCAGTTTTGTTTACAGCCTCGTTTTCAACTCGGTAGGTCTCGGACGCTTCCGTTAGCTGTCGGCTCGCTGTTGCCGGGCAGTCACGGAAATTAGGCGCAAACCCTGGACTAGTACCGAAAAATGGGTTAGGGTTTAGTGTTAGAGTTAGGGTTACGGTTCCTGTTAGGGTTAGGGCTCCCTTTCTTAGCGATAGCCAAGCCCTGCATTCAAACTGCCAAGCTGTAACTGGAAGACTGGCAGACGCTAATATAAGACAAATAAATTCAAAGAAAAAAATACATAGATTAAAATCAGTTTTTTTTTTGTGAAAATAATGTTTTTTTGGGGAGAGGGGGGGGGTAAAATTTGTCAATGCTTTTATAAGATAAAAGAAAGCAAAAAAAAATTATATTATTCCATCAGCGCTCGGGCGCTTCCGCAACATGCCCGATCGTTGTCGACGCAAAGTCACGGAAATCAGGCGCGTCATCTATAACAGTACCAAAGTTTTTTTTTTTATTTATTTAAAAAAAATTTTTTTTAATGGAAATCGCTCCAGACAAGGCATGAAGCCACTTGATGTAAGGAGCTAACAAGAACTGCTGACTGTTTTCCTCCTACCTATAACCTTGGTCTTTTCAAGACTAAGGCCAATAGGCATCTCCTATCTTTGCGATAATCATATTTACACTGTCTCTCACAGACGTGATGTTGCTAGTCTCAGTCTTTTCTATAAATACTATTATTGCATGTGTTCTTCAGAATTATGTGATCTATTCCCTGCTTCCTTTGTTTCAGCTCGTTGGTCTAGTGGTCTCCATCTATTCGATGTTTTGATACCTCATTGTAATACAGCTTCCTATTCCAGTAGGTTTTTTTCAAAACTGCTGGCTTGTGGAACTCTCTTCCTGCTGACTGTTTTCCTCCTACCTATAACCTTGGTCTTTTCAAGACTAAGGCCGATAAGCAATTTATTTATCTGCATTTGTTCCAGCTAGTTTGACTCGTTGGTCTAGTGGTCTCCATCAATTCGTTGTTTTGATACCTCATTGTAATACAGCTTCCTATTCCAGTAGGTTTTTTTCAAAACTGCTGGCTTGTGGAACTCTCTTCCTGCTGACTGTTTTCCTCCTACCTATAACCTTGGTCTTTTCAAGACTAAGGCCAATAAGCAATTTATTTATCTGCATTTGTTCCAGCTAGTTTGACTCGTTGGTCTAGTGGTCTCCATCATTTCGCTGTTTTGATACCTCATTGTAATACAGCTTCCTATTCCAGTAGGTTTTTTTCAAAACTGCTGGCTTGTGGAACTCTCTTCCTGCTGACTGTTTTCCTCCTACCTATAACTTTAGTCTTTTCAAGACTAAGGCCGATAAGCAATTTATTTATCTGCATTTGTTCCAGCTAGTTTGACTCGTTGGTCTAGTGGTCTCCATCAATTCGTTGTTTTGATACCTCATTGTAATACAGCTTCCTATTCCAGTAGTTTTTTTTCAAAACTGCTGGCTTGTGGAACTCTCTTCCTGCTGACTGTTTTCCTCCTACCTATAACCTTGGTCTTTTCAAGACTAAGGCCAATAAGCAATTTATTTATCTGCATTTGTTCCAGCTCGTTGGTCTAGTGGTCTCCATCAATTCGCTGTTTTGATACCTCATTGTAATACATCTTCCTATTCCAGTAGCTTCTTTCCAAGAAATACAGGCTTGTGGAACTCTCTTCCTGCTGACTGTTTTCAAGACTAAGGCCAATAAGCAATTTATTTATCTTACTTAAGTTAAGCAGGACGTTAAGGTTAAGCAACAAGTCAAACCGTTGACCTTTGGTGGTCATCGTTTTCTATGGGAACACTAGAAAAGTGGAAATGACATCAGACGGGAGATGATACGTGCGAAAAGTTTGACTTGGGAATTTAACTGTTTTAGAATAAATGGTAAACGGCGGAAAAAAAGGAACAGCTTTCTAAGCAAAGATGGCAGCGACGTGAACTACTGAATAAAATGGTCTTTCCTGTTGTGCCGACTTTGATTTCAGAGCAGGAAGGCCCCTTCCCCATCCCACAGAGAGGCAGCTATCGGAGGACGACGAGAGACCCCAGAGACGATTTGAATAACATGCACTTTTATTATTATTATTATTATTAAAACTTTCGAACGCTTCCGACAAGAGACAAGAACCTCGCAAAAACTGGGTCAAGATCGATATAAGTACCTTAATTGTTATTAAAACTGTGTTCTGCGGCTACAGTAGTCAAATGACATCCCGTAGCTGCAATCAGTCCTCCATGCTAGTCCCAGGCCATCTGGCCTTGTCATGCGCAAGTTGTCGTAGGCAATGAAGTTGTTTCGCTGTACGTAGTGGTCCTAGTCCCATCTGCTTGAGGTCAGTACGTAGTGTGCCCAGCAGATTTGTGCAGTGCCGTCCTAGTCGCGATTGGTAGGCTTGCGAGCCAGTAACGGCAAAGTCTAGTGCCCTCTGTGCGGGAGTGTCAGGGTCCATTCGTAGGACATGGCCTAACATAGACCATCTTCGTTCAGCTACCTTTGTGGAGAGGGGTTTTTCGTTTTTAACATGCACTGAATAGGTTTAATGTTTTTTTTTTGTTTTTTCCCCATTTCTTGTAGAAAATGCCGAAAGGAGGAAAATCAGGAAAGAAGCCGAAGATGACGGAAGAGGAAAGAATCGAGTACGAAGAAAAAAAGCTTCGACTGGAGGAGGAGATGAGGAAGAAGAAAGAAGAGCTTTTGGTTCAGTTTCTCAAGGTAAGAATTTCTTCCTCTTCATCTTCTTCATCTTGTGCTAGATACTGGGCGAGTAGATCCACTAGTATATAAAATGGCTAGTTGAAAATAACAGGGAATGTGAGGTCAGCATGTATCAGTTTTCTTACAAGCTGCCGTATCGTGTAAATATCAATGACTTCTTAGCTGCCTGCTGATTGGTTCAGGCAAACTACTTCCTCCTTGGCTTGACCAATCAGTAGCCTTCTTTTAGGCGAATCTCGGATAGTTAGCATAATTATATAAACACTTGACCGCCATACGCCCTCTCTTTTTTTCTTCTGTGGCACGAGACGACACTTCTGTTTCTTTCCTTCTTTGGTACTGCGAAATACATGTCCCCCCCTCTCTGGGGACACAAGACATTTTCCCGGGACTTTGTCCCTGAGTTCTACTTCGACAAAACGCCAAAATGGCCACTGCCTCAACACATGTACTTGATATAACACACACACACACACATAATTGCTTACACACACACACGCATACTTGCATACACATATATGGATGCGTCCCGACTCTGTACAAACATTTAACAATATGGACGGTTCTCTTTTCCCACTGGGGAATAATAATCATGGGAAATTCCTAGCTTTTCCCTTCGTCCATACTTATGGACATACTAATCTCTTTCCCTTCTGTTCACGTACTAACGAAGGCGACCCAATAAAGTTGTTATTACATGTTAGAATGAAAGTTTGCCACTTTCTATCTTACATGCGGTAGACTCACTAGTATATAAAATGGCTAGTTGAGAATAACAAGGAATGTACGGTCAGCCTGGGTCAACTTGACGAACCCCTGGTGAGGATTGCTAGAGTGTGGAAATTAATAGAAACGGATATGACATCACATGACTCAAAGAGAGAGTGAGAGAGAGAAGACGACTATCCATTTTGGAACATGTGATTCTCTCTCTCTCTCTCTCTCTCTCTCTCTCTCTCTCTCTCTCTCTCCCTCTGTCCTCCCTTGTCCAGCTGAAGATCTGGTCCAACGCACATGCTGAGGATTTGAATCAGACCATCTGTCCTGCAAAAAGAACCTGGAAGTATATCGTTACCATTCCAGACACCTAACCCTAAACCCTAACCCTAAACCCTTACTCTAACTCTAACCCTAAACCCTCACCTAAACCCTAACTCGGAAGCATATCGTTACCATTCCAGACACCTAACCCTAAACCCTAAACTCTAAACCCTTACTCTAACCCTAACCCTAACCCTCACCTAAACCCTAACTCGGAAGCATATCGTTACCATTCCAGACACCTAACCCTAAACCCTAAACTCTAAACCCTAACCCTAAACCCTAACCCGGAAGCATATCGTTACCATTCCAGACACCTTACCCTAACCCTAACCCTAAACCCTAAACCCTAACCTAAATCCTTACCCGGAAGCATATCGTTACCATTCCAGACACCTAACCCTTACCCTAAACCCTAACCCTAACCCTTACTCTAACCCTAACCCTAAACCCTCACCTAAACCCTAACCCGGAAGCATATCGTTACCATTCCAGACACCTAACCCTAAACCCTAACCCTAAACCCTAAACCTTAACCTAAATCCTTACCCGGAAGCATATCGTTACCATTCCAGACACCTAACCCTAAACCCTAACCCTAAACCCTTACTCTAACCCTAACCCTAAACCCTCACCTAAACCCTAACCCGGAAGCATATCGTTACCATTCCAGACACCTAACCCTAAACCCTAACCCTAAACCCTTACTCTAACCCTAACCCTAAACCCTCACCTAAACCCTAACCCGGAAGCATATCGTTACCATTCCAGACACCTAACCCTTACCCTAAACCCTAACCCTAAACCCTTACCCTAACCCTAAACCCTCACCTAAACCCTAACCCGGAAGCATATCGTTACCATTCCAGACACCTAACCCTAACCCTAAACCCTTACTCTAACCCTAACCCTAAACCCTAACCTAAATCCTTACCCGGAAGCATATCGTTACCATTCCAGACACCTAACCCTAAACCCTAACCCTAAACCCTTACTCTAACCCTAACCCTAAACCCTCACCTAAACCCTAACCCGGAAGCATATCGTTACCATTCCAGACACCTAACCCTAACCCTAAACCCTAACCCTAAACCCTTACTCTAACCCTAACCCTAAACCCTAACCTAAACCCTAACCCGGAAGCATATCGTTACCATTCCAGACACCTAACCCTAAACCCTAACCCTAAACCCTTACTCTAACCCTAACCCTAAACCCTCACCTAAACCCTAACCCGGAAGCATATCGTTACCATTCCAGACACCTAACCCTTACCCTAAACCCTAACCCAAAACCCTTACTCTAACCCTAACCCTAAACCCTCACCTAAACCCTAACCCGGAAGCATATCGTTACCATTCCAGACACCTAACCCTAAACCCTAACCCTAAACCCTTACTCTAACCCTAACCCTAAACCCTCACCTAAACCCTAACCCGGAAGCATATCGTTACCATTCCAGACACCTAACCCTAACCCTAAACCCTTACTCTAACCCTAACCCTAAAGCCTAACCTAAATCCTTACCCGGAAGCATATCGTTACCATTCCAGACACCTAACCCTAAACCCTAACCCTAAACCCTTACTCTAACCCTAACCCTAAACCCTCACCTAAACCCTAACCCGGAAGCATATCGTTACCATTCCAGACACCTAACCCTAAACCCTAACCCTAAACCCTTACTCTAACCCTAACCCTAAACCCTCACCTAAACCCTAACCCGGAAGCATATCGTTACCATTCCAGACACCTAACCCTTACCCTAAACCCTAACCCTAAACCCTTACTCTAACCCTAACCCTAAACCCTCACCTAAACCCTAACCCGGAAGCATATCGTTACCATTCCAGACACCTAACCCTAAACCCTAACCCTAAACCCTTACTCTAACCCTAACCCTAAACCCTAACCTAAATCCTTACCCGGAAGCATATCGTTACCATTCCAGACACCTAACCCTAAACCCTAACCCTAAACCCTTACTCTAACCCTAACCCTAAACCCTCACCTAAACCCTAACCCGGAAGCATATCGTTACCATTCCAGACACTTAACCCTAACCCTAAACCCTTACTCTAACCCTAACTCTAAACCCTAACCTAAATCCTTACCCGGAAGCATATCGTTACCATTCCAGACACCTAACCCTAAACCCTAACCCTAAACCCTTACTCTAACCCTAACCCTAAACCCTCACCTAAACCCTAACCCGGAAGCATATCGTTACCATTCCAGACACCTAACCCTAACCCTAAACTCTAACCCTAAACCCTTACTCTAACCCTAACCCTAAACCCTCACCTAAACCCTAACCCTAATCCTAACCATAAGCATATCGTTACCATTCCAGACATCCGCCCTTTGGCTCTTTTAATCTTTCATGCTGTGCATATCTCCAAAACACGACAAACACACAAACAGACATGGAAATTGGAATGTAATATTGAAACTGCGATTTGCACCGTCAGGCCATTGGACCACTTGTCATCCCCTCTGTTGAGGCCAACTGGTTCGAAGGTCGACAGAAAGTCAGCAATGTCTAGGGTCCGTTGTACAATATCTAGGAAATCTGTTGGCGCTCCTTCTACATAAAAGGGGTGTGGAGTCCGTACACGTGGAACGGATGCGCACAATGGCACATACGGGTGCTGCACACCCGCAAACCCGTTCACAGATTAAAATCAATTAAAAAAAAATTTAAATGGCTGACTTGTTTACGATATTGTGAGACTTTGAAATTGCGGATATAGTTTTTCTTTCGGTTTCAAGTGTTTTTTTATCTTTTTTTTTTTTTTTTCCTTGCAGACCAAAATGGCGAGAGACGAGGTATTCACGAAAACCAACATGTTCATCATCAACGATCGATGGCGTCAAATCATGAGAGATGCGAAAAGCAAAGAGCTGAAAGCGGAAATCGTAATTAGGAAGAACACGTTCGACCATCAGATCGACCAGAAAGACGAGATCATCAAAGCCCTCGTACTGGATATCAAAGAAGCCGAGGAGCAGTACATGATGGCCCACAGAAGTCATCTGCAAATTTTGGATCAACTTTGGGGTAAGCTGTAGGTCTTTTATTTACTTATTAGCAGGGCTACTCGGCGTTGCCCGGGACAAAAAGTGTAACATATTTCTATTAAGACGTAAATTCACAAGACCAACTCGACAATCTGCCAAATCACATCCATTCACTGTGGAGGTTCCCAGATGCCGGAGAGCTTTCTACTCCAATAGCTTCTTTCCTCGTGCTGCTAGCCTCTGGAACTCCCTCCCTGCCCGACGGTACTGACATGCAGAAATTTAAAACTAATGTAAACAGACATCTCGCTGCGCAGATCTCAATTTAGGTTGACCCCCCCTCAAAACCTTCTCCTTTTTTTCTCAGTAGCCCCTTACATCTACAGTGGCGTCCTGCCTTGTTTGGGGTGAACTATGTTAAAAAAACAAACTCTCACCCTTTTTCTCAGTAGCCCATTACGTCTACAGTGGCGGCCTGCCTTGTTTGGGGTGAACTATGTTAAAAAAAAAAACTCTCACCCTTTTTCTCAGTAGCCCCTTACGTCTACAGTGGCGTCCTGCCTTGTTTGGGGTGAACTATGTTAAAAAAAAACACTCTCACCCTTTTTCTCAGTAGCCCCTTACGTCTACAGTGGCGGCCTGCCTTGTTTGGGGTGAACTATGTTAAAAAAACAAACTCTCACCATTTTTCTCAGTAGCCCCTTACGTCTACAGTGGCGGCCTGCCTTGTTTGGGGTGAACTATGTTAAAAAAAAAACCTCTCACCCTTTTTCTCAGTAGCCCCTTACGTCTACAGTGGCGTCCTGCCTTGTTTGGGGTGAACTATGTTAAAAAAAAACACTCTCACCCTTTTTCTCAGTAGCCCCTTACGTCTACAGTGGCGGCCTGCCTTGTTTGGGGTGAACTATGTTAAAAAAAAAAACTCTCACCCTTTTTCTCAGTAGCCCCTTACGTCTACAGTGGCGTCCTGCCTTGTTTGGGGTGAACTATGTTAAAAAAAAACACTCTCACCCTTTTTCTCAGTAGCCCCTTACGTCTACAGTGGCGGCCTGCCTTGTTTGGGGTGAACTATGTTAAAAAAAAAAACTCTCACCCTTTTTCTCAGTAGCCCCTTACGTCTACAGTGGCGTCCTGCCTTGTTTGGGGTGAACTATGTTAAAAAAAAAAAAAAAGAAAAAAAAGAAGACTTCTATCCCTCTACCTCTCTCTATCTTTCTCTCTACCTCCGTTTGACCCTCCGTTTGACCCTCCGTTTGACCCTCCCTCTCTCCCCCCTCACTTTCACACTTAGTGTGTTTTATCTGTTAGAAGCTGCCGCAACTCTTAAAATATGCACATTTATTCTCTGTTTATACTAAAATAAGATTATTTAAAAGCCAGAAAACTAGAGGTGATAGAGCAAAACTATTAATAAATCTGAATTCAACACACCCAAATTAGCAAAAAAAAAAAAACACATATCCCCATTCTTGCCTCAGACCAAATTTTATGAAAAAAAAAAGAGGCCAATTCTATCTTGGCGAAATTTATCTGTACTATAAACTAAAAATGAAAGTTTATAAAAAATTTTTTTTTAAATCGGTATCGATTTTTCTTTTTTTAATAAAAGAAAATATTGCATCTTTAAACTTGCTTTAAAAGGTATTTTATTTTACCTTACCCCTTGTTCTTATATATATATATATATGTTCCCCTCTCCTAAATTTCAATATACCTGAGTAGAACAGACTTGACCTTTAAATTTCACTAACCCTTTTCCCATTAATTTATTTCCCCCCCCCCCTTATCTCTTTGGCCATTTAATGTCCCTCCAAATTATTCATCTAACCCTTAATTTGGTTTTAAATTAAAAATAAATAAATAAATTTTTTATTAACTATTCCCTAGCTTTTTAAATTTAAATTTAATCTTTTAATTTTTAATTTTAATCATCCACTCTCTCACATTCCTATATTTATTATACCATGCTTTCACTAATTCTACTTTATTCTTTATTCCTTAAACACACTGAAACCATATCTGATAACTACATTTTAATCTGCCTTTAGCCGCCTGAAATATTTGGAAGCTCACATTTTTTTATTTCTATTTTTAGAATCAACTTTTTCTATACCTATTCACCATTTAAGATTAACCCCACCCCCAAAACCTACACCCTACCGCTAGCCCGCACCCTTAACCCACCTGTCACTTTATCTACATCCCCATGCCAACCCGTCCTCCTTTTATTTTTTCCCCCAAATTCACAAAGCGACTTTTTAAACTACCCCGCACCTCCTACCCCCCCCCCCCCATCCTGACCCCAAATCTGAAACTTTCATCAACTTTGGCTTTTTCTCATTCTGAGTTAATCCTTGTATGAGATCCTACCGTTTTACTAGGCCCGGAAGAAAATCAAAAAATGGCCTGTTTTCCTCTTCACAGCCTCTTTTAAGTGCATCTGGACTTATCTACTTTTGAGCACCTTTTCCAACCTGCTCCCATGCAAAGTGTTTTTCTTCACTTTCTACAATTTCACCGAACCTTTTCAACGGAAACTTACCACCCGGACAATTGTATATCTTTTTCACGAAATTTTCTTTTCATTCAGTACGTTTTTTGACAAAAATTATTTTAATAATTTTTAAAAATAATTCTCATATTTTTCAAATATTTGAACTTTGGTTTTTTCGAAAGCCAACTTATCCATCTGTATTTCTCCTCTAATGATAAGATTTCGATCTTTGAAAAGCCTTGGCTTAAGGAAAGAAAAATAAACACTAGTTTATTACTGACAACCTTGCATTGAACAATTGAAATTTGAAATAAATTTGGACAATCGTCGCATATTTATCACTCTTTTTTCTTCTATCTCTATATATATATATAATTATATATCAAGGCGGATTTTGGCAGTTAAGAAGTTGCTAAAGTCTTACGAGGATATGGGTGCCGAATGTCACTCAAGATTCATTTTCACCATTCCCAAATGAAACCCTGGCATGATGGGAGACTTCTGCTGGATGCTTTTGCGTGACATCCCAGAGGCAAAATACACCAGATCTTCTAATAAAACACACTTTTGACTGTCTGTAGTACTATGAATTGTGTAATTGTGTCATCCAAGTATATTTATTCAATCAGTGTTCTTTATCTATCCTGTTTTATCTGTTATAAGCTGCTGCAACTCTTGAAATATGCACATTTATTCTCTGTTTTTACTAGAATGAGACTATTTAAAAGCCAGAAAACTAGAGGTGATAGAGCAAAACTATTTATAAATTTGAATTCAACACACCCAAATTAGCAAAAAAAAAAAAACACATATCCCCATTCTTGCCTCAGACCCAATTTTTTTTTTTTGTAAACCAATGTTATTATTGTTAGTTCCATATTCATAACATTAGTAGAAACAAAAGAGTTCTCCAAAGGGGAGATAATCAAAATAAGGGAAGCTACTCTCAATTACTTATTACATGCATTTTATTTAGGGGTGGGGCAGGTGGGTCATCCTATATCACAGAAATGTCTTGTTTTCATATTGTTACAACTGTCAACACGAATTCCTTATTTGTACCATTCAATTTCAAAATGCTATCCTCTTTTTTTTCTTGTTTATATTTTTTGTGTCCCGATTAGATTTCCAGACGGAGCGTTTGGCCACCCTGCAGATTGAATCCGACAACGAACTTGACATAATTAAGCAGAGTTTTGAGCTGGACCGCAAAGTTATTCTGGATATACACGATGCCGACATGAATGAACTGGCAGATATCTTTTTTGCCGTCGAAGAGATTTTTGTCGAGAAAAAGAATGAAGCCAAAGCTAATTTTCAGGTCCAAGAACACGAAGTCCTCAGTAAGGTGAGAAAGAAAGGAAGAAAATTATCATGTGCGTGTGTGTGTGTGTGTGCGTTGGAAGAGGGACAGTAAACATACAAACAAAACAGAACAAAAAAAAGATGCTCCTATAAAAACGATTCCCCCCGTGAGCAAGGCCGTTCATATAACAAGCCGAGCAATCTAACATTTGGGGTCTTTTATTAGAGGCAAGATTCCCAGTCAGTCAGCAGATATCTTTTTAGCTGCTGAAAACTTTATTTTCATTGCTCAGAAAATTTAATTCTAACCCTAACCCTAACCCATCAAATTTATTTTAGCTGAGTTTCTGTATCAAATTTATCATATCAACTTGATAGGTCCCTCACTATCCACCAAGCTCCAGCCCCTGTCCCATCGCCGTCATGTTGCATCCTTGTGCTTGTTTTACAAATACTTCAATGGATCATATCAACCAAACTATTTAATTATCACATCACTACAGTATAAATCTCTATGCATGAGTGGATGAAGTGTGTGAGGTGCGCTGAAGAAAAATTCCTACCAGTAAAATACATAGCCCTGTTGTGCTCGCATACCCTTAATGACAATAAAAGTGTAAAAATTTGGGAATTTCCTTGCTTTTGTACATTTAGTGTATATGAATTTTCATCTTAACCCTATTAAGGGCATGCCCAGGCATGGAGTATTGTTGTCACATCTGGGCTGGTGCATCATCTAGTCTCTCCCTCCTTGACAAGGTCCAAAAAAGAGTCGCCAACCTAATAGGTCCCTCGCTGTCAACCAAGCTCCAGCCCCTGTCCCATCGCCGTCATGTTGCATCCTTGTGCTTGTTTTACAAATACTTCAATGGATCATATCAACCAAACTATTTAATTATCACATCACTACAGTATAAATCTCTATGCATGAGTGGATGAAGTGTGTGAGGTGCGCTGAAGAAAAATTCCTACCAGTAAAATACATAGCCCTGTTGTGCTCGCATACCCTTAATGACAATAAAAGTGTAAAAATTTGGGAATTTCCTTGCTTTTGTACATTTAGTGTATATGAATTTTCATCTTAACCCTATTAAGGGCATGCCCAGGCATGGAGTATTGTTGTCACATCTGGGCTGGTGCATCATCTAGTCTCTCCCTCCTTGACAAGGTCCAAAAAAGAGTCGCCAACCTAATAGGTCCCTCGCTGTCAACCAAGCTCCAGCCCCTGTCCCATCGCCGTCATGTTGCATCCTTGTGCTTGTTTTACAAATACTTCAGTGGATCGTGCTCCGATAAACTGGCTGCTCTGGTGCCCCCTCGACGTAAATACACTATACCAACTCGACAATCAGCTAAATCTCATCCATTCACTGTGGAGGTCCCCAGATGCTGGAGAGAGAGCCTTCTACTCCAATAGCTTCTTTTTTCATGCTGCCGGCCTCTGGAACTCCATCCCTGCTCCCTGTTTCCCCGACTGCACCGACATGCAGAGGTTTAAAACTAATGTAAACAGACATCTTGCTACACAGCACTCAACTTAGGATGACACCCATAACCTACAGCCTAATTCTCAGTAGCCCCTTACGTCTACAGTGGCGGCCTGCCTTGTTTGGGGTGAAATATGTTAAAAAAAAAAAAGAGAAAGAGAAAGACTATGTTGCACGTTCATCTGCATGGCTTTCAAATAATTCACAGAATAAAGTGCTGCACGTGTCGGGCACTAATTATCACGATACTACAAACCTTAGCAGTCACTTTTCACGCAATTTGATTCAAGGCCATCCCTATAAAAGGCCGAGCGATCTAACATTTGGAGTCTTTTATCTTTTTAGCTGCTAACACTTCACTTTCATTGCTCTGAGAAAATTCTGAAAGAGAATTCTAACCTTAACCCTAACCCTAACCCATAAAATTCTGAAAGGGAATTCTAACCTTAACCCTAACCCATAAAATTCTGAAAGGGAATTCTAACCTTAACCCTAACCCTAACCCATAAAATTCTGAAAGGGAATTCTAACCTTAACCCTAACCCTAACCCATAAAATTCTGAAAGGAAATTCTAACCTTAACCCTAACCCTAACCCATAAAATTCTGAAAGGGAATTCTAACCTTAACCCTAACCCTAACCCATAAAATTCTGAAAGAGAATTCTAACCTTAACCCTAACCCTAACCCATAAAATTCTGAAAGGGAATTCTAACCTTAACCCTAACCCTAACCCATAAAATTCTGAAAGGGAATTCTAACCTTAACCCTAACCCTAACCCATAAAATTCTGAAAGGGAATTCTAACCTTAACCCTAACCCTAACCCATAAAATTCTGAAAGGGAATTCTAACCTTAACCCTAACCCTAACCCATAAAATTCTGAAAGGGAATTCTAACCTTAACCCTAACCCATAAAATTCTGAAAGGGAATTCTAACCTTAACCCTAACCCTAACCCATAAAATTCTGAAAGGGAATTCTAACCTTAACCCTAACCCTAACCCATAAAATTCTGAAAGGGAATTCTAACCTTAACCCTAACCCTAACCCATAAAATTCTGGAAGGGAATTCTAACCTTAACCCTAACCCTAACCCATAAAATTCTGAAAGGGAATTCTAACCTTAACCCTAACCCTAACCCATAAAATTCTGAAAGAGAATTCTAACCTTAACCCTAACCCTAACCCATAAAATTCTGAAAGGGAATTCTAACCTTAACCCTAACCCATAAAATTCTGAAAGGGAATTCTAACCTTAACCCTAACCCTAACCCATAAAATTCTGAAAGGGAATTCTAACCTTAACCCTAACCCTAACCCATAAAATTCTGAAAGGGAATTCTAACCTTAACCCTAACCCTAACCCATAAAATTCTGAAAGGGAATTCTAACCTTAACCCTAACCCTAACCCATAAAATTCCGAAAGGGAATTCTAACCTTAACCCTAACCCTAACCCATAAAATTCTGAAAGGGAATTCTAACCTTAACCCTAACCCTAACCCATAAAATTCTGAAAGGGAATTCTAACCTTAACCCTAACCCTAACCCATAAAATTCTGAAAGGGAATTCTAACCTTAACCCTAACCCTAACCCATACAATTCTGAAAGGGAATTCTAACCTTAACCCTAACCCTAACCCATAAAATTCTGAAAGGGAATTCTAACCTTAACCCTAACCCTAACCCATAAAATTCTGAAAGGGAATTCTAACCTTAACCCTAACCCTAACCCATAAAATTCCGAAAGGGAATTCTAACCTTAACCCTAACCCTAACCCATAAAATTCTGAAAGGGAATTCTAACCTTAACCCTAACCCTAACCCATAAAATTCTGAAAGGGAATTCTAACCTTAACCCTAACCCTAACCCATAAAATTCTGAAAGGGAATTCTAACCTTAACCCTAACCCTAACCCATAAAATTCTGAAAGGGAATTCTAACCTTAACCCTAACCCTAACCCATAAAATTCCGAAAGGGAATTCTAATCTTAACCCTAACCCTAACCCATAAAATTCTGAAAGGGAATTCTAACCTTAACCCTAACCCTAACCCATAAAATTCTGAAAGGGAATTCTAACCTTAACCCTAACCCTAACCCATAAAATTCTGAAAGGGAATTCTAACCTTAACCCTAACCCTAACCCATAAAATTCTGAAAGGGAATTCAAACTTAACCCTAACCCTAACCCATAAAATTCTGAAAGGGAATTCTAACCTTAACCCTAACCCTAACCCATAAAATTCTGAAAGGGAATTCTAACCTTAACCCTAACCCTAACCCATAAAATTCTGAAAGGGAATTCTAACCTTAACCCTAACCCTAACCCATAAAATTCTGAAAGGGAATTCTAACCTTAACCCTAACCCTAACCCATAAAATTCTGAAAGGGAATTCTAACCTTAACCCTTACCCTAACCCATAAAATTCTGAAAGGGAATTCTAACCTTAACCCTAACCCTAACCCATAAAATTCTGAAAGGGAATTCAAACTTAACCCTAACCCTAACCCATAAAATTTATTTCAGCTGAGGCTCTGTATTGTATCAGAAATTACATTTGGATTTTTTTTTCTCTCCCCACCCTGTCTATCTTCTCCACCCAGCCCATTCCTCTCTTTGGACATAAACTTTCTTTATAGATTACTCGATTCGGCATAAGGGAAATAACATTTTGAAAAAAAAATCAGAGTTACTACCCTTTAGTTAATACATAAAAATGACTAAAAAAACATCCACCCCCATGAGTGTCAGTTTAAGGTCAAAGAATGGGTATTTTTTAAAAATTTAAGATATTATTCATTCGCCGATCAAGAATATACCAACTTTGTGAATGTTTCTTTGGTAGTTTTTTAAAACTTTTTTTTTATTTTAACATATTTCACCCCAAACAAGGCAGGCCGCCACTATAATCGTAAAGGGTTACTGAGAATTAGGGAGTAGGTTTTGGGTGTCACCCCAAGTTGGGAGCAGTGTAGCGAGATGTCTGTTTACATTAGTTTTAAACCTCTGCATGTTGATACAGTCATGAAAACAGGGAGCAGGGAGGGCGTTCCAGAGGCCGGCAGCACAAGGAAGGAAAGAAGGTATTGGAGTAGAAGGCTCTCCGGCATCTGGGGACTTCCACAGTGAATGGATGGGATTTAGCTGATTGTCGAGTTGGTCTAGTGTATTTATGTCGAGGGCAGTAAGTTCACCGGAGCACATTCCATTGAGTATTTGTAAAACAAGCACAAGGATGCAACATTGCGGCGATGGGACAGGGGCTGGAGCTTGGTTGACAGCGAGGGACCTATTAGGTTGGCGACTCTTTTTGGGACAAATTACAAGTTTATGTGTAGTCAAAATGGTATTTATTGAATAAACAAGGCTGTCAATATGAAAAGAAACCTTTAAAAAAATTATAGAATGGGGCTTTTACAAAATTTATAAAATAAACTAGTGAATTTGGCTTACTAAATTAAAACAGCATAGATTTCTGTTTTAATTTTTTGGTACTTTTAAGGAATAGGTATCCAAAAAACTTTCAAAATAGCCTTTTGGCTATTTTGAAAGTTTTTTGGATACCTATTCCTTAAAAGTACCAAAAAATTAAAACAGAAAAGATAAGAATAATAGTCCAAATAACCCAAGTTATTTATCTACCTCCCACAGCGGTAAGATGTGACACAAGGTCGGGGAAGTGGGATATGAAAAGCCAGCGCCCGAGAAGGTGAGAACTCTGGCCTACAAAAAATGCCTAGACAGCTCCGTCAGCATTTCCCGGTAGGGGCGCCTCAGGCAGTAAGCGATAAACTTACTCCACCCCAAAGAGGGGAGGCAAAGCCTGGGAGGGTGGACCTCCTAGAACTGCACAGGACAAACCCACAAACCGGCGGCCAAGACGATACCGGTCTATGGGGTGTAGTATTCATCGGAACAGATACTACACTGTGATCTTAGCCAAAAGGCCAAGAAAGTCCAAATAATCCAAATTATCAATCTAATTCTCAGAAATTCTGAAACTTAAAAATGGTTACCCGTTCTATCACCAGAGTCTGGAAGAGAAGGACCAGCTGCATGTTTCATTGGAAACAAAAATAAATAACTTGTGGCAGCTGTTCAACCAGGTCAAATCAAATTACCATGAAACAACCAAAGAAAGAATGGAAGCGTTTGAGAAACTCAAGATTAAAGACGCTGAAAGTTCAAAGGTTATTGATATACTCATGCGCAAAATACAGCGACGAACGGTGAGTTGCTCTTATAATTTTTAACCTCATTTAATGGGAAGTGTGGGAATGTTTAATGCTTCTTCAAATTGCTTATGCGAAAATTGGCATTAAAATTAATAGGACAATTAATGGGAAAAATTTAAATTAATGCAAAAAATTAATAAAGTAATTAAAATTAATGGAAAATAAAATTTAATGGAAAATTTAATTAAGTAATTAAAAGTAATGGGCAATAAATAGGGAAAATGTTTAATTAATGCAAAAATCAATAAAGTAATTAAAATTAATGGAAAATTAAATATAATAGAAAATTTAATGAAGTAATTAAAATTAATGGTAAATAAAATTAATGGAAAATTTAATGAAGTAATTAAAAGTAATGAGCAATAAATAGGAAAAATTTTAATTAATGCAAAAATCAATAAAGTAATTAAAATTAATGGAAAATTAAATATAATAGAAAAATCAATAAAGTAATTAAAATTAATGGTAAATAAAATTAATGGAAAATTTAATGAGGTAATTAAATATGATGGGGCGATTAATGGGAAAAATTTAAATTAATGCAAAAAATTAATAAATTAATGGAAAATAAAATTTAATGGAAAATTTAATTAAGTAATTAAAAGTAATGAGCAATAAATAGGAAACATTTTAATTAATGCAAAAATCGATAAAGTAATTAAAATTAATGGAAAATTAAATATAATAGAAAATTTAATGAAGTAATTAAAATTAATGGTAAATAAAATTAATGGAAAATTTAATGAGGTAATTAAATATGATGGGGCGATTAATGGGAAAAATTTAATTTAATGCAATAATTAATAAAGTAATTAAAATTAATGAAAATAAAAATAAATGGCAAATTTTATGAAGTAATTAAAATTAATGGGGAAATTTTTAATTAATGCAAAAATTAATAAAGTAATTAAAATCATTGGAAAATAAAAATTAATGGAAAATTTAATGAAGTAATTAAGTATATTGGGACAATTAATGGGAAATTTTTATTATATTGACATTTTTTATATTGAAATTTTTTATTATATAGAAAATTTTTATCTTGAATTTTTTTATTATATTGAACATTTTTCATATTGAATTTTTCTATTATATTAAAAATCCTTCATATTGAATTTTTTTATTATATTGAAAATTTTTTATATTGAAATTTTTTTATCATATGGAACATTTTTTATTAAAATTTTTTTATTATATTGAAAATATTTATATTGAAATTTTTTATTATATTGAAATTTTTTATTATATTGAAACATTTTTTATTTATTTATTGTAATTTTTTATATTGAAGTTTTTATTATATTGGCATATTTTCATTATATTAACATTTTTTATTATATTGAATTTTTTATTTTTTATTTATTGTAATTTTTGATATTGAAGTTTTTATTATATTGGCATATTTTTATTATATTGACATTTTTTATTATATTAACATTTTTTTTATTCATTGTAATTTTTATATAGAAGTTTTTATTATATTGACATATTTTTATTATATTGACATTTTTTATTATATTGAAAATATTTATATTGAAATTTTTTTATTATATTGAAATTTTTCATTATATTGAAACATTTTTATTTATTTATTGTAATTTTTTATATTGAACTTTTTATTATATTGGCATATTTTTATTATTTTGAAATTTTTATTATATTAACATAATTTTATTATTTTGAAATTTTTTATTATATTGAAATTTTTTTATTTATTTATTGTAATTTTTTATATTGAACTTTTTATTATATTGACATTTTTTATTATATTAAATTTTTTTTATTTATTGTAATTTTTATATAGAAGTTTTTATTATATTGACATAATTTTATTATTTTGAAATTTTTTATTATATTGAAATTTTTTTTATTTATTGTAATTTTTTATATTGAAGTTTTTATTATATTGACATATTTTTATTATCTTAAAGTTTTTTTAATAAATTGAATTTTTTTAATATGCTGAAGATTTTAATTTTTTTAAAAATATTTATTTGTCTTTTAGGAACAAATAACTGCCATGAAAGGAAAGATCGTTGTAAATTCCCGAACTAATGGTGAAAGAAACAAAATGCTGAGAGAGGTTAGAATTTGACAAAGGTTGAAAACTAATTTTTTTTTTATTTAACGGCATATCAACACCTCAGAGGGTCATTTAATGCTGACTAAAAGTAAAACATGATTAATTAATGAGAAAAATTTAATTTAATGCAAAAATCAATAAAGTAATTAAAATAAACGGAAAATTAAAATTAATGGAAAATTTAATGAAGTAATTAAAATTAATGGGACAATTAATGAAAAATAAATTATTTTTATTTAACGGCATATCAACACCTCACAGGGTCATTTAATGCTGACTAAAAGAAAAACATTTAAAAAAATATATAAAAAAAACTTTATTTTACGTTTTTATTTACTATTTTCACATTTTCTTATAAAGAAACAAAAACAAAAAGAATATGAAATTTTAATTCATTTGTAAGAATATAAATGCTAAAAAATAAATTATGAAATTTGAATTTATTTGTAAGAATATAAATGCTAAAAATAAATTATGAAATTTGAATTTATTTGTAAGAATATAAATGCCAAAAAAAAAAAAATGAAATTTGAATTTATTTGTAAGAATATGAATGCTAAAAAAAGTATGAAATTTGAATTTATTTGTAAGAATATAAATGCTAAAAAACAATTATGAAATTTGAATTTATTTGTAAGAATATAAATGCCAAAAAAAAAAAAATGAAATTTGAATTTATTTGTAAGAATATGAATGCTAAAAAAAGTATGAAATTTGAATTTATTTGTAAGAATATAAATGCTAAAAAACAATTATGAAATTTGAATTTATTTGTAAGAATATAAATGCCAAAAAAAAAAAAATGAAATTTGAATTTATTTGTAAGAATATGAATGCTAAAAAAAGTATGAAATTTGAATTTATTTGTAAGAATATAAATGCTAAAAAACAATTATGAAATTTGAATTTATTTGTAAGAATATAAATGCCAAAAAAAAAAAAATGAAATTTGAATTTATTTGTAAGAATATGAATGCTAAAAAAAGTATGAAATTTGAATTTATTTGTAAGAATATAAATGCTAAAAAACAATTATGAAATTTGAATTTATTTGTAAGAATATAAATGCCAAAAAAAAAAAATGAAATTTGAATTTATTTGTAAGAATATGAATGCTAAAAAAAGTATGAAATTTGAATTTATTTGTAAGAATATAAATGCTAAAAAACAATTATGAAATTTGAATTTATTTGTAAGAATATAAATGCCAAAAAAAAAAAAATGAAATTTGAATTTATTTGTAAGAATATGAATGCTAAAAAAAGTATGAAATTTGAATTTATTTGTAAGAATATAAATGCTAAAAAACAATTATGAAATTTGAATTTATTTGTAAGAATATAAATGCCAAAAAAAAAAAAATGAAATTTGAATTTATTTGTAAGAATATGAATGCTAAAAAAAGTATGAAATTTGAATTTATTTGTAAGAATATAAATGCTAAAAAACAATTATGAAATTTGAATTTATTTGTAAGAATATAAATGCCAAAAAAAAAAAAATGAAATTTGAATTTATTTGTAAGAATATGAATGCTAAAAAAAGTATGAAATTTGAATTTATTTGTAAGAATATAAATGCTAAAAAACAATTATGAAATTT
The DNA here is from genome assembly GCA_963556195.1 of Sepiola atlantica. Lineage (NCBI taxonomy): Eukaryota > Metazoa > Mollusca > Cephalopoda > Sepiida > Sepiolidae > Sepiola > Sepiola atlantica. Next base: position 15,800,782 of record OY744555.1, read on the forward strand.
GAATTTATTTGTAAGAATATAAATGCCAAAAAAAAAAAAATGAAATTTGAATTTATTTGTAAGAATATGAATGCTAAAAAAAGTATGAAATTTGAATTTATTTGTAAGAATATAAATGCTAAAAAACAATTATGAAATTTGAATTTATTTGTAAGAATATAAATACTATAAAAAAATTTATGAAATTTGAATTTATTTGTAAGAATATAAATGCTAAAAAACAATTATGAAATTTGAATTTATTTGTAAGAATATAAATACTATAAAAAAATTATGAAATTTGAATTTATTTGTAAGAATATAAATGCTAAAAAAAAGTATGAAATTTGAATTTATTTGTAAGAATATAAATGCTAAAAAAAAAATGATGAAATTTGAATTTATTTGTAAGAATATAAATGCTAAAAAAATGATGAACTTTAAATTTATTTGTAAGAATATAAATGCTAAAAAAAAATATGAAATTTGAATTTATTTGTAAGAATATAAATGCTAAAAAAAATATGAAATTTGAATTTATTTGTAAGAATATGAATGCTAAAAAAAATATGAAATTTGAATTTATTTGTAAGAATATGAATGCTAAAAAAAAAAATGAAATTTGAATTTATTTGTAAGAATATAAATGCTATAAACAAATTATGAAATTTGAATTTATTTGTAAGAATATAAATGCTAAAAAACAATTATGAAATTTGAATTTATTTGTAAGAATATAAATGCTAAAAAAGGAATTAACTTCGAAACAATTGTAAAAGAAATTTGTATAATGGTAAGAGTATTCAATAATGGGCAAGGAGACCCGGGTTCAAGACTTAAAAAATGGTACTTGATGCATCCTTGCTACACACTCTGCATTATGAGGTTAGGATTAAGGGTAAGTGGAGCAATTTTGGAAAAGGAGTGACCCCCTCCCCTACATCTCGGTGTCGTAGCCAATGAAAATGAAGCATTCGGGTCGTCCTCAACTATGGTCAACCACTTTACGTTTTTATTTCAAGTAGTGTAGCATGCTTGACAAGGGAAGTTCGAGAAAGATACGTTACTTGCATGTTTGTAACAACGCGAACCGCGAATAACGCTACGATCGTGTTCTAACGTGATGGTGGTCTGCCCTATTTCGTGACTATATCGACTTTGCTCATTGAAGTTTCGTTTAGTTGTAGTTTTAGAGTGAGAGAGAAAAGGAAATTATTGACAATGGCTGTAGCTAGACGAGTTCTTGTTGTAAATATTTTATAGTGGGAGGGGGGAGGGGACTATAGATTGAAGCTCAGAAACAGAATAAAACAAAGATGATCTCTCCCCCTCTCTCCTCTCTTCTCCCCCTCTCTCATCTTTCTCTCCCCCTCTCTCCTCTTTATCTCCCTTCCTCTCTTTCCCTCCCCTTCTCTCCACCTCTCCTCTTTCTCTCCCTCTCTGTCTCCCTCCCCCTCTCTCTGTCTCCTTCCCCCTCTCTGTCTCCCTCCCCTCTCCCTCTCTTTCCCTCCCCCTCTCTCTCTCTCCCTCTCTTTCCCTCCCCCTCTCTTTCCCTCCCTCCTCTTTCTCTCCCTCTCTTTCACTCTCCTCTATGTCTCTCTCTCCTTCTCCCTCTCTTTGTCTCCATCCCTCTCCCTGTCCTTTTCCCTCTCTCTCTCTGTCTTTCCGTCTCCCTCTCCCCCCCCCACTTTCTCTCTGTCTCCCTCCCTCTCCCTGTCCTTCTCCCTCTCCCTGTCTTTCACTCTCTTTTTCCCTCTTTCTCTCTTCCTTTCTTTCTCTCCCTTCCTTTCTTTCTCTCTCTCTCCCTCTCTCTCTCTTTCCACCTCTCTCTCTTTCCACCTCTCTCTCTTTTTCTCTCTCCCTCTCCCTGTCCGTCTCCCTTTCTCTCTCCTTCCCTCTCTCTCCCACCACCTCTCTCTCTCTGACAATAGACTTCAACTGCAACTGATTCTCCGCACCCGGGTTTTCTTCAGGAGAAAGAGAAAATGACGGTGGTTATTCAAGGGATGAAGATTGAGGTGAACAAACTCCAGACCGCAGAGCACAACAAACTCGTCAACCTGACGCTGGAAAGCAGGGCAGCCATCAAGGAACTGGAAGCACAAAACGAAAAGGTAAGTTGACCTTTGTGACCTATTTATAACCTTTGACCTATTTGTGACCTGTGACCTATTTGTGACCTCAGACAAATCGATTTTGTGAGGGTCTTTTTATTTTTATTTTTTTGCAGCGACTCAATATTATAGTATACTAGACCACCCGTGACCCGTTGGGTCAGTTTGTTATATTAGCTATGGAATTCATGTATGAGCGTGACACTTGTGACATAAAGAAAATAGTTTTTTTTACATAACAGAAGCATTTCTATGAAAGTATATTAAAATGAAAAAAGAATATAGATAGATTTCTATGAGTCGTTCTGTTTATTATAATTGTTTTTTTTAAAAATTACAGTTACTGAATTATAAGTGGTTGGTTAGGGCGATTTGAGAAAGGAAGGGGGTACAGAAAGCTTTCTCGCGTACGTAACGAAAACAGAGGGAGTAGGAGTGGTGAAATCTATGAGAGGGAAAGTGGGAGGTGGTTTCGTTCACCGACCGCTAGTATGGCTGATATTAATAATGAGTGTTGTTTTTTTGTTTGTTTGTTTTTGTTTTTTAAAAGGGAGGAGTTTTTTTGAAACTGCGACAGACTTTACGAAGTCCTCCCGTTGAATGTTTTTAGCCGTGAAGAAAACAAATAAACTATTTGATGAAATTAAATGAAATTGTTTAAAAATTTCCAGAATGAAAAATTTCATGCGTTCGTTAATCATAATAGAGAATAACGGAATTGGAATAACAGATTGAAGACGATGCTATTTACGCATGCGCAACCGGATGTTGAAAACCGGAAAGCTGAAAGCTGATTGCAAACATACAAGAACAATAGAGTTTTAGTATTATATAGATTGATTCTTGACATACCAGCTCCCCGGGGGGTGGGGGAAATATTATGACCCCTGGGCGCTGGTTTCAAAATCCCACTTTCTCCCCACTATGCGAGGGAGATAAATACACTCTGTTGGATTTCTTTCTACCAAACTACCAAACTAAACCAAAAGTATATATATATATATATATATATATATATATATATATATATATATATATATATATATATATATATATATATATATATATATAATAATGGTAATAATCCAGGTGAAAAATATCCACAGGGTGGTAATCCAGAGAATTTTAACCGGGTTTATAAAAAGTGCTCAATATCAAAATAGATCTTTATATATGATAATTTTATTTACAACGACATGTACAAAATCTGCGACACTGGCATGTCGATGTTATCGATCAACAGTTACTATAAACTGAGATCTCATCAGGCAGAGTTAGAATCCGATCTTAACCTCAGATATATATATATATATAGTCTTGGAAGTTTCTCAACCATTCAAACTATATTTAAAAAAAAAAAAACCCAAAAAATCCTTAAGTCCCAAGTCGTTCAGTGGAAAATCACTCATGTAAGTAAATTTAACTTTTTCAGTTATTATATTAGTTTGCTTCTAACATTATTTAAGGGATCATCAGTTGTTTACCATGAAAAACTGTTTATATATAAGTAAAGTCAAAAGCTTAGATTTGGCCAAGATCAAAGTGTAGTATCTGTTCTGATGGACACTACATCCCATAGACCGGTGTCGTCTTGGCCTTCGGGGTCTTGATTCCGTCGGTCTGTGGGTTTGTCCTGTGCAGTTATACGAGGTCCACCTTCCCAGGCTTTGCCTCTCCTCTTTGGGGTGGAGTAAGTTTATCGCTTACTGCCTGAGGCGCCCCTGCTGGGGAATGCTGACGGGGCTGTCCAGGCATTTTTTTTTGTAGGCCAGAGTGCTCATCTTCTCGGGCGCTGGCTTTTCAAATCCCACTTTCCCGACCTTGTGTCAAATCTTACCGCTGTGGGAGAAAGATAAATCCCCCCCCCCCTTCAAAAAAAATAAAATAAATAAAAAAATAAAATAACATCTTCAAGATACATAAATAAAAAGTGAAGTCAATTAAGTCCATCAGATATTAGTAAATGCTACGTGTTTCTTCTTAGTCATCTTCTAAAAAATAATGGAAAAATATTGATTAAATTTGTTGCTTTAAAATTGTTGGGGACTATCTGACTGGATAATTGGCGAAATGTTGGAT